>NKZO01002027.1:0-78691 GCA_002370185.1 Metschnikowia sp. 01-655c1
AAAAGTTTTTGAATTATCGGTTTGTTTTGATTTTGCTAGTGTGGTTTGAAACAATTGCCGCGCTGGTCTGAATCGTTTCGAATAACAGTGTACTATATTTGGGAGTCCAATCAAGGGCTAGAACGGATGGAACATTGATTGGGTGTAACCCCCGGAATTGTCTCGCCCAAAACACCCGTACACCCGGCTACCTCAGCAGAAAAAGGCCCAACGCAAACGACCGTTTTTTCATAATACGGAAACAAGATTGAGATTTGTGAAATCCTGGAATTCCGGAATTTACAATGCATATTTTTGTAGTTGAAAAAGTTTAGTGGTGGTCTTTTAAAGGTGCCCTGATCTTTATGGTCACGTGACCACAATTGAGTTCCGGTCTCGTGCTTCTTTCCACTAATACCAAAACCACTACACCATAAATTGGATCTGGTCAAAACCGGATGCTCTAAAACAGAATTTCCTACGCTGGTTTGGATAGTTTTGAAAATTCACTTTATGTACTACATTTGGGAGTCTTGCAATATTAATCAAGGGTCAAAACGGACGAAACTGAAGTGGAAGGGATACAAAACTTTTTGAATTATTGGTTTGTTTAATTTTGCTACTGTGGTTTGAATCGTTTTGCCGCGCTGGTCTGAATAGTTTAAAAAAAAAACACTGTATCTGCTAGTTAAACCATACTCCAGAAATAATTCATTTGAATATAGTTTGAAACGCTTCTGTACCGGAATATTCCACTATTATGAATCCGCTTAGATTCTTATTGTTACCTCAGCTCCTCAGCTTCTTATTGTTACCTCAGCTCCTCAGCTTCTTATGTTTTCTTGTTGATGATTCCTCAGAAGTAGGAATCTGACTGTATTTGACAACGGAGTTGCTCAGTCAAGGGTATATTGCGAAGTTCTTGCTTTTCAATAATTAACATGGGGCGTTAATTGTATCTGAAATACTGATATGATGAGAATTATGAGCACTGTTGTGGTATGTTTGATCGGAATTGCAGGCGGCCGGACTTGAAGGCGGCCGGAATGACCAGCGACTTGATCTCCCTTTTGATCTTCACCACACTGTCTCCTTGGTCATCGAAGTCTCTGGTTCTACCTCCATCTTCCTGATCACGTGTTCCGGTCGCTCTTCTAGGCCTTCATGTCCACCCCAAACTCAATCTTCACTTTCTCCAATCTCCATTCGACATCTCTATCCTTCAGTCTCTTGTTCGTTTTGAACTTTTTCTCCGAATTTCTTCGTGCAAAATGGTCGAGTTCCTTTGGATTAGGTGCTTCTGCTGCTTCGGCCCGTCCACCTTCTGCATCGCTAATTACATGGCCTTATCGTAAACATCCAAGATGTCCTGCTTCATATGCCCTTCTTAAGAATGCCCTCCCTTTGCAAGTGCTTGAGTCCGGTTCACCATATGGAATAATCTCCACGCTCACTGCCCTTTCAATTCGCCATTGATGTCTATTGATGTCCATTCATCGCCTCTTTAATTTTCTCTTAATCCTCTCCTTCTCAATACTATGTCGTCGTCGGGTTGCCAATCAAAGTACACATCGAATTGATGTGGATCTCGAGGCGTTCGTCAAGGAGTTGTATGGGTACACGTGGACTCGATTTGGAGATAACCGGGACTCAACTTCGACTTGATCAGCTGCGACTCGATTTGACCAGCTGCGACTCGGAGTACTTACTAATAGCCTGGGACCTACTCCTTCTCCACCTTGCGCTTCTTCCGGATCACCGGCCCCCGCTTCAACCTCTCCAACATCTGCTGCTCAAACAAACTGTGACACGTAGGACACTTTTCCTCCGGCACCCTGCTCATAATACAGAGACACACCGAGCACACGTACCCCACGTCCACCGGCTGCCCCGTCAAGAAACAGCTGGCCTTGTAGTCCACGTCGGCCTTGGTGGGCAAGATCACCACATTCCGAAGACACGGCTCGATGAAGTAGGCCGTGGCCAACGTCTGGATGAGGCCCTTGGGCTCGGTGATGTGGAGGTACACCCCTGAAGTGGCGTCGGCCGCCTGCTGGAGGTACGCGGAGTCACGCGCGCCCAACTTGACGATATCCATGGGCACCTTCATTTTCTGCGCCGCGAAAATCAGGTTCATCACCGCGATGTAGTTGTTGTGGTAGGTGTCGTTGGCGGTGATCACCAAAACGCGCAGGTCCATGCTGGTGGTTGTTGATGCGCCATGCACACCTTCCGTACTCAGCGACGCCACACTGTTGGTGGTGCTGTTGATGGCGGAGGCTGCGGTGGTTTCGATACTTTGGTCGAAATGGAGCATGCGGTTAGTATAGGTTAGCGCCATGGAGAGGGCGCCACTGAGTGTGGACACATTGGTGTCGTCGTCGCTTTCCGCTAGCCGCTGGAGCTCCCGGTTCAATTCCAGCACCACGGCCTCGTCCACCATTCGGAATTGCCGGTACATGCCCAGGAAGCGAGACTCTTTTAAGTCATTTGGGGTTTCAGCTTTTTTTTCTGGCTGTAAATCGCTTTTGCCTGGCTGTAAATCGCTTTTGCCTGGCTGTAAATCGGCTTTTTGTCCCTTTTCCTCCTCCTTTCGACTATCTGTGTTGGGATGAAGAAAACGGGATCCTGATGGCAGTGAGACGATAAACGCCACTTGGTTGCTGTTGTTTGCGGAGAGATGGGCGTTTAGAAACACCAAAAGCGCCTTGGTGATATCCTGGAGGGTGATCTGGTTACGAACAGCATACCACAGCTTGGGGGTGATTTCAAAGATCACTGTGAGAAGCGACAGACTCTCGGCCACTTGCTCCGGCGCAAGCTCCTGGAACACCAGCTCCGAGATGTTATCCATACGGTGTAGTATGGAGTGAGCGTTCCTACCATCATGTGCGATGACACGTGATGAAAACCAGGTGATTATTATCACGTGGTGAAGAGCACGTGACTGCGACACGCGTTCCGGAGTTCTCCCAATTGGTGTTTCTGCAGCACTAGTAGTTATACATAATCTAGCCGCACAGCATGCATTAGCCCAAAATTCAGTGGCAACGGTACCCCTCTTCTGTAGCCACTGTCAAGGTATAAATCCGCTGTCCCGCCCTGAAATCGAGTGCGAAATATTTATTTTTTAGCACTATTCATAGTCATTATTTTATAGTCTATCCAGGAACAATAGGACAACGCGGCGTCTATGTATCCACAATGCAACAGGCAATCCAGGTCCTTGTTGAATTTACACAAAGCCACTAAATGGGATTAATAAAATAATGGATTGAGCGGCAAATCAAGTACTCCATTGATGAAGTTCATTGATGAATTGCTCCATTGATGAAGTTTATTGATGAAGTGCTCCATAGGGGTCTTCAGGGTAATTAGGCTTTTACTAACATTAGGTATTTTAGACTTACATTAAGTATTTTTAGACTACATGACGTGCTTATATGTGCTCATAACCACTTCGTGAAGTACAATGTATGTGATATTATTTTAGCTGATATGAAGTACCATAATGTGTGATATTATTATAGCTGATATGAACTATTGAATTGGACTCATAAGATTTATTTTTGGATTAGCTGGTATGAAGTCCTTCATGATGTGATATGGACTGATACTATCTACTGTGTTTTGCTTTAGGAGTGTTCGGGTTAAAAAGGAAGAATATGGAGTTGAGTGTATGAGGTTGAGTCTATACACCAATATTATGAGAGTCATCGACAACGAGACTCATAGAACACTCCTTCTATTTGCCTTTTCAATGTTGAATCAGCTACCAATTTTAAGACTAAGAGAAAGAAGCAATTAATGAAAAGGCTAGGTGATAAAATAAACACTACTGCGAAATTACATTTTGAATACCATTCGGCTTACATCAATTTAGGGGTTTCTACTGGTGGTATCAAAATGGTATAGCTATACTTCTGGGCGCAGCTTCCAGGACAAAGCACGAATTCCTGTTCTCGTGAATGCTCTGGTGAATTTTCTGGTGAATGTTCTCTTGGATTCATTCCCCAACTGTCTGTTAGCTTTTTGTTAAGTCAGCTACTCTGTTTACTATGTTTTTTGTTGATGGTTTTTCCGAGGGAGGAACTGGGATCCTTCAGAAATTGGCAACGGCATCCCCTAGTTAACTGGTTATTGTCAGGTGCAAGGGAAAAAGTCTCTACATTCGTCCTGGTACCTCGGGTTTATCACTTTCCACCGAGATACTTCATACAATGATGCAGAAGAGTGGCACAATGGAATGGCCGTTTCTAGCATCACACAGTGTAGGCTCAGAATACCTGAATAGGTAGAGCACTACCCATATTTCACAAAT
This sequence comes from Metschnikowia sp. 01-655c1, assembly GCA_002370185.1. Taxonomy (NCBI): domain Eukaryota; kingdom Fungi; phylum Ascomycota; class Pichiomycetes; order Serinales; family Metschnikowiaceae; genus Metschnikowia; species Metschnikowia sp. 01-655c1. The sequence continues at coordinate 4,301 of NKZO01002027.1, forward strand.
AGTGGGGGGATTACCTGACGGTACATTGATATGCTTGACCTGATGGTACATTGATATGTTAATTAGCTGATGTTCGGACATCAGAATGCTAATCATTTACATGAAACAGATGCGATATCCATTAAAGCTCAAGAATGGTTCCAAAGAAAAATGTGTTTAAAACTCAACAAATCCCTATACGGTCTAAAGCAGGCCCACTTGTTTGGAACCAACTGATAAATGAACATTTCAGCAAGATGGGTTTTAAAAGAGCTATCAATGAAATATGCAGTTATCTGAAAAGAACCAGATCTTCATTTACACTAATAGCACTCTATGTTGGTGACCTATTAGTTAATGGTAACATTCGTGGTAGCAGCTCAGATGATGTCAAGAAGAAATGAAATGTTGAGCAGCAGCTATCGAAAGATAGATTGAGGAGAAGCCAAGAAGTTTCTAGGCATAATCATTGTGGGAAATGGATACATTGAATTACATTTAGGTGATTATTGAAGCTCTTCGGTAAACTATGGGCCTGAAGAATTCAGTGCAAATACGATACAATATGCCGATTACATGATGTATTATCGATGCTACGTGATGATGGCATATCGATGTTAATTACGTGATGATGAAAATATAGACGTTAATTACCTGGTGTTCAAAGTGAAATGCCAATTAGCTGATGTTCAAAGTGCAATGACAATTACCTGATGCTGGTAATGAGATGCTAATTCCGTGAGATACATAATGAGCTAATTACTTTCCAATATCCTCGAACCAAAGATCGCCGTGATCGTGAATAAACGTCTTCATGAGCTGCTTACACTCTGGATCGTCCAAGTTGACCACTTCTACGCCCTTCTCGCGGAGAAGCTCCTCGGCGCCCACGAAATTGGCGTTTTCGCCCAAAACAACCCGCCCGATGCCATACATCATACAGGCGCCCGAACACATCATACACGGCGACAACGTGGTGTACATTGTGCAGTCCTTGTACAAGCTTCCAGGCAAGCGGCCGGCATTTTCCAACGTGGAGATTTCTCCATGCAATGTGGCCAGGTCTTTTTGGATGCGCATATTATGGCCCCGTCCTAAAACCCGGCCATCTTTGTGAATGAGTGCTCCTCCAATAGGGATTCCTCCCTCTGCAAGGCCTACCGTTAGTATAATTCAAATAGTACTCAGATGGGTCATTTCGGAGCAGTCATATGCAGAACAGTGGAACAGTCGCGGGGTCATTTCAGAACAGTCATATTCAGAACAATGGAACAATCGGAGTCATTTTCAGAAGCCTCACATTTGAACACGAAGTCAACCAGTCTAAATGACAGTCTGAGTCTAATCTAGAGAGTCCGAGTTTAAACAGTCATTTGCACAAGCAGACTTAATGACATTCTAGACAGTCTAAACTGGACAATCCGATTTAACAATCAGAGTCTGAACTGGACAGTCCAAATGGATAGTCTGGAATAGCCAAAAATGACAATCTGGGACTGTCTAAAACGGACCATTTCAAATAGACAATCTGAAAGAGTCTAATCTGGACAGTTTCAAATGAAGTCCAAATGGACAGTCTTATGTAGACGACTAAAATGACACAGTTGAACAGCCAAAAATGGACATTCTGGAACAGTCTAAATCGGGACAATTTTAAATAGACAATCTGTAATGATAGTCTGGAACAGTCATCTAGACAGTTTGAATTTGAACATGGACAGTCGAAACAGTCGAAACAGTCTGATCTAGATAATCTGAACTGTATAATCCAGACATCCAGAGATCAACAGCTTCAATAGACAATTTCAAATAGACAATTTCAAATAGACAACTTCAAATAGACAACTTCAAATAGACAGTCACAAATGACCGTTTCAAATAGACAATCTGGACAGTCTCAAATGGACAGTCTCAAATGAACACTCTTAAATGGACACTCTGGTATGACATTCTGGAACAGTTTATCCCGACACTCCAATCCGAACAATCAAAAAGACTCTAAATGACCTCTAAGGTTGTTCAAAATCACCCTAAAAGACCTAAAAGGCTGTCCAAAGTGACCCTAAACGAGACTCTAAAAGACCTATAAGGCTGTCAAAAATGACCCTAAACGAGAGTCTAAACCAAACTCTAAGTTTATCTAAAGACACTCAAAGAACAGTGGAAATAGACAGTCTCCCACCCAACACAGCGTATAGAAGTACTCACCTTTTTTAGCCTCTTCCAAGGCAATCTGCATTCCTTTTTTGTCGTCGAAAGTCATGGGGAAAATGGAGATGATACAGTGGATTATGGGAAAGAGAAAAAGATGGGGTTCACTTTCTCATCGCAAGCCCGCGTTTATAAAGGCGTGCGTGCGTGCGTGCGTGCATGTGTAGTGCGGAGTGTGTAGTGCGGAGTGCGAGTGTATCCATTCAGTCGAGTGGATTCATAATGCGCTTTTTTCCGTGGTGCGTGAGTGTAGTGTTTCCATTTAGTGCGCTTTTTTCCGTGGTGCCTAAGTGTAGTGCATCCATTTAGTGCGCTTTTTTTCGTGTTAGAATTATTATGCCACCTGTGGCTCTAACCTGTATTCGCAAGGGCTATAAGCTTCTAACGAGCTTTAAAAGCTTCTAACGGGCTTCTAAGTTAATCGGATCTTCCAGGAACGATGACCTAGCGGCGGCTAAGTATTCTGAACGGCTACTATTAGTAGGAACTCGCCCGATCAGTCGTTATGGGTAATCTTAGTTAATTAAATGATAACTGTATTAGACTATAAGTATCTAAGATTAGGTATTGGAGTTCTGCCCTTTCATAACTGGGCTCTTGCCCCCTTATATATTAAGCCATCCCTGACAGATCTAAATATAAAAGCGGGGTTATCTGTAGAGACTTCATAAAAGGAGGGATTGTTCTTCTGGAGGCAGTAGCGCGCCTCCTATCCCATACTCCGTCGGGTAGGTTATTGGAATCCTGTATTCAGTCAAGTAGATTCCATGTCTAACATTTCGTAGTGCCTAAGTGTAGTGTATTCATTTAGTGCGAGTGCCTCCATAGTGCGTGATCTTACTGTGTGATCTTACTGTGATCTTAGTGTGATCTTAGTGTGATCTTAGTGTGATTTTAGTGCGTGATCTTAATGCGTGATCTTAGTGCGTGATGTCCATAGTGTCTTTTATTTTACGCTTAATTTTGCTAGCTATGGATTGTTTTCTGAACACTGACTCATTCACATGAATAGCTTTCTGCGATTCTGTTATTTCTAAGCTTCAACCCTTTTACATAGGCAGTAGAATCTATATCTTGATCCACTTGGTATAGATATACCATTTTGTGTTGCATATACTGGTTTGTTAAGTGTTTCTACTATCATTTTGTCGTACTTATCTCCATAGTGCGTGAGGCCGTAGTGCGTGAGGTTTGTATCGATCCATTCAGTGCGTAGGATTTGTAGTGTCAGAGGTTTGTATTGCGTAAAGTTTGTAGTGTGAGAGGTTCGTAGTTCGTGAGTAGTGTGTTCGGCGTAGTCTGCGTAAGGTTTGTAGTGAGCTTTTTTCGTAGAGTGAGTGAGCTTTTTTCGTAGAGTGAGTGAGCTTTTTTCGTAGTGCGTAAGGTTCGGTTCGTAGTGTTAGTGCTAGGTTTGTAGACTTACAGTGTTTCTCAAAACTATTCAAATCAGCACGGCAAAATGGTTCAGACCACACTAGCAAAATTGAACAAACCAATGATTCAAAAAGTTTCGTACCCCTTTACACAGTCTTTCAAACCAAATGGCGTAATGGTTTCACACCAACTTTCATTAGAATTCTATATTTTGAAATGTTAAATCTGGATGATTGCCTCGTATGTATTATATTTGGGAGTCTGCAGTTAAAATCAAGGGCTACCCCGGGATTGGCTCGCCCCAAACACCCGTACACCTGGCTACCTCAGCAGAAAAAGGCCCAACGCAAAGCACCCTTTTTTTCATGGTACGGAACGAAGAGTAAGTTTTGTAGAATCCTGGAATTCTGGACTTTACAATGCATATTTTTGTAGTTAAAAAGGTTTGGTGGTGGCCTTTTAAAGGTGCCCTGATTCTTTATGGTCACGTGACCACCGTTGAGAAGTTCGGTCTCGTGCTTCTTTCCACTACACCATAAATTGGCCAAATATTCAAGGAGAATCTTAATCTGGTAAAACAGGATGCTCTAAACCAGAATAGGTGAAATATCCATTGCTTAAAAGATACACTACTACATAGGACCGAGTGTACAGTGACCCTTTGTTCAATTGTGCTAGTGTGATTCGAAACATTTGCCCTGGTTTAAATAGTTTTGAAAAACACTGTATGTACTACATTAGGGAGTCGGCGTAAATATTACGGATTGTGCAGTTCATTCCATATATAACCTCCATCCTCTTTCTTTGGTCTTCTACATGTTTCCTGATAGTGTCCCTTTCCACCACAGTTGTAACATGTTACCTTAGATTGATTCTTGAATTTGGACTTGTTTGAGCCATCTTTGTTTGAAACACCTTTGTTTGAACCAGTCAAGGACCAGAACGGATGGAACTGAACTGGAAGGGGTACGAAACTTGGTTTGTCTAATTTTACTAGTGTGGTTTAAATCGTTCTGTTGCTCTGGTTTGAATCGTTCTGCTGCTCTGGTTTGAAACATTTTGCCATGCTGGTTTGAATAGTTTTGAGAAACACTGTATTAGAGTGAGATTTGTGTGAGCTTTGTGTGAGATTTAGACTTGATATTTACCGAATCTCGATACAGGACATCCGGACAAACAGACAGGCATGTCAAAGATTTAATCAACATCAACTGTATGCAAGAAGGCTACAGCGATGACAGTATGCAAGAATTATAATGCTATCCGCTAAAGATAAGGAAGCAAGCAGATTAAGAAAGCAAGCAAAACCAGATAGCAAGCACGTGAGCGCAGTTGGCCGAAAAGTTGCCCGACAACGTCTAAGAATCAAGGCAAATCTAGTGGTAAGACTAAAAGATACGGTAAATCTTCAAAGTCTACCTCCACGAATCTGGCTACGAAAACTTCCGGTGGACAAGCAATGGTTAACACTATCACTTCAGCGGGCATCAAGACAGTGAAGGGTTCCAAAAAGTACAAAGGATCAAAGCATATCATGTTACAAATATCCGCAGTGAGAGACACAATCAAAGAAAAGAAGGCGACAGTGGAATATATCAACACAGCCAAAAATGCCGCGGATATTTTTACCAAACCCCTTGCAAGACCTACCTTTGTCAATTTACTAGAATTACCTTTGAGGGACCGAAGTACTCTTTTGGGGGCAGCCAAATGTTTGTTCAACGGATCCTTTAGGTATCTGGAAAGCTTCAGCACAATGAGATTGATCTCAAAACGAACAGTGTTTGTGGCAAAGAGTAGTTTGCCAATTATAGATCGGTATTCCGTTCCATCACAAGGTTCTTCATCTCTTTCGCTTGTATTTTTCTCATAACCTGTAGAGAAGCTAACGCCTGATCTGCAGCGACAGTTGCGACACTAGGAGGGCCAGTGAGTAACCAGGGTGTAACATCCAGAGGATAGTTCACACTATAAAACATTGACCTCATAGTCTCATCAAGATATGTAAACACTTCAGGAGAAGAGTTTACTTCACGAGGAGGAGAAGAAGAGTTGTCAGTGCTCATTGAAGTATTATCAATACGAGGTCTTTTGGTGGGTCTGGTTCTTGGAGGCATCTTGGTATACCTCAGGCAGTTAAATGTTCGATTAAAATTTAACGGCCAACAGAGGAGCCCCGTTTTTAAAAGAACAAGAACTCCATTGTTTAATACATTTATACGACTTTAAGAGTTAAGCTACATTAAAACGCTCGATAAAACAATCATCACTTATACTAACTGAACGGGTGAGTTCCTACTATTAGCAGTAGCCGTCAGAATATATTCAAATATCTTAGATAACCCCTTTTAGGTATCGTTCCTGGAAACGATCCACAACATTGACAAGCCGTTAGAAGCTTAAACCCTTTGCGAATACAGGTTAACGCCCCAGGTCGCATAATAATTCTAACATAGACCTTTTGTTAGAGTGAGGTTTATAAGAGAGTTCGTGGAGGTGGAGTTTTCTGCAGGACACCGTATGCAACCGTTATTCAAACTCGGCGACGGCTTCCACACCTTGATACAATAAGCTTTTGGCTTTTTATAATGCACAATGTGCTAAGCCAAAACATTGTATTGGTGTTAGTTTACAATGTCATATGCAATCTACCCCTATTTAATATTTTTAATGATGACGCCCTGATTTTTTCGATAACAATTATGCGGTGGGCTCTGCCACTGGTTACAGCTCTGGTTACGGCCCGCCGTTGCATGCAGGTACAAGACCATCTCTACCCGAAAACAGTTCTTCAAAACTATTCAAACCAGCGTGGCAAAATGTTTCCGACCAAGAAGACAGAATGATTCAAACCACAATAGCAAAATTAAACAAACCAATAATTCAAAAAGTTTTGTACCCCTTTCAGTTCAGTTCCGTCCATTTTGACCCTTGATTAATATTGCAAGACTCCCAAATGTAGTACATACAGTGATTTTTCAAAACTATCCAAACCAGCGTAGGAAATTCTGTTTCAGAGCATGGGGTTTGACCAGATTAAGATTCTCCTTGAATATTTGGCCAATTTATGGTATTAGTGGAAAGAAGCACGAGACCGGAACTCAACGGAGGTCACGTGACCATAAAGAATCAGGGCACCTTTAAAAGGCCACTACTAAACTTTTTCAACTACCAAAAAGTATGCATTGTAAAGTTCGGAATTCCAGGATTCCACCAAACCCACACATTCTTCCGTACCATGAAAAATAGGTCTCTTGCGTTGGGCCTTTTTCTGCTGAGGTTGCCGGGTGTACGGGTGTTTTAGTTTCTTGCCAGAGCCAATTCCGAGGGTTACACCCAATCAATGTTCCCTCCGTTCTGACCCTTGATTAATATCGCAAGCCTCCCAAATATAATATACGAGGCAATCCTCCAGATTTAAGATTTCATAATATTGAATTCTAATGAAGATTGGTGTGAAACATTACGCCATTTGGTTTGAAAGACTGTGCAAAGGAGTACCAGACTTTTTGAATTATTGGTTTGTTTAAATTTACTAGTGTGGTTTGAATAATTTTGAAAATCACTGTATACCCGTATACCCGTATACCCCTACATGTCCCTAATCAGTGCACCCTAGTCAATACATACGGTCAATGGTCTTATGGAAGAGTCTTATGGAAGAGTCTTATGGAAGAGTATTATGAATGAGCATCATGGATGAATATTATGGATGAGTATTATGGATGGGTATTTCGATACTGGTGAAAGTGTGCAGGAGTAATTTGTCTTGAAGTTATTCCACTTGTACCGTTGTGCTGGTAATTTTATACTAGCCTGAGACTGAGCTCAGAGTAAGTAGTTTGAGGTCACCCAGTCGTTTTTGGGGTCAGTCGTTTGGGGTCAGAGCAAGTCGTTTTGAGGTCAGTCGTTTTCAGTTCAGAGAAAGTCGTTTGAGGTCAGAGCCAATTCCTTTTGAGGTCATTAAGCAGAAGTGGAAGTCGGAATCAACTAAGAGTGTGTAATAACTCCACGGCCAAATGAACTGCCAAAGAACTGCCAATGAATTGCCAATGAATTGCCAAAGAACTGCCCAAAGAACTGCCCAATGAACTGCCCAATGAATTAGCCCTGGAAATGGATGGTGCTAAGCGTGATACTTATACCTTACCACTTTTTCCCTCAAAAGTGAGTGCACATCCTGGTAGTAGCAAATATTCAAATGGGATTTTGAAATGGGAATTTTCAAGACTGAAGTGAGAAGATGTTCCAGTCAACAATAAATGAACATGGGTAAGTCCCTAACCTCCAAGCATAGTTGTTAACAAAAGGATTTTTTGTTTCGGGGAGGGAAGGTAAACTGGTTAACTCCCAATACTTGGATATGGAAATGCTCAGAGAGTGCTTGTAGAAAGTACCTAAGCAAGTGCTCAGAGAGTCCAAAGTGATCCAAACAGCTAATGACCTTCTAATAACCAGATACCTAATCGTTGGTAGCTGACTGCAGGTTATGTCCGACATCTCATACTGTACCTGATGGTTCTCAGCTTTTCCTGTTCCCTAAATTAGGTAAACAGAGACTATTCCGTTCTGGTGTTCTCTAACGATGTCTAGATTCTCGTCGCCTGAAGAGAAAGTAAAGTATTAGATGTCCCCCTGAAGGTTTCAAAAGAAGCGTATCAATGTCTCAAGAGACACGGGTTTGGAAGACTCCCTGTTGAGACAATTCAGGATGCTTGATCAGTGAGCCAACTAAAAAGTCTCACCATACCTCTGTTGAACTGCATAATGCTTGTTGGATTGCATAATGCTTGTTGCCTCGACCGAGGAAGGAAATGCCTTGGAAGCACTGGACTGTAACTCTGCGTAACAATGGACTGTAGATCTTTGGGTAACAATAGAGTAAAGATGCTTGTGGGGAGCACTGGACGGTAGAGTGTTGAGTGCTTCGGCAATGGCCCCTGATGTAGGGATATACTCGATTCTTGGGTCATTCTTTTTCACTCTGTCCATGCATTCTTTGATGTCCAAATGCTTTCTTTCACGTCCACATGCTTTCTTTCACGTCCACATGCTTTCTTTCACGTCCACATGCTTTCTTTCACGTCCACATGCTTTCTTTCACGTCCACATACTTGTTCTCGTTTCAAATACACTTGGAATCGGATGGGTTGTCGTTACCAAGCTCTGTTCCGTGATCTCCAAGATATTGGAGTGCCATTTTCGTAGACCATAAAACCTTTCCGTGATATTAGGTATTCTTCACTGGCGAATGATGCATCGATGCATCTCTGAATGCATATAACTTCACTTGATTGTCCGGATAACACTTTTTGTAATGTTGAGGAACCAATTTTGTGTATCCCTTGAGTAAGCTGATACTTTGTTTAGTTGATGGAAGTCTGATTCGGTTCTTCCTGAGTGTACGATCTGTGTACGATCTGAATTTGCCCCACTGTGTTATGTCTGGGCGAATCTCCAAGTCCCAGAAGTGAAATAGACTGATTGCAGTAGGGCCTTGAGAGCACCCATTGAAGCTGTAACAGCCACATTGTAGCTGGAAGGTTATTGAAGCTGGAACAGACATCGCAGCTGGAAAGTCACTGAATCAGACAGGCACTGAAGCTGGAACTTTGTCAAAAAAAAAAAACTGGATTGGACTGAAGACTAGATCGTACCAAGGTGGACCAGCTGTAAACAAACTGGATCTCACCAGTACTCAAATCCTTCACTAACATAATTCTGTGGACATTCTAACATCCTCAGAACATTCAGTACACTGCAATAACCATTCCAGCAACCAATCATATGTGAGAATACTCAAGGAGTGTGGGGTATGGAAATGTAGAGTAACGGTGGGTAAACGCGGTAAAGATGTTCTGGCCATGGCATGGGCCTAGGCAGGTACCAAGCAACACTCCGTGGTGGGGTCCGATTTCCACTCCAATTGCTGGCTCATTCCTCCTAACTCCTCCTCCAACACTTGATTCTTCTTCTCTGATTCATCCTTCTCCACCTCCAAAGAAGCAACATTTATCTCCGATTGCTCGGCCTTGTTATCGATATCTCTCAACTTGGCCGTGGCTCCCTTCAAGTTCATGGAGGCTTCCTCCCACTCCTCCTCCGATTCCTGGTATTTCTTGGTGAAGTTGTCGGTGGACTGCATTAGGAGTAGCACTGGAATAGTACTGTACTAGTAGTTGTTCTTGGCACTGTACCATCCTCAGTAGTTGCTGTTGGACTTTAACATCCCTTTAGTACCTTGAACAACAGCAAACCCATCCATTAGCACTGTATTGAGACTAGCACTAGACTAGACTGGTACTGCATTCCATAACCACCTCATAGTGGCTTCAGTACTAATTCTGTGGCAGACTGAGCTGGACTTCCTTAAATTCCTTGGACACTGATTACTGGAAAATCGAGAGGGTGCCGTTTCGGTCACCAACAACGAGCAATTCCGGACCTCGTTCCAAAATCCCAATAGCAGTGATTTCATCTTCGAAAAAATCGGCTTTGGTTTCGATTTTCTCGTAACTCATTGCCAAGTCACGTGTCACCTGGTTCCTGTAGAACGTGCTTTTTCCACCAACCAGAACGGAGTCCGGGATATTTTTCATATCCCATACCACCACCCGCTTATCTGCAGTTGCTGTCACGAGCTGGTTCAACGTCTTTCCTGAAGAAACCAAACACGTGTTTGAGTTGCAGACAGGAGGCTCCAAGTCCAAGGAGAAATCTGCAAAAAGATCCGAAACAGCCAGATCTTCCTGCACTTTTTGGAGGCTGTATTTCCGGATTTTGGGAGTTGAAGAAGAGCTTAATACTTGTCTGCACTCAAACTCAGGGATCTCCCAAAGCGTGACTTCCGGTTCATCTCCTCCTCCAACCATCGCAAAAACGGGTCCTCTGTGAACTCCTCCCCTGGAATCTCCCCGTATTTCGGCCCCTTCCACCCCCTCCGTCCTTTCTGTCCTTTCTAAGTTTGGTTCAGGGACTATGACCAATTGCTGGATGGCCGACTGTTCCCCCTGATCAACCTTGACCTTCCATGCATTCACAAGAACCCGAAATCTCATGTCATATAAACAGAGTACACCCTCGGAGGTACCCAAAAGGAGCCAGATGGAATTCGAAATAAGGGTTTTCGGGATACCATACGAAGGAGGATTCAATAATTCAAACTCTCTCTTTCCTGTAATCACATCGTACCCCATAACTGCACATTGAGACGTCAAGGCCACCAAGAGTGTTTTCTCTTCGTACACCATGAATTTCAAGGTCGTAGCAAAGCCATGAGATAAAGTAAAATCTCTGATCTGCGAGAGTTTGGAAATTTTGATGATTTTCCGGTTCTTACCCCGCACTATATGCACTCTGAACACCCCGATTTGGCCCTGGGTGGTTGCAGCTGCGAAAACAAACCGGTGGGACATAAAAGTGATTTCTGTAATGGCCCCTTCAAGCTGTAGAGTGAGACGTGCACTGCCCAGATTCAACGTTTCCACTTTATGAGAGTCCCAGACCCTCAAAACGCCTGTTTCCGAACCAGAAACAAAAAACTCCGAAAACGGAGCAACAGCTATTTTAGTAACCGCCTCCGTGCTATTGCTGTTGGCGTTGTTCTTGAACCGAACCACCCTCTTACCTTGCACTGGTTGCGAGCCCTGCGGCTCCTTACTCATTTTGGCAACGGGTCCAAACTCCCCGAAATCGTCCAACGTTGGCTGAAACTGCATGTTTTCAAGGTATTGGAGGATGTACGGGTTCAGCCCGCTGAAATTGTGTCTCATGGTCGAAGTAATGATTTTGTCGTTGGAAATGGAGAACATGCGTGTGTACCCAGGGTTCCGGTCCTGCAGAGAAGCACCGGGGTCAAGAGGAGAGTCGATTTCTCCAAATGCATTCATCTGGCTGGTCTGTAAAGAAGCACTTGCCTTCCTGGATACGCCAGCAGATGTACCAGAAGCCGTACCAGCAGTTGATGGTATCGATATTGCTCCTGAACCGGAAAGAACAGAAGGTACTGCATATGGGACAGCACCCGAAATAGAAGAGTTGTCTGGAACTCTTGGGACTCTTGTAAGCTCTTTTTCCGTCTTTCCACCCTCAATCAATTCTGTTTTATACCGGACATCAAAAAAGACCGTCTTGGGCGGAATATTCATAGTGCTGGCAAGTTCAAAGTTGCGCAGGTGGCCCGTCTCACTATAACTCCTCAGACGGGAGATCCCCACCAAGAAATCCTTAAGAGCAAAAACCTTCCAGAGGTCCTTAATGTCCAAACCCACGGTCTTCAACTTGAGCACCCAGCTCCGGTCCTCGGACGAAAGAGGCAACTCGGAACTGGGACTTTCGAGAGGAGGACTATGTGCACTCCCAAGGTAGACCAGGCGGCCCAAGTCCTTGGAGTACGACACGAGTTTCTTTTTCCCATTGGCCTTGATGATGGACACATTCTTTTGTTTCCAGAATAGCGACTTGGATGTGGATTTGTGGAGCCACGTCAACGATAACTCGAACACTCGGTGGCTCACCGGTTTCACCCAGCATGGGTATAATGAATCCCAGGTAAGAACGGAAATATCGTACGCCAAATATGTCTTGATCAACGGGTACAAGAAACAGAAGCGGTCTGCATCCAGCAAGTTTTCTGAAACGGCCAAAACAAGACACATGACCAGCTGACGGATCCATTCATTGGGCTGGAGCACCAACGGGAGCGAGTGCTGGAGGAGCTCCTTGTATATTGATAAGGCATTGAATTCTGCCATAATAAGCTTTTCCCGGACGAAAAAAACAAATATTTCAAGTGCTTTCAACACAACAAGCACCTCATGGTCACCCAACGTCTGTAGGAGGAGCGGAATGAGGTACTGTTCAAAGGCTAGAATGCCAATGAAGTTGCCAATGCCTATGAGGGACAGGAGAAACGCCAAGCGGAGCTGGTAACTTGCATCGTTAAGGTAAGTGATCAAATGCGGCAAAATCACATCGTTTGTTTTGTCCACTCCAAAGTACTGACAGAGGGGAAGGAGGTTATTGACAAGACTGATGCGGATATCCACATTTGGCAGGGTCAAAAGAGACTCGGTGATCTCGGTGATCTCTCCTTCCCTTTTCCCCAAATCAGCGCCGTTTTCCCGTTCTTTTTTGGCGGTTTGGGAAAGAGCATCGAAGCGACTGCATATGCGGACCAAGTATGGAAAACACAGGGCCATGGTTTTCTTCACGTGGTCAAGTTCAGCCTGGAACTGGCTCCCCATGAAAGCCACAGCACGTAGTTTCGGCACAATGTATTCCGGAAAAAGATGCACGTTGATGGAGTTGACAGATGTACAGGTTTCCAAGAGATTGGTCACGCTCACCAACGCCACGCTGGCCACCCGGGACGAAACATGGCAAGTACCCAAGAAATTGGCTTCCTGCATGGACGAGTCCACATTCTGGCTGATTTCCACGAGGAAATCGTCCACCATCTGAAAAAGGTACGGCACAGAACGGTCGAGTTTGGCCTCATCGGGGATATGTTCCGAAAGCGCCAAGATAAGCTCACAGGCCTTGACCTTGTTTTCCGGCCGTTGGAGCGTGCTGACCAATGAGAGCACGGCATTTAGTAGGATTAAGCACCCGTCGTTGCACAGGGCCTGCGCCTTGATCCGGTATGCCTGCATTCCGGGGAAAGCCAACCAATAATGAGGAAAGCCGGGCGTAAAGTCGGAGGACAGATCCTTTTCTGGGCGGTTTTCTTCCTCTTCTGAATTTTTGTCTTCCTTCTTGATACCCAAACTAGAAAAAAGAGTCCCAAATTGATCAAAAATGAGCTCGATTCGGAGATCGCTGGGTGACTTATTATGGTCGGTCAGCACAAAGCGACTTGTAGTGTTGAGGTCATAAAGAAAGCCATGGAGATGTTGAAAAAAGTCGGGAAAAATGGGGTTTTTCAAAACGTCTCGAGCCCGGGGTCTCTCCTTTGGGTCCAACGACAAGCACAGCAGCACCATGTCCTGCATCGAGTCCGGGAGTGCCAGCACGTTCACCGGAAACTCGCCCTTCTTATACTTATAGAGGTCGGAGAGAGTAAATGCAGGTTCGCCATTCTGGTACAACTCCACAACAACACAGCCAAACGAGAAGATATCCTGTCGAGGCAATCCCCTTCCCAGTTCGCCATGTTTTGGCGTGCCACTATAAAACCGTTCCGGAGCCAAGTAGCATGTGCGCCGGTTGGACAGGTCAAAGTAGAAGGCATATTCACTGGGATTATTTTCCGGTAGCACCTCCGGTTTGGTGTGGGCCAGGAAGTCCGTCACCACAAGCCAATTCCCCCCAGTCACCAATAAATTCTCCGTCTTCAAGTCTCCATGGACTATTCCACACTGGTCGTGCACGGTGCTCAAAACAACCGCCAATTGGTACACCAACCAGAGTTTCTCCACCGCACAAAGAAACGGTGCCATGGACATTCGGTCATAGAGATTGGTCCGCCCCAATTGCCGAACTAAGTACCCCGCCAGATCCGTTTCTATGATCTTATTCCAGCCCAAGATATTGCAGTATGGGTCCAAGAGCGCGGCCTCGCGCGAAATCCCCGTTATGGCTGCCTTTAGGTCCACGGGGCTTTGGGGTGGTTTTATGAGCACTTTGATCACCACTAGGGTGTTGGATTTGGAGTCGTAGGCCTTGATGGTTTTGAGGAACCGTGTGTTGTTGATGATGCCTAGAAATTGGTATTCTTGAAGAACGTCTACGTACGAGCGAACAGCCACGGTTTGGGCATGAGGCGCTTGGAGCGATAGCGTGGCGCCCATGGTTGTGGAGTTGGTAGTGGTGTAGGTATTTGGGGTGTGGAGTTGGGGTGTGGTGTGGTGTATTGATGTAGTGAGACGAGGTCTTATGTGCAGGATCTAAGAGATTGGACCGTGTTTTTATGGGAAATTGAAGGGAATTGAGATTTTTTGTTTTTGTGGTGTTTCCCAAGTGGCTTCCAAGTGGTTTCAGTTCTGTTTCATCGTTGTTTGACGGGTGGTTTTGGTGGTTGGGAATGACTTATTGGTTACTTGGGACGAGACCGTATATGCAGGCGCGAATCAACGATCATACAAATTGGATTGATTCAGAAATGAAGAACTTCGAGACGTCTATTGAGAGAAAAATTCTCGCCAGTGATAAGATACCAAAGTTTGAGAATGATTTTAGAAGATGTCATTGACATATAAAGCAATAATGAGTTATAAATTCAAGAAATGCATGCTGGATCTTTCAACCTATGTTTTAGTATATGTATTGATATACAGGGATATGTAAGTTGTACCTTACAAGACCAAAGTAGAATTGGACGGTGCGAGGCTGGTGAAGAGGTTTCACCCACTAGGGACCTGCACACGGTGCATCACTGGTCTGCATATAACACATCCACGAAGTACTCTGACTCCGTACATGCTAGGTACTTGTTGACAGGATCTGTGTATTTACTACAAGCACATTCAAGGAAAGTTACTAATGATTGCATTATATGTCGATGACATCTTCTGATATAGCTTCAACTTTTTCATTAAGTTTCTATTCCAATAGGTCCACATAAACCCACATGTAACACTTGTAAAGGATGTGTTACCAACATATGTGACGTGGATACTTTCGGTTTGTGGTTGATTGCTTTGATGGTTGCACACACATCCCACTGAGTTGATTTCAAATGAGGGATATCGCGTCTCAAACCATTGATTTGTTTGATAACCCTCCATTGATCTTCACTCGGATGTCCATATCTCGAGTGATATTTCATGGCTAATTCATCAAGGTTCCCTACATGATGTATAATTATGAGCACTGTTATGGTATGCTTGACCGGAATTGAGGGCCGCGGCCGGAATCGTCCAACTACAGGACATCCAAAAGTCCACCATGGAAACCTTTTCAACTAAAAAAATGTGCATTGTAAAGTCCGGAATTTCATGTTTCCACCCATCCTATTTTCACAAGATAGAAGGGAAAAAAAAGGTCTTTTGCGCTGGACCTTTTGTTTGGAATTGTTGTATACACTCCCATAATCTGGAATAGTTATCACGTTAAGTTTCAACAAGTGTCTTAACTTTGGTACTTCAGTAATCATTTCTATAGCTTCCATTCTTACCAATATATATATTAAGCTAGGATGTCCTTGACTTGTTGTCACAATTGATACCGTTCAAGTCTGAGTGGGACCTCCTCTATATATAGTCGGGTCTGGGACTTCAGCCCTAACCCACTCGTCCCATTGTCTTCTCCAGAACAATGGCCAATATTGGATAAATGTTAAACAAGTGTCCTCGAGAGGCCCACTGCCAACGTGGCCTCTCGAGGACAATACCAATCATTGTTTCATCTGTATGCAGTAACGGGAACACACAGTACCCGCAGGTGTATTTGTTCCTCAAGTTCAACACTTACACTGCAGTCTACTATAGTCTGGTATAGTCTACTATAGTTTACTATAGTTTGTCTTCTGACTTTGGGGCTTTGTATTCTTTTATAGTTCCTTTACGGGCGTTTGTGAGGGTTTCAGAAGTTCTTTAGGTGGTTTAGGAATGAATCAATAAAAAAATTAAATGTTTGTTCAATAGCATAAATCTTAGTTATTGAAGAATTATAACTAAAATATAAAACTATTATCGATATTTGTATATTTAAATACTTCTAATCAAAATTTAGGATCTTTTATTGTGCACTAAATTGCGACACATTTAAGAATTACTGCTTTAAAAATCAACATTTGGAAGATGCTATTTCTTCGATGTTACAATAATTCCAAGTATTGTTACAAAATGTACAATTTAACGATATCTTGCATCACTAATGATTGTTGTTCTTGAGGCTATGCAATAAAAATGGACAATTTCACAACACAATGAATCCAAAATCGACAGTTTTACCGAAATATCCATTCGAAATATCAGAGTGTAAGAGATAATGTGTTGCAAAACTACAATTTTACGACTTGATGCGTTACAAATTGATAATTATACGTCTATGGGGATGAAAAATATGTAATTTTACGAGTTAATGCGTCAAAAAACTATAATTTTACGAGATTATGCCTTAAAATCGTCAATTTTACGAGACGATGAGTCGGAAAACTATACTTTTACGAGATTATGCACTGAAATTTTACAATTTTACGAGCGTAAAGGTCAAAAAAACTAGAATTTTACGCGACCATTCATCAAAAAGCGACACTTTTACCAGACTATGCGTCAAAAAACTACAATTTTACGCGACCATACATCAAAAAACCACAATTATACGAGACTATGCGTTGAAAATTTACAGTTTTACGAAGGAACACGTCAAAAAGCTACACTTTTACGAAGGAACGCGTCAAAAAGCTACAATTCTACGAGGATATGCGTCAGAAATCAACAATTTTACGACATGGTGCATACAAAATGTATAATTTCACGAGCTAATGCGTTACGATTCTGTAGTATTAAGAGAATTTGCAACAAAAATCAACAATTTTACGAGAACATACATCAAAAACTACAATTTTACGAGACTATACATTAAAAATCAACAATTTTACGAGTCTGTGCATAAAAAATCAACAATTTTACGAGTCTATACATTAAAAATAAACAATTTTACGAATCTATACATTCACATGGTTACAAAAGCGCAAATTTCCACAGACTCCAAGTTCACAAAAGTATATTTTTTGAAAAATACAAATTATCATATAAAAATGTTCCTACGTCTAAAAATGTCAACAAGTACCTAGCATGTACGGAGTCAAGGTACTTCGCTGATGTGTTGTATGCAGACCAGTGATAGCACTATGTGCAAGAAACTAGTGGGTGAAGAGTTTTCACCCAATTCAGCACATATCTCACTTTGGTCTTGTATGGTACTCTTTACATACCCCTGTATATTAATATATACTGAAACATATGTTGAAAAAAAATGTCTATTGTTAGTGTGCAATTTTGAGAATCCACCAACTGAACAAAAGTGCGACTTTCTAATCTGCCATTCTAACATTAACAATTTTACGAGTCGGCAAATAGTGTCAACGAGCACCTAACATGTCCGGAGGCAAGGTATTTTGTGAATATGTTGTATGCAGACAATATGGCTGTGTAAGTCTTACAAAATCGGACTGTACAGACATCAGACGAGCGGAAATGTATAAGACGCAGCTACGGTCCTGTCTTAGGACCTTGTACTTGTAAGGTACAATTTAAATATCCCTGTATATTAATATATACTAAAACATATGTTGAAACAATTCTATAAATTTAGGAAACTACGCATTGCCATTCTCTAATGTCGTGATTATATAAGCTACCAATCTACAATTTTACGAGATTGTGCATGATTTATCCACAATTTTACAAGTACACGCTTCACAAATCGACAGTTGTACCACATTATGCATTAAAAATCAACAATTTTACGAGATTGTGCATTACAGTTCCATACTTTTACGAGTACATGAGTCACAAATAGATAATTTTACGTGGCTAAAAGATCACAAATTCAAAAGGAACAAATGTTTACAAGATGACGAGATGCATCGCACTATAAAAGTATGACTGTGCATTTTTTAAGTCTACCTTTTTTGGAGTCTATAAATGTGCAAATTAAAAAATTACCAAATTTCAGTTTCACGAAACCATGGGAGAAGTGTGCAAAATCAGGTAGTGAAAATTACCAAATTGGGACAAATACACATTTGTGCAAGATTATACATTCACAAACCACAATTTTACGAGAACTTACGTTACAAAACAATAATTGTACCTGTTTATGTTTTTGAATTGAACTCTTGCAAGAGGTCATGCTTTGAAAAACCACAATTTTACGAGACTGCATAAAAAAACAACAATTTTACGAGTTTATGCATCAAAAACTACAATTTTACGAATCTATACATTCACATGGTTACAAAAGACAAATGTCCACAAACTCAAAATTCACAAAAGTATATATTTTGACTTTAAACATTACCATGTTTAGAAAATTAAAAAATTATATAAAAATGTTCCGAAGCCTAAAAATGTCCTATTTTTTGTGTACAATTTTGAGAATCCACCAACTGTACAAAAGTGCAACACTCAGCTTTTGCCTAGCTGGAACTGCATCAGCCCATTTCTGATATACTCTTCTGAATTGTATTATTCTTAATCTTAATGTAAAATTTAGAATGTAATAGAGCATCATAAGATGAGGGAAATTGTACCCTAAAACAGCCTTGTAAGGAGTTCGTTGTCCTAACCATATGAAATTTGACTCTGAAATAACTTATGCCCGTTTTCAATTTTAGATATAAAAATAAATCATCCTCCACACGTAGCAAAGTTGCGGTCTATAAAACCAGCTATTTTTGAAATAAAAAGATATCCTATTTAGAAAATTTTATATTTCATAGAAGGAATAATATAAGTTTATGGTTCTGTGTCTATCAGAGTTACCGAGAATCAAATATTCGTCTATTCAATTCTTTCCATTCTACAACATTACCAACTTTTTTCAACTTATGTTTTAGTATATAGATTAATATACAGGGATATGTAAGTTGTGCCTTAAAAGGCCAAAATTCTATAAGCCAGTAACCTGCACATAGTATATCACTGTACTGCATACAGCACACCAAGAAGTACCAAGACTCCATCCATGCTAGGTGCTTGTTGACAACAATTTTACGAGTCCGCAGATGATAGAATAGCCATCTCCCGAATCTTGAATCTACTATTTCATAAATTTCTGAAATTTTGTAGCATTCAAAATATTCTTTAATTTTGAGGTTGTGGCTTTACGTCCTACTGTTGAGAAAAGAGCTCTTGGTGTTTCTCTGAGACCGCAGCCACTCACGTGACAAGGACAAGCTCCCACTATTTTATACCACCAAAAATATATACACCACCAAAAGGAGGACATACCAAGATGTCTCCCCACACCAGATGCACCAATATTAATTAGTGTAGAGGTACTGATGTTTATTGAGGATCTGGACTGACTTCTTCACATACTGGTTTCCTGTATACAATGCATGTTTCTACAAATCGACCAAACCTTTAGATTGAGAGTTTACACAAAATAGTCTTGAACTTTTGCAGTACAAAACCACACTTTTACGAGATTTTGCATGAAGTATCGTCACTTTTACGAGTTTGTGCATACAAATTGGAAATTTGTACGACGATATGCCTCAACAACACACACTTATATGAGTTTATACATTAAAAAAATACAAATTTACGAGTCAATGCGTTGAAATTCTAAAGTTGTACGAGTACTTTCCTCAGAAATCGGCAATGTTACGACTTTGTGTATGAAAAACTGTATTTAAACCAGCAAATGCGTTAAAACTCGATACATTTACGTGTCTCTGCATCAAGAATCTATAATTTTACGAACTTATGCGTCATAATTCGATACTTTTACGAGATTATGCATTAAAAATATATAATTGTACGAGCGTATGCTTCATAATTCTATAATTTTACGATATCTTGCATTACATACATACATATTTACGACGCTAAACATAACAATTCTATAAATTTACGAGACTATACATTGACATTTTATAATTTCATGAGTGTATAAGCTACCAATCTACAATTTTACGAGAATGTGCATGAAATATTCACAATTTTTCGAGTACACGCATCACAAATCGACAGTTGTAGAACATTATGCATTAGAAATCGACAATTTTACAAGATCATACATTAGAAATCCACAATTTTACGAGCTTTTGCATATAACGTACACAAATGTACGACATCTTGCATTACATATCCACAATTTTACGAGTACATGCATTATAAATCAACAATTTTACGAAATCATACATTAAAAATACCCAATTTTACGAGAACTTACGTTACAAAACAATAATTGTACCAGTTTATGTTTTTGAATTTAACTCTTGCAAGAGCTCATGCTTTGAAAAACCACAATTTTACGAGACTGTACATAAAAAAACAACAATTTTACGAGTTTCTGCCTTGACGAGTACACTTTCACGAGAGTGTGCATAAAAAAACTTCAATTTTACGAGAACATACATTACGAAACTATAATTGTACTAGTTTATGCATTGAAAAACTACAATTTTACGAGATTGTACATCAAAAAACTACAATTTTACGAGACGGTGCATTAAAAAACTACAATTTTACGATATCGTGCTTTGAAAAAATACAATTGTCCACATATAAAATTCCACACTTTTGTGAATCTGCGAAATGGCGAATCTACATCTGAGAAACTGTCAACAAGCACCTAGCATGTACGGAGTCAAGGTACTTCGTGGTGTGTTGTATGCAGACCAGAGATGTACTATGTGCAGGTTACACCTCACACCTCATATAGAACTTTGGTCTTGTAAGGCACAACTTTAATATCCCTGTATATGAATATATACTAAAACATAGGTTGAAAAGACCCGAATATTCAGACCCAATTCAACACCCCCAGAAATAATATGACCAACCAAAATTTTCAAAAAAAAATATTTCAAAAAAGGATCAGTTTTAGAAGATCTAGACCATGAAATGCATCTTATTTAGGTTTTAGAAAAACATTCCATTTATGTTTTGTTACTTTGTTACTATTATTTGTTAGTGTCATTTGTTAGTGTCATTTATTAGTGTCATTTATTAGTGTCATTTATTAGTGTCATTTATTAGTGTCATTTATTAGTGTCATTTATTAGTGTCATTTATTAGTGCCATTTGCTACTGCCATTTGTTACTGTTATTTGTTCTTTGTTGGCTTCATGTGTGCGAAATTAGGAGGTAGTGTGGAATAGAAATGGAGTTGAGAATGGAGTTGCGAATGAAGTTCAGAAACTACTCCTCAGTCAATGAAGACAATAATAATGAAGCCAATTATGCCAATGATAATGAAAACAATTATGCTAATGATAATGAAAACAATTATGCCAATGATGACCAGATTGAATCTTCAAATACTGACTTTCACCGCCGTTCGTCCATTGCTAAGGCCGTGAAAGGTGCAGGTAGAAAAGCCTTACTCCGGGACTGCTCCAAACCCGTGGAACTTCAGGGCCTGTAGAACTTCAAGACCTGTAGAACTTCTGGAATTTGTGGAACTTCTGGAACCTGTGAATGGACCCTCGGAATTGGGGGTCCCTGGCTGCATCAAACACCCGTACACCAGGCTACCCCAGCACAAAAAAGCCCAACGCAAAGCACCCTCTATTTGATGGAATTCTTTCGAAAATAAGTTCATTGGAATACTGGAATTTCGGACTTCACCGTGTATATTTTTGAGGCGAGACGTTTTGCGTGGTGCACTTTTGGAGGTCCTATAGTTGGGAAATTCCGACCTATTCTGATCAATTCCGACCAAACTATCGCGTACCATATCAGGATCAGGGCTCATAATCACACACAATATTAGTATTCCAAAAAAAGTAAACAGTATGGATCTGTCCAATTTATAGCAGCAACTGACTACTTGAGTAGCTCGATTTCCTCGTTTTGAGGAATCATCATCCAACAAAAGCAACTTAGTATACGAAGCCATCATTGTATGAAGCCATCATTGTATGAAGCCATCATTGTACGAAGCCATCATTGTACGAAGCCATCATTGTACGAAGTACTATGATGGCCGCGATACGGACTTTTCTATAGCCATCATGGTATTCCATCATAGTACTCCATCATATTACTCCATAATATTACTCTATCATAGTACTCCATCATTGTACTCCATAATATTACTCTATCATAGTACTCATGATTGTACGAAGTACTATGATGGAATGGTGGAATGGTGGAATGGTGGAATGGTGGAATGATGGAATGGTGGAATGATGGAATGGTGGCAGCCTATGCGAGACCTTATCATATACTTCGTGCAACACAATTCGCAGCCCCAGCGTGAGACTCGAATATTCTCCCACTTGAAAAGCTATTCAAATGAGCGCGCAAAATGTTCAAACCAATTATTGGGTTGTTTAAATTTGTTATTGTGGTTTGAACATTTTGCGCGCTCATTTGAATAGTTTTGAAAAACATTGTATTCTGCCACTTGAAAAACTTTGTTGGTTTTTGTTGGTGGTACTGCACACAAGCCCCGCTTCTGCAGACCTACTCGGGACAACATCCTCTTCTACACCAATATATAAACACATATTATAACAAGTACCAGTACTTAGACTAGTATCCCTTCATAGCAACTTTTCGTCGGTTTTATATGCTATCCGAACCCATCTCTGACTAAAGATTGATACTCTTGGATTCTTCATTTAGACTTGAACGCTCAGTGTCATTAACTTATGAAGCAAGGCTTTTATTGAGTGAACCTATATTCCCAAAGCGGGGTCGTGTTCACTCAATCAACACCTCAATTGACTCGATCCAATTGGGCGAAAGCATTTTGAATAGCTAATGCGTCATAATATACCATTAAAGTTTCTCCGCAAGTCTTTCATCAATGGGTAGCGGACGGTAGATATTCTGGCTTGGTTTCCACCGCAGTATATATAGTTCTTCTGCAGCGTTGTCACCATGTTTAGCCATGATTTGAATGTGCTGATGGTCAGTCACTTCTTTTCTCCATTTGAACATCCAGTCTCTTCTGTCCTCTTTGTTCTCCACTTCTCGTCTCTTTTTCCTTACTTCTTCTGTCTTTTCTCTCTCTATCTCTTCTCTCTCTCTCTCTTCTCTCTCTCTCTTTCCTTTCACTTCTCTCTCTGTCTTTTAGTGTCTGTGACGAGATGCGGTGCTTTCCTCGTCTGAAAGATCAAACGAATCAAAGTTCCTGAGCCCAAGCGTCTCCTCGGTCTCATAGTCTCCCCGAGACAATTGCATGGATCTTCTCACCGATGAAAAGCCCGTGATGCCGTTGTCCATGGGCGCCATGTCCTTGGAGTTGTGCACACCAAAGATCTCCCTGTCCAGACTATCCATGACCTTGCGTGAGATATTCAACAAGTAAACACCCGAAAAAATCACCAAAAACCCAATCAACAACGAGATGATGTCCACAGAAGATGTGGTGTTGAATCCCTTGAAGAGGATGAACGAGGCCAATAGCGTAAACGACGTGAAAGACACATAGTACAAGGGGTTGACTATGGAAGTGTCGAACTGGTCCAACGCCTTATTGAAGTAGTTCATCTGAGTCACGATACAGAGAGCCACAACTGCAAGAAAGATGTATGTGGATGCCTGGAAGAACTGGTTATTGCCCGAAAGCGTCAACTTCAAGGCGATTCCAAATGCCTTGATGGACATCACGGAGATCGAGCCCACACTTGAGCAGATCGAGAGGTAGATCATGGGGTTGGTGTGGCCATATCTTGGCACAAGCTTGTAGATGGTGAACAACGAGTAGGCACCCACCATGAAAATGTAGAACATGAATGGCGGTTGCATGGCGTACTGGAGAATCTCATCCACGGTCTCGATCTCCTTGTCTGCTGGAGCATGGAGCAAGATGATCACCGAGCCCATCAAACAAATCGCACAGCCCATTTTGCCCAAAATGCCTAACTCTTCTTTCAAGAAGATTGCAGCGAGAACGGCTCCAATAATCACCGACAAAGCCCCTAAAGGAGTCACCAAAACCGCAGGGGCAAACGTATAAGCAGCGAAATTGGCCACCTCACCGATGGCCATGGTCAAGATGCCGGCCCACCAGATGGGGTTTTGTAAGTATTGATGGCCCGTAGAGTTGTCGGAGCCCACACGCTGGCTGGTATCCATAAGGCCCTTTTTTGTGATGATAAACGACGTGCCTATTGCTAGCGACGACGACATGGCAAGGCCTACCCCGATATACTTGTCAGCGACCATTTTGAACTTGTGATCAATCGATAGAGTCCAGAAGAAGCTTGCAAAAACGCGAGAAATATGCAATAAAACTGGTCAGCACAATAATAGAATGTCTCCGGAATAGAGCTGAGTCCAAAACGAGCTTTAAACGGAACGTGTATTGGTAGCCAACTTGACAAACTGAGTGTGGGATCGCAGTCTGTTGTTGTAGTGGAGGTGAATGAGATCCACGCACCGGTACACCATAATAGACACACGCCAAAAACCTAAAATCAGGCTGTGTTCGCAACCAATCGCAGGCGCGTCGCAACGGGAACGAGGAAAAGGCCACCAAAGCGGAGTGGCGCACGGATGATCCCCAAAAAAGGGGTCGTTATTACAACCACCCAAAAAAAAAATCTTTTGGGAAACCTCGGGGGGTAGGGTCTTTTTATAGTGCGCTGGCTGCAAAGCGATATGCAATAGGGGGTGCATGCATGTTTCAGGTGTGCTGCAACGCGAGCTCTGGCTGACTATAAAGGAGGGATCCTCCCCCCTCATAATTACAGCATATTTCCTGCCACTTCCCCACTTTTTCTTTCTCTCTTTTCTCTTATGTTTTATAGTGCTATTAATTAACCTGCTGGTCTAAGAATTTGAATACTCGGGAGTGTGTTATAGTTGGAGAGGTACGCGTTTGCAGCCAGCTAGTATAGGTCAGTATTTATTAAAAGAAGATATGGGAGAATATGAGCTTCTGGAAGAGATAAAAAGTAGCCAAAAAAAAAAAAAAAAAATTAAGTGTTATGGAATGAATATGGAATGAATATGGAATGAATATGGAAAGATGACTTCCAGCTTTTAGTTTTAATTTCCATTACCAGATACTCACTCCGAGCTACATAAGTTAATATGAGTTACATCAATTACTCGGTTAGTTACATCAGCTACTCAGTTACCATAAGTTACATCAGTTACTATGAGTTACATCAGTTACTATGAGCTTCTATGAGCTATCACGAATACTATAAGTTACTGTGAACTACGATGAACTACTACGAATTCCCATGTTTCCTAAGATTACATGATTCCTATAATTTTACCGTTTCATGATTCTTATGAACGACCATGACTTCTAATATTACTATGATTTCTATGATTTTATGGTTCCCATAGTTCCTATGATTTCCATGATCTTATGGCTTTTCGGAAAGACCATGGCTCCTGTGATTGATTCTTATGATTCCGATGATACTGACGATTTCTATGATACTTGTGACTATTTAAGCTTCAATGGCCCATATGACCCCTATGATTCCTTGATCTCCATGGTGCCAATGTTACCTATGACTTTATAATATTTATGAGTTACCCTCAGTTTGGTGACTCCTCTAATTAGTGCTTTTAAGAATTATATGGTTTCATAATGCTATGGTTTCATAATGCTATGGTTCCACAACTCCTGATTCTTGGACTCTTGTGACTTTATTGAAAATTATGATTCTATGGGTCCTTGATTCCTTGACTTCTACTGCTATTTCTATGTTTCTATAGTTCTTCGATTCCTATGATAACAAGATCCATATATTTATTTGATGCCTTGTTCCTATGATTGATGAAAAGAACAAATGACTATGAATGATCGAAATGATGAGCTTACCATGAAATAACAACATGGCAATGCATATCGGGGATCAGTGCTTTATATACATTGCAATGACTCCAGCGACTTTGACTTGGGCCTACGCCAAAAGTCTTCTCAAAAAGCCCCTCTTCTTCGGCGCACGGGTCTTTCCCTTTCCCCTGTCGGAGCTGCCTTTCAAGCCCATATTGTCATCATCCAAACGCTTGTTGATGGCACCACACACTGCTTTGGCAAGGTACCGGCCATCGAAGCCTCTGCCGTCGACCTTGCTCTCCAACCACGGCACGGTGTCGATGATATCACGTGATAAGTTGTCGAGTTTATCGTCCAAATAGTCCAAGTGCATTTTCGCCTTGGGGTCGGCTCCAATTTGGATGAACTGCACGGCAAACGAATTGGGCAATGCGTCCTTTTCATCCATCTTCTTGACTATCCATTTGACCACGGACTCCACGTCATCAGTGAACTCGCCGTCGGTGATAGCAATGATATTGAGAGGTTTGGTGTTGATGGGGTCAAAATCCTCAAAATACTTCAATGCAATCTGCTGCAATTTCCGGCCCATGTTGGTGCTTCCATAAGGCTGAACTGAGTCAAAGGCTTCAGCAATCTGGGTCGGGCTGGCATTGAGGTAGTTTTTCTGCCGATTGATGAAGTATAGATCCTGTCCATCAGGGTCCCATTCGGAACAGAGGTTGCTGAAGGAAACAAGCGCATCCCGGGCCAGCGGCCACGGCACGATGCCGCTATAGCGTTCTTTCCACGACATTGACGTGCTATCGTCAACAAGATACGCTATATCATAGCCTTTGAGGGCACTAAGCTCTGAATCTTCCATCAGGGCAAACGTTTGGTTTCGGTGGGGAATTTGGGTCTGGGGTTGACCTTGGGTCTGGGGTTGACCCTGGGTCTGGGGTTGATTCTGGGTCTGGCCCAGGCTTTTCACGCTCTTGGTGTAAGGCGGAGGAGCACTCATACGATCTGCCAACGAGTTCTATGAATCAAGCTATGAAGGCAAAGGTATGGAGTTCTGGATACTACGACGGGGCTGACGGACGACTCTATTCAAGTGTTTCCTGATAAATCCGATGGTGACACAAATTATCGATAGAACTACTGTGTCTATTGTTAGGGGTGCAGCCGTAATTGCAAATCAATAGGGGTGCACATGAACAATGTGACCACGGCTTTATATGGGTCTCCAGTGACTGCATATGGCCAGCCGTGCGGATAATGCGCTGCTGCGCCTGGGTCACCAATTCCGGGGTTACTGTACAACCAGATCCACCGATCCAGGGTCCCCGCCACTTCCAATAGCAGTTGGATTTATCTGGGTGGTTTTTATTTCGGGGTCCACAAGCTTTTCACATATCGAGAATGGATTCATGGCTGCCTAAAGGGGACCTTTTGAAGTCAATGAAGCAGCACTGGTTGTGTGTACGGGTGGTGGTGCACGGATGCATTTATTTGGTGTACCGATGTCTGGTGTACGGGTCCATATTATCTGGTGTACCGGTGTTGGTATGCTGTGATTAATCGCGTGAGGATATGATAATTAGACCGCACTCGCTTATCGCAACCCCGCGCTAACACCCTATCCCAACAAAACACTAGGAAAATGGATTTACGTCCAAAAAAACCCTTACACCAAAAAATCATGTGCTCACGTGACCACCACTCATCACGTGACGTGCCCCTATGGTGCATCCCAGCCGCGTCTCCGCCACACGTTACCCCTGAGCCTACCACACCACAAATCCACACTCCTCATCTTGCAATGGCTGGTTCCGCTGACCTGAATCGGCTTCCTTGCCACCAATCGGTTTACGACACGCTCACAGACCCCATGCTTGATTTTAGCGCCCCTGCGTCTCCAAATGGACCCAATGTGTCTGTGCAGGAAGGACAGGGGAAATCACCAGAACCGTCTTCAACGACCCAGGCACAACCCTCGGCCTTTTTTGACTCTCCAGTGCCTCCATTTGACGATGATTTCCAGCTTTCTTCTTCTTGGCAGGAAATAAATAGCGAATTGAGTGAAAGTGACAAGAGAAACGACTCTAAATTGAATGCAACCGAGTTTGTGAATGAACAGAATGTTTCTGGATTCCTGGCAAATGTTCCTGAATTCCTGGCCAGTGCCGAATTCCTGGCCAATGTTCCTGATTTCCTGGCCAATGCTGAATTTCTGCTCATAAGTGTGCCTGGAAAATCAGCTGCAAATCTGCGGCCGTCCAGTGCATCAATACTCTCGAACTCCACCGACGACGAAAGGGCGGAATCCATGGTGATAATTCCGTCCTTCAGAACGCCCTCGCAGATCTTGCTCTTTGAAACCGACGAGGAAGACGAGCCCGAAAGGTGTGGCATTAAGCGCAGGACGCTTGACTTTGGCGACGATGCCAGCACTCTTATCTCTAACACGGGCCTAAGCAAATCGGCCTTGTTCTGCGATAGTCTGCAGCCATTCATCATGCCTCGGCTCTCCTTCACCGAATCCGTGGACCACTTCAACTTGACCATAGTGAGTTCCAGTAGCTCGCTTATTTTGCAAGAGGCCAACTTCTTGAAGCAACATATCGAAGGTCTTGAGAAATCCGCCCATTTTTCACTTAAGTTGCTGCAAGTGTGCTTGGAAAAGCCCGGTTCTGAAACAAATCCGGCCCCAGCTTCGGACCTTCAGATGGCCCTGGCCTCCGACCTCGTGTTGATTGTCAACGATGGTTCTTTGAAGATCCCCGAGCTTTTGAAAATGCTCAAGGAGTGCAGTGCAGTGCCTCGGTTTGTGGTGATCAACTTGATCAACTCCAACTACTTCATCAATTTATTGGATATTATCAATGTTTGCACTCCCCACAAGATCTTCAAGACATCGTCATTGACTAGCGGAAAAGTGCTTGACAAGATCCACGACTTGATCACTCAGGAAATGACCATTTATAGTCACAGCAAGACTTCGTGCGCAGGCCGTTCGGAAGAAAGGTGTGGGGATAAATGTGGAGAAAAGAGTGGATGTGAAAAGCGAAAGAAGAGGAAGTATAAGCAGCTCGAAAAACTGTGGGTATCTGAATTCGGAGCGTCTTCTTACCATAAACGCATTGACCCGTTGAAAATCACCGGTGTTTTGTGTCGTTTGAGTGTATTTGGAGATGTTTTGGAAACCCATATTTTCAACGATATGCGAGCTATCAATGATAAGTCATGGCTTATGGTGAGTTTTGCAGTTGGAATCGGATTGGGCGTGACTCTCAATGCAGTCCGGATCTTGGACTGGTTGAAAATGGCTCTTTTCTCTTCTCGCCCAAAGAATAAGGTGTTTGCAAAGGTGGTGCCCAGGAAGAACATCTCTGCCTTGTTGGCGGCGCATGCGAGATTATTCCAGGAAAGAGTCATGGGGGCACTCAAGGAGCTTTTGCAAGTGACCATGAAAGAAATCTGGGACTCATTCCGGGCCCGGACGGCAGCTTCGGCCGACTTGATTGAAAGCGGGCTCTCCACAGGTCTGAGAATGATCACCAGCTTCATTTCTCTGAACTTATACTAATCAATGATCATACTAACCAATGGTGAGGATGGGAATCACCAGTTCTAACTGGTCATGAAGCTGACATTCTTATAGAATTCCAACATGGGGTGTTCTCCCTTGCGCGTGGTGATGGCGTCGATGTCGGCCCACTGTTCCAAGAACTCCCGATGCAGCTCGACCTTGGCGTGCTTGTTGGTGGAAAGCCGGTACAAGTCTCTGGCGAGGCTGAAGTCCGTGGGAAACATGATATCAAAAAAGCCCTGGTGGCACATGTACGTGGAAACATCCACCATTTTGTCCTGGATGACAGTCTGCACCACCGGAGCATTGTAGTAGCCCGGCATGGCGTTGGGAAGACTGTGGAAGTCTGAGCTGATGAGTGAATGGTTGGGGAACCGGTGCTTCAAGACCTGGAAAAAGTGCAAGAGCCGCGTGGGGATGAACTCGCCCCGAGACAAGTTATCCTTCAACGGATTGATCTTATTAGCCCAGTGCAGCTTCGTGGCCGAGTGAAGCAACGGGTGAATTGAGTCCTTGTCAGTGACAAAAGGCACGATGGACTTGAACCTCTGCCACTGGCCATGGAGCGTATCGAGACGAGGCAACACTGGGTACTTGCCATGTTCTCTCATCCTCAAGAGAGCATTGGTGTAATGGCTCAACTGCGGCGTGAAGAACTGGTAGAAGTCGCCCTTCTCATCCACCAACACGTGGCCTTCATGGGGCTGGCCGGTGGCATTGTCATAGCGAACCAAGTCATGGGCGAAGTTGTCAAAGACCTCCAA
Source organism: Metschnikowia sp. 01-655c1 (assembly GCA_002370185.1). Lineage (NCBI taxonomy): Eukaryota > Fungi > Ascomycota > Pichiomycetes > Serinales > Metschnikowiaceae > Metschnikowia > Metschnikowia sp. 01-655c1. The sequence goes on from NKZO01002027.1 coordinate 34,577, forward strand.
GGCAATGAAGAAACAATGCGAGTCGACGGTGGTGTCCCAGTGGAAAATGGACTTGTTGATGATGTGGAGTTTCTTGGAGTCCAAGCCACTGACCAAGAGTTTCCGTTCTAGGGCCTGGGAGTACTGCTTGATTGCCAATTGCGACGAGATCTCGATGATCTTGTACTGGGTACGGGCATAGATATCGGGCTCGTGTTTCTTGATGTGGTTAAGGATGTTGCACATGAGAGTGCCGTTTCCTCCGCCCATCTCATAGATCACCAAGTCCTGGTATGGGTAATGGTTGAGCTTATAGTTGACGAGGATGTACCGTGCAAGGGCCTCGCCATAATGGGGCAGGAAGAGTTCGGTGGGGGTGTGCCATAGCTGGGTGGATTTCTTGGACTTGGGGAACGGCAGGGCTGCAAGGTCCTGTGCAAGGATCTGCTGGGCATACCCAGCCATTCTCGGTTTCTTTCCTCCATTTTTCTGTCCAGCCACTCCATTGACTCCGTTGACTTGGGTTTCATTGACTCTAGTCACTCCGTTGACTCCGTTGACATTGGCAGAATTGGAAAATCTCGATGTCTTTGCTAATGCCGTGGCAGACTTTGTCTTTTCGGACTTTTCTGAGCCTGTCTTTTGTGACGTCTCTTGTGACGTCTCTTTGGCCGCCTGACTCTCCTGTCCCTCGTGGTCATAGCGTGAATATGCGGCCTCCCAGGCCACCATGAACTGGTCGGTGTCGTCGATGTTCTTATAGTCGAACGGCTTGTCGGTGTGAAAAATCTCCACCTCCTTGGAAAAGTACCCATAGTGTGGGTTATACAACGAGTCCTCGATGAAGTCCGACACCAACATCTTGGCTTTGCGTGGGCGTGTCTTCATGCGGGCCATCCGGGCCGAGTTGGTCTTGGGGTATTTATCAAACACCTGTTGAGGGGTTTGTTCGGAAAATGGGTAGTTGGTGGCATTCCGGTACACATAGTCGATAAGGTTGAATTTGCGTTTGACAGGAGGCTCGTTTTTTGGGGAAGAACGAGTTTTTGACAGAGTTTCTGACAGAGTCTTTGACAGATTTTCCAATAGAGTTTTTGACAGAGTTCCAGACAGGGTTTCTGCAGAAGACTCGGGTTGGTCAGGAGCTTTGGTCAGGTCGATAACCTTGAACGCAAAGGTCTCAGGCCCAATGGAATACTCATGGGCTTCAGAGGAGGATTCTTCCTTGAAGGGCGATTTCGGAAGCCGAGCCTTTTGGAAAAGCCACCGTTGGGGTCGGAGCCGGAGAGGACGGAACATGGGGACGAATCAAGAAGATGCGATGCTCAACTCCCCACCTTTTGTGCCGCGCACGCCCTACCCCCTCTTCCAGTCCCCAGTCCCCAGTCCCCCATCCAGTCCCCAAGAACTTCGCCATTCAAAAAATCCCACATTTTCTTCTGGAACTTTGGTGTCTTTTTGGGTTCTGACTCTCTATTGGTTGGTTGGGTGTGGCTCTATTGGTTGGTTGGGTGTGGGCCTGTACACTGACTATGAGCCAATGAAAGCATGTACTGGGCCACGCTTTTGGCAATCGTTATTTCTAATTCATATGCTACTAATTATACTGCTGAATAGTTTGATTTGATAGGGTAACGTAGGAGGCCGGTATGTGGGACATATATATATATATATATATATGTTTATTCATAGGCTTAATCTTAGGGGTGTACGGGTTTATCTTAGGGGTGCTTAAAACGACGCCATTTGACATCAACGTTCTAGTATACGTGAGGAAGGAGGAGAAGTTATCCAGGCCTAATGCGGATTATTGCATAGTTCACCTCGCAAGCGCTTACCGACAACTAAGATAATGACTAACTTTGACAATTGGTTTAAGTACTTATCTTATTAAAACAGACCTTTTCCCATTCAGATTTGTATCAGAGAGGAGACGGTCAACAGTGTATCAGTGTATCAGTGTATCAGTGTATCAGTATATCAGTGTATCAGTATATCAGTGAATCAGTATATCAGTGAATCAGTATATCAGTGAATCAGTATATCAGTGAATCAGTATATCAGTGAATCAGTATATCAGTGAATCAGTATATCAGTGAATCAGTATATCAGTGAATCAGTATATCAGTGAATCAGTATATCAGTGAATCAGTATATCAGTGAATCAGTATATCAGTGAATCAGTATATCAGTGAATCAGTATATCAGTGAATCAGTATATCAGTGAATCAGTATATCAGTGAATCAGTATATCAGTGAATCAGTATATCAGTGAATCAGTATATCAGTGAATCAGTATATCAGTGAATCAGTATATCAGTGAATCAGTATATCAGTGAATCAGTATATCAGTGAATCAGTATATCAGTGAATCAGTATATCAGTGAATCAGTATATCAGTGAATCAGTATATCAGTGAATCAGTATATCAGTGAATCAGTATATCAGTGAATCAGTATATCAGTGAATCAGTATATCAGTGAATCAGTATATCAGTGAATCAGTATATCAGTGAATCAGTATATCAGTGAATCAGTATATCAGTGAATCAGTATATCAGTGAATCAGTATATCAGTGAATCAGTATATCAGTGAATCAGTATATCAGTGAATCAGTATATCAGTGAATCAGTATATCAGTGAATCAGTATATCAGTGAATCAGTATATCAGTGAATCAGTATATCAGTGAATCAGTATATCAGTGAATCAGTATATCAGTGAATCAGTATATCAGTGTATGGTGTTGTATCAGTGTAGTTAGTAGTAATAATGTATGATGAGTTGATGGTAGCGTGTTGTATTAGTGTAATGTGCAGATCTGTGGTTACCAGATCTCAGCAACTCTGTAGAAACATCGACAATTGAGAAAATAACGGGACTTGTCGTGAATCGGACGATTTTCGTGAGTAGGACGATTGTAGGACGATTGTAAGACAATTGTTGAAGGATTGTATGACGATTCTTGAAGGATTGTAGGACGAGTGTCAGACGATTGTCGGATTTTTTAACGAACAACTAAGATCCACATGCAAAAGTTCAAAGGGTCTATTAACTTCACTACCACAAGTCCTATCTGTTCTTCTTATGGTGTCCCTTACATCCATACACTCAGAGCTAGCTCTCCCAAAAGGTGTTTTTTTGGCCGTCAAACTCATCCATGGTCTCAATTATCGTCTTGATGTTGTCGATGCAACTGCTGATGGCCACCCGGATGACTCTGTCGCTGACCCCGGCGAAATGGGCCAAAAGAACGTTTTCTTGTGCGGAAAAAGAGACGGAAATCTCCTGCTTTTTTAGCACGGGATCCACGGCAATTGTACGCTGTGCAATGGCCGCCTGGCGGGCGTTTTCAAACGGTATTTGGAGCTTTACAATGTGGTCAAGCGACATTGTGTGTATGGAATAGATAAGTGGAGATGAATTGGTACAAGTGAAGATGAATTGGTACAAGTGAAGATGAATTAGGACAATAAAGATGAACTGGTGTGGACAAGTTAAGATGAGTTGGTATGGACAGTTAAGATAAATGTGGGACAATGGTTAAATCAAATAAAGTGTTATTGATGTGAAGTTTTGATTGCATTGATGGTGTGCGATACTTGATTATGATGTAGGTCGTGCGCGACCCACACTTTAACTTTAACTTATATGATAACTATGCAAACGGGTAACCGGAACAGTGGTTACCATTGTAGAATGGTATATTATTGATATGTGGATTTCTAAATCCTCATCAAAAAAAACTATAAGAACAAAGTTTTTGTTTGTGGTCAATTATCATAGTGAGTCTCGAATTCCTTAGGATCTATAATTGTATAGGCCCATACTACAATTATATAGGCCCAGTTCTACATTGAAGTCTTGGAAAAAATGTGTCAATTTCATCTCCTAGGGTATACATTCTCCATTCTCCTTAAGACTAGAAAAAAAAAAAAAAAACTAGAAAAAAAAACTAGAAAAAAAAACTAGAAAAAAAATTGTCTCTGGATTGATGGAGTGCATTCTGTTCTATAAGCAAATTCCAAGTCAGATTAAGCTTCTAGTATAGGTTCCTATGATGTTCATTCTCTTTTTTTTTTGGGTTTCCATCTACTTTATATTCTTTATTTCATTATCTGTAAGATTAAATCAAAAAGAAAATTGGTGGATCTTTTTGATAGCTAGTACAGTGTTTTTCAAAATTATTCAAACCAGCACCACAAAAAGTTTCGAATGACATTAGCAAAATTACACAAACCAATAATTCAAAAAGTTTCGCACCCCTTTCACTTCAATTCCGTCCGTTCTAGCCCTTGACTGGTACTGCAAAACTCCCAAATGTAGTACATGAGGCAATTCTCCAGAAGACTCCCAAATGTCTCTCAAATGTAATACACGAAGCAATCGTCCAGATTCAACATTTCAAAATATTGAATTCTAATGAAAGCTGGTGGGAAACATTACGCCATTTGGTTTGAAAGACTGCGAAGGATACTGTTTTTTGACATACTTATTTGATGTATGATTATGAGTACTGTTATGGTATGATTGACCGGAATTGAGAACCGCGACCGGAAATGCCCAGCTACAGGACCTTCAAAAGGCCACCACCAAACCTTTTCACCTATAAAAATATTCATTGTAAAGTCCGGAATTCCAGGATTCCACAACACCCACTCTTTTTTCCGTACCATGAAAAAATGGTAGTTTGCGTTGGGCCCTTTTCTACTGAGGTAGGTGGGTGTACGGGTGTCTTGGGCGAGCCAATTCCGGGGTAGCCCTTGATTCAAACTGCAAAACTCCCAAATGTCTCCCAAATGTAGTACATATGAAGCAACCATCATTTCAGAATAGTGAATTCTAATGAAGGTTGGTGTGAAACATTATGCCTTTTGGTTTGCGCCATTTGGTATGAATGACTATGCGAGGGGGTACGAAACATTTTGTTGCGCTGGTTTGAATAGTTTTGAAAAACACTGTACGTCAGGTGCTCTGTTTATTATGTTTTTTTGTTGATGATTCCTCAGAAGGAGGAACCTGAGCTATTTAAGTAGTTGACCGGCGGAGTTAGCGTATCCAGCCAAATGTCGCTAGGTGCAGGCTTTTCAAATCAACATGGAATAAACTTGCACAGAATACATACTGTACTTTTTTTGGCATACTAATATGGTGTGTGATTATGAGCACTGTTATGGTATGCTTGACCGGAATTGGGGCAGCGACCGGAATTGCCCAACTACAGGACATCCAAAAGTCCACCACTAAACCTTTTCAACAAAAAAAAAAAAACATTCATTGTAAAGTCCGGAATTCTAGGATTCCACCAAACTCACTCTTTTTTCCGTACCATGAAAAAACGGTCGTTTGCGTTGGGCCTTTTTCTACTGAGGTAGCCGGGTGTACGGGTGTTTTGGGCGAGTCAATTCCGGGGGTTGCAACCAATCAATGTTCCGTCCGTTTTGACCCTTGATTAAGACTCCCAAATATAATACAGATGAGGCAATCATCCAGATTCAAGATTTCAGAATAATCAATTCTAATGAAAGTTGGTGTGAAACATTACGCCATTTGGTTTGCGCCATTTGGTTTGCACCATTTGGTTTGAAAGACTGTGCAAAGAAGTACGTATAGTGTTTTTCAAAACTGTTTAAACGAGCGCAGCAAAACAATTCAAACCACACTAGTACAATTAAACAAACCAATAATTCAAAACGTTTTGTGCCCCTTCGCAGTCTTTCAAAGCAAATGGCGTTATGTATTAGGTCTGTTACTTACTGCTACTGCTACCAGTAGTGCTATTAGTACCTACTAATGCTAGTACCGCTAGTGCCAGTATAGTACTGACTACTACCAGTACTTCTAGTGATAGTATGAGTTTTGGTCTGGGTATAAGTATTAGTGTCTACTGCTACTGCTACTACTACTATTACTAGTACCAGTGGTATCAGTATAGTACCTAGTATTACTCATCATTACTACTAGTGATAGTACCTAGTATTACTCATCATTACTACTAGTGATAGTACCTAGTATTACTCATCATTACTACTAGTAATAATAGGAGTGTACACTAACTTTCATTAGAATTCAATGTTCTGAAATCTTAAATATGGTGGTTTGCCATATATGTACTATTGTCAACAAGCACCTAGCATGGATGGAGTCAAGGTACTTTCTTGGTGTGTTGTATGCAGACCAGTGATGTACTATGTACAGCTTACAGACGGGTGAAGGGTTTTTACCCTCCTCATACCTAATATAGAACTTTGGTCTTGTAAGTTCACAACTTACATATCCCTGTATATGAATATATACTAAAACATATGTTGAAAACTATATTTGGGAGTCTTGCAGTACCAGTGAAGGGCTAGAACGAATGGAACTAAACTGTAAGGGGTACGAAACTTTTTGAATTATTGGTTTGTTTAATTTTACTGGTGTAGTTTGAACCATTCTGTCTTCTTGGTTCCAAAAAAAAATTTCGCCGGCCTGGTTTGAAAGACTGTGCAAAGTACGTAACATTTTGTTGCGCTGGTTTGAATAGTTTTGAAAACCACTGTACATAAGCCGGGATCTACTTTGAAGTCTTGGAAAAAATGTGCCAATTTCATCTTCTAGGTATACATTCTCCATTCTCCTTGAGACTAGAAAAAAAAAACAAAAAAAAAAAAAATTGTCTCTGGATCTAACAGACTTGACAGTATAACTAAATGTTTCAGAATTGAGTCATGATAATGTATATCGGATCATAAAGATGTAGTTTAGTCTATAGATCATGGTACACATTGGTAGGTATAACTCACGTACAGATAGCCCATGGTTATACACTACTACTAGTACTAGCACCTATCATATAGAAGCACTACTTGCTACTTGTATTCTCTATACAGTGTTTTTCAAAAGTATTTAAATCAGCGTGGCAAAAGGTTCAAACTGTTGAGAGCTTCCATAAAGACTTGCATAGACTAGAATACTTATCTTGTTTCTTCTTATGAGTGTTAACAATTCTGGTACAGTAGTGTTCATTGTTTCTTGATAATCAATACTTGTGCGACATATATATTAACTAGAATCTCTGTTTTGTGGTCTTATTCGATACTCCTCTATCATGAGCGAGATCCCCTCTTTATATACCACGTCACCATGAATTCCGTTCTCCTCTACCGGACTTGTTAATCCCTTGTTTGAAGTCAAACCTTATGACGCCTGACCCCAAGTCACGGTTTATATTATCCGTCTGCACTTATACATTCCTCGGAACCTTATGAGACTTGTCCCTTTATCGAAATTCCGCTGTACTGCAGGTGACACTTTTCTGCATCCACGGGTCAGGACATCTCTGTTGAACTTGAGGAACAAGTACACCTGCGGGTACTGCATGTTTCCGTTACTGCATACAGATGAAACAATGATTGGTATTGTCCTCGAGAGGCCCACTGCCAACGTGGCCTCTCTCGAGGACACTTGTTTAACAATTATCCAATATTGGCCATTGTTCTGGAGAAGACAATGGGCCGAGTGGGTTAGGGCTGGAGTCCCAGATCTGACTATATATAGAAAGGGTTCCGGTTAGACTTGAACGGTATCAATTGTGACAACAAGTCAAGGATATCCTAGCTTAATATATATATATATATACATTGGTAAGAATGGAAGCTATAGAAATGATTACTGAAGTACCAAAGTTAAGACACTTATTGAAACTTAACGTGATAACCATTCTAGATTATGGGAGTGTATACAACAATTCTAAACACATCTTACATGTTGTCAACAAGTACCTAGCATGTACACAGTCAAGGTACTTCGCCGATATGTTGTATGCAGACCAGTGATAGAAGTATGTGCAGGAAACTAGTGGGTGAAGAGTTTTCACCCACTTCAGCACATATCCAACTTTGGTCTTGTAAGGTACAACTTATATATCCCTGTATAACCATTTATACTAAAACATAGGTTGAAACATGTTCAACACAAACCATACTAGCAAAATTAAACAACCCAATAATTCAAAAAGTTACTGTTTTTAATATTTAATAAAGATTTCACATAAACAGTTTATTTCAAATCCTTAATCCTTAGCAATTTTCAAGTCTTAAGTACAAAACTTTTTGAATTATTGGGTTGTTTAATTTTTCTAGTATGGTTTGAACATTTTGCGGCGCTGATTTGAATAGTTTTGAAAAACACTGTACTATTTGTTGGAACAAGTACACTTGAGGGTACTGCATAGTTCCGTAACTGCATGCAGATGAAACAATGAATAGGCATTATTATTGAGAGAGACCATTTGTCAGCATACCTCTCGAGGACAACCGTCTAGCTCTCGTCTAATTCTAGGCATTGTCTTGGAGAACATAATGTAGATGAGAGAGGTTGACGAAGGAGAGAGATCGTTTGGGAGTCCCCAGGACTAACTATATATAGCAAGGATCCTGCTCAGTGTTGAGCGGTATCAATTAGAAACCAGAGATCAAGAAGTCACCACTTTGAATATCAATAGAGTTACAAATCAGATGATAAATATGATTACTAAAGTGCCCATCTTAATAGAGTTATTGAAGTCCAATCACATATCAGTACCTCTGTACCAGAAGCAACGTGCTAACGCGCAACACTATTACTGTACTCCGTACTAATTTGATGCACGATACTTTAGTGTATTCAAACAAGCAAATCAGCAATCCAGCAATTCGGACACAAGTCAATTAGCAATTCAGCAATTCAGACAGATATCCGAGCATAAGTGAAGCTGTCTAAAGTGTAAAGAGGAACTCCACTACCATCAACTTTACTACTGTATTAATACATTTTATTACTGTATTAATACACTTTACTACTGTATTTATATACCGTACTACTGTATTAATACACTTTATTACTGTATTAATACACTTTACTACTGTATTTATATACCGTACTACTGTATTTATACACTTTATTACTGTATTTATACACCGTACTACTGTATTAATACACTTTACTACTGTATTTATACACTTTATTACTGTATTTATACACCGTACTACTGTATTTATACACCGTACTACTAGATTGTACTACTGACTACTGTATTTATACACCGTACTACTAGATTGTACTACTGACTACTGACTACTGTGTCTATGATGGATTGGTCTGACACTATGACTCCACTATACCATGGTATGATATTTATATCTGTCTCTATGAATGATCAGGTGATACAGATGCTACACAGACACTAGCATACTTGGATTTCAACACGAGACACTAGTATAGTCCACATAATAGATATCCTATAGGTGCTACATATAAGCATAGCCCATATTAGCATCAGGAAATACTTTGTTTTACATCTTTATAGACACCACTTGCTTGACACTATTAGAACTACTCAAACTACTAAGTGCTACCTTATTAGTACTAGTCAATACTACAAAGTGATACACTATTAACATCATTTATGTTATGTTCTTTAATACGTATGTTACCTAAACTTGTATTCGTTGATGGTTTCTCAAGAGAGGAACCGGAGTGGCTTATATAACTTTGAGAAAAACGTGTTACCGAGAAATTCTCTACTAGAACAATGGTAAGACTTGTTTTAGAATATCCGAAAAGGACCACCGATACCCGAAGTGCCAAGACGGCCGAATGCCGTGATACGGCGTTTGCCTTGGCCAATGTTGAGATTGGACATCGTAGGCTTCATAATGATCTCTATAGGTAATGTCCTACCTATAGTGGTTCTAACAATTTATACTACGAAGTGATACACTATTAACATCATTTATACTACAAATTAATAAACTATTAACATCATTTATACTACTCCAAATCCACTACATTAATACTGAGATCCAATTTCAAGTCAAAGAAGAGGTTTCAATGAGACCCATAGATCCACAGCCAACACTCTACGAAAACATTCCATCACTCTACGAAAACATTCCAACACTCGTACAAGCACTTGGGTCTGCTCCTCTGTAACTCCTATTGTGCAGGTTTCAGTACTTCGCCGTGTTCCTATTCAACCTGTTTCTTTCAGCCTGTTTTTTTTTTTTTTTTTTTTTTTTTTTTGTTTGGTTAATGTCTGGGGCTTGTACTCTAGGAAAAAAGCTATTGGTTGTTTAAGTAGATAGTAATTGTAATACCCTTGGTGGGGCTTTTATTCCAGGAAAAAGGTTCGATTGTTTAAGTAGATAGTAATTGTACCATTGGTGGAGCTTGAATCATGACCAATTTTTTACAATTGGGACATAAACTCTCTCCACCCCTATTACCAAAAAGCTTAATGTCTCCGGAACTCAATCAGGTCTCAGGTGCAGCACATTGTATGGAGCTAATTTGACTTTATATAAATACAGGTCCACCCACTCCATAAACAAGCCAACAAAAATTTAAATATGAAACCAGTTTACGTGACCCAGGCATTTTTTATTGCCACTGCTTCTGCCTTTGCCTCTGCATTTGCCCCTGCTTCTGCATTTTCCCCTGCTTCTTCCCCTGTCTCTTCCCCTGCCTCTTCCCCTGTCTCTTCCTCTGCCTCTGCTAAGTATGGCAGCCTCTATGCATATGTCAAAAGCAACATGGAACCAGTTGCCACTATGGATGTTTCAGGTTTTAAGCTCCTCTTTCATGACAAACGTCACCCCCCCGTTCCCCGAAATTACACGCTCAAAAACAACCTTCTTTTCGATGAAAGCATCGACATCAACCAAGTGTTTGGCCTTATGCAGGACATTTTTGTTTTTGGTAAGAGGAACCAAGACAGGTTTTATGAGGTCAAGGTCAACTTGGATAGTTTCTCAAAGATATTGAATATTAATCCCTACCTATGCCTTCCGAAATACGGGAAGTTCCGGAGTTATTTCATGAGTAACAACTATACCTCTAAGCTGGAGATCTGTTTTCGTGTGGACCTCTACTTTTTTTCTCCTGAAGATCTCGCGAAAAGCAAGTGATTACCTTCCTTTGGTCAAGAGTCTCACCAAGAACGTTTTGGTAGGTGTTGGTGGAGTATTGGATGCCACTGGCCAAATCAAATGATAAATTATGTAATGAACCCATTTAATAGTGTGATGGTATGATCATAAGGTAGACCGATGTGAGTTTGTAGTATGACAAAAGGTAGACCGATGTGAGTTTATAGTATAATAAAAGGTTAGTCCAATGTGAGTTTGTAGTATGACAAAAGGTAGACCGATGTGAATTTTTAGCATGACAAAAGATTAATCCAATGTGTGGGTTTGTGGGTGGGGGAGAGCTGAGAGTCATACAACCGTCAGACTCTTCGGTTGTCGCATCTCCAAGTAGTGCTTATTATTATATTTGTTGATGGTTCCTTCAAGGGAGAAAACTGGGTTTCTTCGGAGACAAATTGGGTATATTATACCTCTAAGAGCCGACTCCTGCGTATGGTGGAGCCTAGAGTGTATATGATATACAGTGTTTTTCAAAACTATTCAAACCACACTAGCACAATTAAACAAACCAATAATTCCGAAAGTTTCGTATTTTTTCCTTGGCACAGTCTTTCAAACCAAATGACGTAATGTTTCATGCCAACTTTCATTAGAATTCAATATTCTGAAATCTTAAATCTAGAGAATTGCCTCATATGTACTATATTTGCAAGTCTTGCAGTACCAATCAAGGGCTACCCCGGAATTGGCACTGGCGAGAAGCCAAAACACCCGTACACCCACCTACCTCAGCAGAAAAAGGCCCAACGCAAACGACCGTTTTTTTCACTCCTGTTTTATGAAAATAAGATTTCTGGAATCCTGGAATTCCGGACTTTACAATGCATATTATTTTAGTTGAAAAGGTTTGGTGGTGGCCTTTTGAAGGTCCTGTAGCTGGGCATTTCCGGTCGCGGTTCTCAATTCCGGTCAATCATACCATAACAGTACTCATAATCATACATCATATAAGTATGTCAAAAAACAGTATCCTTCGCAGTCTTTCAAACCAAATGGCGTAATGTTTCACGCCAACTTTCATTAGAATTCAATATTCTGAAATCTTAAATCTAGAGAATTGCCTCATATGTACTATATTTGCAAGTCTTGCAGTACCAATCAAGGGCTACCCCGGAATTGGCACTGGCGAGAAGCCAAAACACCCGTACACCCACCTACCTCAGCAGAAAAAGGCCCAACGCAAACGACCGTTTTTTTCACTCCTGTTTTATGAAAATAAGATTTCTGGAATCCTGGAATTCCGGACTTTACAATGCATATTATTTTAGTTGAAAAGGTTTGGTGGTGGCCTTTTGAAGGTCCTGTAGCTGGGCATTTCCGGTCGCGGTTCTCAATTCCGGTCAATCATACCATAACAGTACTCATAATCATACATCATATAAGTATGTCAAAAAACAGTATCCTTCGCAGTCTTTCAAACCAAATGGCGTAATGTTTCACGCCAACTTTCATTAGAATTCAATATTCTGAAATCTTAAATCTAGAGAATTGCCTCATATGTACTATATTTGCAAGTCTTGCAGTACCAATCAGGGGTCAAAACGGACGGAACTGAACTGAACTGGAAGGGGTACGAAACTTGGTTTCTTTAATTTTGCTAGTGTGGTTTGAATAGCTTTGGTGCGCTCGTTTGAATAGTTTTGAAAAACACTGTATACACCGAAATGCCGAGAAGTCTACCCGAAACCCTTCAAGAAGCCACAAGAGAGGCATAAAATCAAACGAGGGATATATTTGGTAATGATTAAATTTTTTGCATCCAGATCTGGCTTATGAATGACTGATCGATCTATATGAAGTTAGAATGGTATAATCGATTCCGAGGCATAACAATCGACATCAATATTGGGATTGATCTTTGGTATAAAATGCCTGAAGACCGCCCTAGACGTGTCCACACCATTATATTCTTGTTTAAGCGTCTTTCCCTTTCGTAGTTATTTTTATTCGTCCCATGGTGCCTCAAAGGAAGGAATCTGAGTTGTTTAAATAATGGCAGAGAAACTTCAACATCCCAAAATGACCAGCTACTTACCAATTAACTCGATGTCACCGTAGAATACAGGTAGGATAATCTTAGGCTCCAATTGCTTCGTGTGTAGTGGAATACCCTCGGTAAATGTAATAAGTTGAAGATCATGTTTACTAACTACTAACTACTAATTACTAATTACTGACTAACTGACTTTTATTGACTACTTATTGATTACTTGCTAACCACTTACTGTCAACGAGTACCTAGCATGTACTGAGGCGAGGTACTTCGTGGATATGTTGTATGCAGACAAGTGCTAGACAATAAGGCTGTGCATATCTTGAACAATGAGGCTGTGCAAGCCTTAGACGAGCGGAAAAGTATAAGACGCCGACGCGGCCCCGCCTTAGGACTTTGGTCTTGTAAGGTACAACTTACATATCCCTGTATATCAATATATACTAAAACATAAGTTGAAACTTACTAATAATTGACTGACTAACTGAATTTTATTGACTACTTATTGATTACTTGTTAACCACTTACTAGTAAATGACTGACTGACTTCTTCCTACCTACTTTAACTACTGTATTGTTGTATTACTGACTACTAAACTGCGAGTGCTAACTAACTGCTATTGTTCACGTGGTACAAGGGTTCTTGTAAATCACTATATATCACATTATCACAGGTTAAATATGTTTTGGCCTGCTTCGTACTAATCCTCAATAAATACAGTGTTATTCGAAACGATTCAGACCAGCGCGGCAATTGTTTCAAACCACACTAGCAAAATCAAAACAATCCAATAATTCCAAACGTTCCTGTTTTTAATATTTAATAAGCACTTCACAAAACCAATTTATTTTAAATCCTTGATCCCTAGCAATTTTCAAGTCATAAGTACAAAAGTTTTTGAATTATCGGTTTGTTTTGATTTTGCTAGTGTGGTTTGAAACAATTGCCGCGCTGGTCTGAATCGTTTCGAATAACACTGTAGCAATACGTGAATGCAAAAGGGAGTTGGTAAAAGTTCAAGGATACTAATTAAGAGGCCCCAAATAATAATAATCTTGTGAAAGTATCAGCCGAATTACATTCAGAATTGAGCAAAATCTTAAATAACAACTAAATCCTCTAATTAGATCGAAAAGTCAAACTTCAATATTACAACAGCTAGCCTGAGAATACAGAAACCAATGGTTTTTTCTAAAGTCTCATTTTCAAACAGAGTGATGAGCTACAGTCGAATATTTAGCGAAAGCTTATCCAAGACAAAGAAATAGATGATTTCATTAACAAATTAAATAAATGATTTCATTAACAAATTAAATAGATGATTTCATTAACAAATTAATATATGATTTCCCCTAACAAATAAGTGAGGAGATACGAAGTGTGGTCAGTATAGTGAATAATATAGTATAGTATGTATAAGAATGTGTACTAGTGTCTATTTATATTGTAGGGCAGTAGGCAGTAGGCAGTAGTGTAGATTACTTAACACCTTGCTTCTTTATAGTAGGCACATCAGGAGGTCCTTTCAATAACCAAGGAGTACAGTCCAGTGTAACATACTGTTTTGAGTAGCACTAATTGGTATATACCAGTTACAAGTACTACTACTACTACTACTACTACACTACTACTACTACACTACTACTACTACACTACTACACTACTACTACTACTGACTACCTACTACTTATTACTAACTACTACTACTTACTACTTACTACTTATTACTCACTACTTATTAATTACTACTACTACTACCACTACTACTACTAACTACCGACTACTGACTACTGACTACTCCTCCTCATCAGTAAAGAGTGTTCCTGGAGAGCTTTCGCACAACCTGGCTCCAACAGCCAAACCGCAAGTACCCCCGCCAACGATCACCACGTCGAGGAAGTTTTCTAAAAGAATGTCACAATCTGTTTGGGATTTGGAAGTCATTGAATTATTGTTTACAACGGAACTTTGAATCAGAATACTAATGTTGTATTTATATCATATTACTTGCGCCCACACTCATGCAGGAGGATCGGTGGTTATTGCATAACCTCTATGCAACTTCCGATAACCACCATATTCCCCACAGATCTCGGACGGATCTCGGACTACTTGTAGATCTTTGTGAAACCTTCGATGATCGCCAAGAGCACAACCGCACCTGGATCGGGAATTCCACCATTTTCCTTGAGATTGGCTTCACTGACATATGACGACTAGCCAAACTTTGCTTCCAATTGAGATGTTGCCTCACAAGAGCTTTTGACCTCCTTTACAGCTTTAGACAAAACGCCATTCTCCACAAATCCATCCACAAAAGGTTGCAACGTGTCAATCAAAGTACGGCCACTTTTTCTGGCCTTGGTGTAGTTGAATAAGCCATCATAGAGGGCATTCTTCAAGGCCGTGGCAATCAGAGGAATGTCAGTTTCATTCAACTACTACTCACTACTTATTAATTACTACTCACTACTTATTATTTACTACTCACTACTTATTGAATACTACTCACTACTTATTGAATACTACTGGCTGCTAACTAAATAACCTAGTACTAACTGACTACTGACTCTTTACTTTCTACTGATCAATTACTAATAACTGACTACTTGCTAAATACTACTGTCTACTTACTGTCTATCTGACTTCTATTGATTACTTATTGATTACTTGCTAACCAATTACTAATAATTGACTGACTGGCTTCTTCCTACCTACTTAAATTACTGTATTGCTGTATTACTCACTACTGAATTCTAACTAACTGCTAACTAAGACTACTACTACTACTTACTACTACTACTTACTACTACTACTACTACTACAACAACAACTACCACTGACTAACTACTACTACTACTTACTACTACTACTATTTACTACTTACTACTATTTACTACTTACTACTTACTACTTATTAATTACTACTTACTACTTACTACTACTACTACTATACTACTACTACTTACTACTACTACTTACTACTACTACTTACTACTACTACTACTACTACTACTACTATTTACTTACTACTACTACTATTTACTTACTACTTACTTACTACTACTACTACTTATTACTCACTACTTTTTACTCACTACTTATTAATTACTACTACTGACTACTATTACTACTACCACTGACTACCTATCACTGACTACCTACTACTTACTACCAACTCGGGTATTGAAACAACCGAACCGACCCCTAGACGATAAATGGTAGAGCAGTATCATTCGATTGACCTTATGGTGCATCCACGAAATCGTGATTCATGAACCGTTGAACCGCTGATTGAATGACTCATGAATATTGATTTTTGATTCGTTGAGTTGTCTGTCATGTTTGATGTTTGTCATACTTACTCTGACTGACTAACTGACTGACTGACTAACTGACTAACTGACCAACTGACTAACTGACTGACTGCTTAACTGACTGACTGACTTGTTCCTACCTACCTACGGTATTACTGTATTCCTGTTTTACTGACCACTAAATTCCAACTATTAACTAGGTACATACTAGTAATACTACTACTACTTACTGAATAACTACTCAGTACTTACTACTGGCTGCTGACACTGAATAACCCAGTACTACCTGACTACTTAGTAGTTACTACTCAGTGCTTACTGTGTTATTGTATTACTTACTACTTACTACTAATTACTGACTAACTGACTTCTATTGACTACTTATTGATTACTTATTATCTACTTACTAATTGACTTACTGACTTCTTCCTACCTACTTAAATTCCTGTATTGCTGTATTACTGAATACTAAATTCCAACTACCCGTTAACTATTAACTACCTACTTCTACTTCTACTTCTACTACCTACTTCTACTTCTACTTCTACTACCTTCTTACTGAATATATACCACTTGCTACCTACTGTCTACTGTCTACTTATCGACTATCTGACTTCTATTGACTACTTACTAATAACTGACCTACTTAATTACTGTATTGCTATACTACTTATTACTCAATACTTACTGTATGAATAACTACTAACTACTAACTACTAACTCCTTACTATCTACTTACTGACTATCTAACTTCTTCCTACCTACTTAAGACACTATTGTATTGCTGTATTACTGACTACTAGACTGTAACTAATTGTTAACTACTAACTACTAACTCCTTACTATTAACTACTAATTAACTGCTAACTACTTAATCCCTGCCCACTTACTCAGATTAGTATACGTCGTAACTGTCTGTACATTTGCTAGAGTATAAAATGCTCTTCCATACTACTCTAATATAAAAACATGTTTGGGTGTTTTAAGACGCTTAGAATGGCCATTAGTATTAGACGGCGTAGGCTTAAAATACCTCAATAGGTAGAGCTCTACCGAGGTGGATTTAACATATACTATCTATACTATCTATACTATCTATACTATCTATACTATCTATACTATCTATACTATCTATACTATCTATACTATCTATACTATCTATACTATCTATACTATCTATACTATCTATACTATACTATACTATACTATACTATACTATACTATACTATACTATCTATACTATACTATACTATACTATACTATACTATACTATACTATACTATACTATACTATACTATACTATACTATACTATACTATACTACTTACTACCTACCACCTACTTCTTACTACCTACTACCTACTACTGACTTATACTGGTATACGTTTTAATCTATACTAACTGCATGTACATTTGCTAGAGTGTAGAGCGCTGTTTCATACTACTATTGTAAAATATAGTATATTACAGTGTAGTCTAGTATACTATGGAGTATACTATAGAGTACTAAGTATTTTATGGAGTATACTATGAAGTACTATGAAGTACTATGGTGTATATTATGGAGTACTATGGAGTACTATGGAGTACTATGGAGTACTATGGAGTACTATGGAGTATGTTTGTATGTTTGCATGTTTTGTGACGCTTCGAATGGTCATACGGATTCCACAGAATTGACCAGAAACCGCAATACGTACTACCTATGGTGGTTCTAGCAGTTGTAGAGTATAGTGTAGTGTATAGTTTACAGTGTAGTGTAGAGTAGAGTGTAGTGTAGTGTAGAGTATACAGTGTAGAGTGTAGAGTGTATTAGTATTGGATAGACATAGTGTATAGTGTTAAAGCAGTGTATAGTGTTAAAGTAGTGTATAGTGTTCAGTAACTGGTATAATAGACTGATATTAAAGTTTGTATTCTGACTCATGGTAGTGTAGACTATAAAGATAGTACATAGTATAAAGATAGTACATAGTATAAAGATAGTACATAGTATAAAGATAGTACATTGTATATCGTGTAGTAAACTGGTATGTAGTAGTATAGTGTATAGGATATTTTTATGGTAGTACGGAGTAGTAGAGTAGATGGTTATGAATCATTATGGTATAGCATATAGTACCAGGGTATGTGTACATGTATATGGTCTATAGATTATCATATATGTTAGGACTACCCATTTCAGTGTTAGTCTATACTCTACTCTATACTCTACTCTATACTCTACTCTATACTCTATACTCTACTCTATACTCTACTCTATACTCTATACTCTATACTCTATACTCTATACTCTACTCTATACTCTATACTCTACAATCGCTCTATACAACGTGACTGTGCTGATTCTATTATGTTGACTGCACACCAGGAATCTGATGCGTTGTGCTATGCTGAAGGTGCAGGCACCCGCTCCGCTTAAAGACTTGCCTGAAGCTTCACAGGAGCTTGTGGTGCTCGTGATTACCGTGCAATGGTTCCATGCACTCATGCTGATCCAGTTTTCTTTTGGACTGGACTCACGGTCTGCACTCTGGATCGGTTTGATCGCCATCGATCGACTGGATCTTTGTTCTCATCTTGACTTGATGTCTGAATGACTTGGTGTCTGATCTCTTGGTGTCTGATCTCTTGGTATCTGAATGACTTGATGTCTGATCTCTTGATGTCTGATCTCTTGACTTGATGTCTGGATCTATTATCGGGTTGACTGATCTCTGACGTCTGATCTGATGACTGATCTGATCTCTCTTAATCTCTTAATCTCTTAATCTCTTAATCTCTTAATATCTCTCTCTCTTGTCTCTGATCTCTTTCGGGTAGCAGCGCAAGGCGATCCTAGGCAGTCGGTACGAATCACATTCATGGCATGCTTCGTCGTCGTGCCTTGGTATACCCAGACTGTTGACGCTTCTCTTGTTTTTCTGCCTTGAGCTTGGTCTCTGAGAAGCTCCGCCCAAATCCGTCCACATACGTGCTTTCGGAAAACATTCTCTGTGCGTACTTAGACCCTGATTTCATGGCTGGTTGCTGGAATCCGCTCGGGTACCTTTTCGGTGCAGACCCAAACTTCAGGCCTGAACTTCCGCTGCTCGGCTTTTGTCCTGATACAGACCCAAAATTGAGTCTTGCACTTCCTGAGCTCAGCTTTTGTCCTGAACTTTTGGAACTCAGACTTGAACTTGGTCCTGTATTCGAGCGACTCTGTCCATTTGAACCACTTAAGCTCTGCCCGTTTGAACGACTTGGATTCTTCGATGCCCTTCCACTGTTGGAGCGCGCGGAGTCAAGCTTAATTTGTTCTTTCAACAAAGCTTCTCCTTCCTCGCCCAAAGAGTGTTCTTCCACCACCCGTTTGCGGTAACTGCGGGTCTTTGGCGAAGGTTTCTTGACCTCGGCCGGGGCAAAATTCAACCCCAGTTTCCGCTTCATGAACGCCAGTGAATTGCGCGTCCACTCGGTCTGGTTAACGGAGGTCTGCATCTTCAACTTGAGGAACTTCATTTCGTCACTCATATCCTCGTCCAAGCGCTCAATCACGCGTTTGCCAAGCTTCAATTTGGGGTCCCGGAGCTTCATCAACGTGCCGGATTTTTCCTGGAGAATCTCTGAGAAGTCACCCAGGCTTAAAAGCTTGCGGATGTCATAAGACTCACCGCTAGAAATCGGCTCAGGGTGAGATGGCGTCACACAATCCAACGTCACCTCTTTACGGAGAACAAAATCGATGTCCACCTCGGAGAAAAACGCACACGACTGTGGAAGTTCGTTGAGTCCAAGCTGCTCACAAAACATGGCACGTGTCCATACATTGCTGATCTGCAATAAAAGCAGACAAAGAAGCTTTTGCTCTTCCTTCACCATGTACCGCACCTCGTCGTGCACGGTGATCATAAGCCTTGCGTCCACCTGGAACTTGTCCATCAAGTATTCCATGGAAACAACCAACAAATGCAAGTAGTCCACGCCAGACGACTGGATGGTCCAGTTGACCCTCGACGTCAAATAGGAGTTTTTGTTTAAGTTCTTCAGCGTCAACGCATCGGTGATTGCAGCTCCAAGTACCGGTGTTCGGGGAGATTCTTCGTGAGCAATTGCTTCAAGTGTATTGAACATCACCGACTCGGTACCGCCATAATAGAATTTTTTCTTGTTGGCGTGGCTCACGTAACCCTTGGTTTGCTGGTAAAGCTCCTTGGCCTTCTTTTCGGCCTCGGCATCGTCGAGTGTCGCATTGCACTGTTTGAGAAGTTGCGTAGCAAACTTGACCCCTGCTCCGTAGATCCGCCCATAGTTGAACACCTTAGCATCGTTTCTCAGAATACCCATGATGGATGCCGTTTTCGAGTGCAAGTCCGTCTTTTCGTTCTTGTCTCCTTCTAGCGTCATCCAGCCCAAGGCCGTGGCCCCGTGTGATTTAAAAAGAGAGTCTCCAATCAAGGAAGCAATCCATAACTCCTCTGAATCCACATCTGCACCCACGAAAACATACCCTTTGGGGGCCTGCACCATGGCCTTGAGCTCGGAACCAATGCGGTTCTTTTTGCTGTTGGAGGCCGTGAGCCATGTGTTTTCCGTGGCTCTCCTGGTCACAGTTCCCATGGTGCACAACTTGGGAATGATCATGCCCACGTCCGGGTGCTTCTCTCCCTCTTTCTTGGTTTTGAAGAACTGATTCTTCTGTCCCTTGGGGTCTGAATACACCACAAACTGGTCCCTGATCCGGGCACGGTTGCCCATCCAGTAGGAAGCTGTAGCGTTCAAGTTGAGAATGTTCTTAGCATACTCGTACTCGGACGTGAGAACACCACTTTCAAAGTACCTCAAGTACGACTTGGTCATGATGAGCGTACACCGCTTCTTGGGGCCATCGGGATGTGGCACTTTGAAAAGCTCGTAAACTTCTCCGTTGTCCCGGAGTTCAGGCAACATGAGCTCCATGTCCTCCTCGCTTAAAACGGCCTTGGGATAGTTCTTGGCAAGCATCTCCTCGATGAGCTCCTCTTCATGCGGGATCTTAAAACACCATCCACATGAGTTTGTCCAGATGAGCGGGTACCCTTCCCATTTGAGTTTGAGAAGAAGAGGCGTGATTCGGGAACGAACCGTCAAGTTCATCTTCTTCTCGCCAGTCTTTGGGTCCTTGGCACTTTTGAACAAGTCTCTGTACCATTCCGGGTACCCCGTCATAAAGGCCTGTTTGGCAGTTGGTGAGCCATCCTTTTTGAGCCGAGGCTCTTTAATGGTCCAGTTCATCTGCTTCAACCACGGATCAGATTCATAGTCAATGGTATCCTTCACCTTGAGCAAATCCTCCACTCGCTGAACTAGAATATCACTAACAGCCTTCCGGTTGTCTTCGTATATTTCCTCGGATCTCTGGACATACTGCTCCCATCTGGTGGAGGTGGGTAAGAAAAGTTTTCCCATCAGCTTCAAGGCTGTAAACGACACAGGATGCGGCGAGCGGAGCTGGAACTCGGGAAATAGTTTACGCCCCACCTGGAAAGTCACATCTACATCCTTGGCACAGTAGGACATGAGGAGCTGGAAATTGTCAACAATCTCGTTCACGTCCTCGCTTCCAAAGTAGTCACGAGCCGTTTTATCCACCTGGATACCACAGTGGAACTCTGCAGCATTAGCCAAAGAGTTCGGGGCACCTTTGTTGAGCCATGGATCATCCATGAGTTCCTTAGCAATATCTTGAGCAGACAACTCGGGCAGAAAGTCCTCATCTTCCAGAGCAGCCAGCAGTTCGGAGTCCTCAGACGCTTCAGACACGGCCTTTTCGTGTTTCTTGTGTTTTTGCCAAAGAGGCCGCTGCTGCGAGCAGAAGCCACTGATGGCCACATGAAGAGCCATGATATCCAAGAAAAAGGCCTGCGACAGCTTGATGTTGTACTCTTCAAGAACACGGGCACGATCGAAACTGACGTTGTAGCCCACCATGAGCTTCTGAGACTTTTGGGTATCAAAAGGAATGAGATGGTTGAAATCGAGGTCCTTTTTTCCGTTTAAAGCATCCACCAAAACAGGACTCACCCAGCCGTACCAAGCCTTGGGAGTCACCGCGGTGGCCAAGACTGAATAGGGCGATATCTTATACAAGACTTCCACATCAAAGACCAACTCATCCTCGGATGGAAAAGGCACCAGCTTCGGGGCTTCTCCAGGCGCATATCTGGTCCAGCCAGACAGAAACAGCCACGACGACGGCTGTGGCGGTAGAGATTGTTGCAGAAAAAGAAGTTTCGCCATGGACAAGTAAGGTTCGGAGTACTTGGCACCAATGCGAGAGAAATGTTCGTTGAGAGAGGATTTTCCCACCAAATCAGGAAAATGGGGGATATTTATGGGCTCGGAGATCTGGGTTTTCTTCCCTAGAAGTCCAGAATGGTCCAAATGCTCCTTCGCTAGCTCCACCAAGGGATTCTTGTTGGATTTAAGGTATTCCTCCAGCGGCGTCTTGGGGAACACTTTCTTATGCAAGTCATGGGAGAGGTACTGGATGCCCAAGGGGTTAACGCGGGGCAGCTCCTTGAACCCCGACGAGTTGAAGCGTGTCTGACTGTAGTATGGGCCTGCCTGCAGGCGGCAAGGGTATTTCGCTAGACCAGAGCGTTTCACACCAGAGCGATGCAATAGACTGTCTTTGGATGTGTTGGAAAAGGAGCGTCGGATGTTTCGGAGTGGTAAGCTCCGGCGTAGCCGCCACACATGCGCTAGGGAAGTCATACTAATATGGTTGTAATGACGAAATAAGGGGAGCGCCAATCACGATGGCTGTAAAGTATATAAGGAATTTTGATGGCTGTAAAAGTGGCTGTAAAAAAGGGAATGAACGGTGCCTGTAAAAAGGGGGAGTGAAGGTTGTAAAAAGGGGGAGTAAGGGATGGTTTTAAAAAGGGGGTAGTAAAGGAATGGTATAAATAGCAGAGTGACTCTGGTTGTAAGGGGATGTTGTGGAGTAGTAGTGGCAAAAAAGGGAGTATAGATAAAATAGAGAGGAAGTGATGAATAGGAAGTGCGGGTCAGGTGACTGCGGCTTGCCCTAATTGGGAAAATTGTAAATACCGCGGAGTGCTTATCTGCAGTCGAAGCTTATATGCCGTCGGGCCCCGGACTGCACCAGGCAACGGTGGACAGGTTGGCTGATGATTTGTGCGGGAGGCTTTGTTATGAATCAGGGGTGTTTCAGGGATGTTTCATGTTTCATGTTTCAGGCATGTTTTAGCTTTGTTTCAGGCACGGATCGTGCAGGGTCTAGATCTTCTTTATGAGTGCCCCTCGCTTCTATGCAGTGACTACAGATCAGGCCACTCCCACTCAAACGACCAACGAATAAAGCTTATTGGTAGAACGAACGAAATGGGGGGGCTATGTAAAATCCCGGTTTTTTTTCTTTTTGATTATATGTTCGTATGCAGGAAAATCTATATCTATAGCCATACGTAATCATGTGATTACATTCTGTACTGCAGATACGGTTTTTGAGAATACAGTACCCCGAAAAATTGCGGTGTACGGGTTTTATGTCAAGTGAGTTTTCTTCTTGTAGATATACTCTATGCAGTCGATTTTAAATTCATAAAGCTCAGTGGATTGGATTTGTGGAAGATTACTGTGGGAGCAGGAGTTCCGAGGAGCGGGCCGCAATAGGCAATTCCGGGGGATATGTGTGTTCCGGCTTTTGACTTCGGGATTTGACTTCCGGGGCTTGACTTCCGGGGCTTGACTTCCGGGGTTTGACTTCCGGGGTTTGACTTCCGGGGTTTGACTTCCGGGGTTTGACTTCCGGCTTTACACTTGCGGGGTGTGCCTTCCGGCTTTATACTCCCTCCGAAAAAAAATGACCTAACCACTATAACTCAATCTTTGTAGCTTCACGATAATCGTATCTTCTTGAGAAGCCGTAATCTGCAGTGTGTGGGTACTTACGGACTATGAAAGAGAGAGTCACGTGACCCGGCCTACACTTCCCACATACAAATCATTGAGGAGTCCGCCACCCAAAATTAATTATAAGCCCCCCTTGTTTCCGTCCACTTTTCTGGCCAGCCAAACATATACTTTATGGCATGATCACGTGACTATGGGTATACTTAGTGAGACTTGCGGTACAGAGTAGTACTATTAGATCCGATATAGGTCTTCCGCGAAGGTTAGAGTTGGACAAAAGCACTTCACCCAATAAAGGCAATTTTTACTGACATCAAAATGTGAAGCATCAATTTAACTACTGACACAAAAATGTGAAACATCAATTTAAGTACTGACATAAAAATGTGAAACATCAATTTAAGTACTGACATAAAAATGTGAAACATCAATTTAAGTACTGACATAAAAATGTGAAATATCAATTCTTATTGTACTGCCAGTCACAAGAGTACTCACTGCTCTTTTTAGCTTGCCCTGGATGTTGTATGTAGGACCTGTATGCAGGATCTGTTCCCAGACAATTTATATCGGACACCTGAAAGTTCAACGACATGTATGGAAGAAACTAATCTTACAGGAGTTTTTGCTAGTCAAAAGGTATTTTTCTGCATGTGAAATTACTAGTTATATTATTCAAAAGCATTCAAAAACTGGCTCAGGATCTGTTATGTTCTTTAATACATTTATGCCTTACTAATACTTTGCTCGTTGATTTCTCTCAAGAGAGGAATCGAAGAACGCCATCATTGTACGAAATACTATGATTGTCATTGCAGAATCTACTGTGACTATTGCAATCTCTACTATGGCCATTGCAATCTCCACTATGGCCATTGCAGAATCCCCTATGACCATTGCAGAATCCACTATGATGGCTGCAACTTCTGTATCACAGCCATCATAGTACTTCGTACAATGATGGACTATGCAGAATCCCCTATGATGGCTATCGAAAAGACCGTATCACAGCCATAGTACTTTGTACAATGATGGCTTCGTACAATGATGGCGTTTCTCTCAAAGTTATATAAGCCACTTCGGTTCCTCTCTTGAGGAACCCTCAACGAACAAAGTATTAGTAAGGCATAAATGTATTAAAGAACATAACAATTAGTATTACTTAATACTACTGAGTGCTACTATTACTACTTAATACTACTGAGTGCTACTATTACTACTTAATACTACTGAGTACTACTATTACTACTTAATACTACTGAGTACTAATGAGTACTATTAGTACTACTAATACTACTGAGTACTAATGAGTACTACTGAGTACTACATTAATACTGAGATCCAATTTCATATCAATGAAGAGGTTTTTAATGAGACCCACCGATTTACAGCCAACACTCGTACGAGCACTTGGGTCAGCTCCTTTATAACTCCTATTGCTGGAGGTTTCAGTACTTTGCCCTGTTTTTTTCAGCCGGTTCCTTTCAGCTGTTCCTTTTAGCTGTTCCTTTCAGCTGTTCCTTTCAGCTGTTCCTTTCAGCTGTTCCTTCAGCACAAGGATAAATGGTAAGTGTTTGAAAACTGTAAGACTAGGTTAGAGGCCGTAGGAGTCAATTGAAACCCGAAGAGACATCGATCGTCAGAAGAGCCATTCCCCTTTCTTTATAGATACACTCGGCACTGTCTCTTGCAAACTACACATTTTGAGAATTTTCAATTTCAAAAAAAAAATCAAATTAAAGATCCACGAACTGGAGTGACTAAAATCGAATTGAAGATCCACGAACTGGAGTGACTAAAATCAAATTAAAGATCCACGAACTGGAGTGACTAAAATCAAATTAAAGATCCACGAATTGAAGTGACTAAAATCAAAACCTTCATTCCATAGCAAACAAGACCAGACACAGGACACCACTGTAGAGTCACCAAGATCCGAGGATTGTAGAAGGAACAAACCTTCATATTTCCCATAAGATCACTCAGCCCGAAACAAAACGAAGGTATAATTCCAAGCTTGGCCCATATTTCGGTCTCCATTTTGACCTGATCTTAGCCTTATTGTGGCTTCATCTTGACCTTATCTTAACCTTATTGTGGCCTCGGTGTGGTCCTAAATTCAGAACATAGTCATTTGTAACCCAGAGGACCCTTATTGTGGTTCAGGCATCCACTCAAACTCGAATTTAGCAACCGTGGGTTTACTAACACTGGAAACCAATGAAGTAAAGTAATAACCCTCAGCCTTCACGGCCCTCGGCACGGTGGTGCTGATCTCCTCAATTTCCTCTTCGTCGGTGACTTTAATTTGCGCCATTGAAACCTCCTTATTCTCCAAGTCAACGTTCATGTAGACATTCTTAAAAAACAGAATGCTCAAATAAGCAAATGGCAATTGACTTTCAGCACTTTTGGACTCCATAGCTTTCAAGTAGCATATACCGTTGTCTATATCGACCAAGTCCCTCAATGGTACCTTTATCTCAATGCCAGAAAAGTCGTAGACTATGTTTCCCGTAGTGGTCCTGTATGCGCAATCCACCTTGTAAATGTTATATTCTTCCCAGTACACTCCCAGCATCAGCTCAACCAAGGCAAGATAGGTATTTTTCGGGAGGTGTAGAAAAGTACCGATCAAGCCGAATGTGGCTGCAATTGGTTCTTTCAAAAGGACCACTTTCTGGTTAGAGTTTTCCAAGTATATTTTGTTAAGGGCAACATTTACACCGATTTGCTTGTCCCTTTTGAATTGACTCACCATTGGTACGGTTTGCAATTTCCCAACATACTTCTTATGATCAACGGCACCAAAAAGAATTGAACCCTTCTCAGGATCTCTTCTGTTCATAAACAAAGAGTATGTCATTTTTTTGATATAACCCGCATTCTTCAAAGCCACTGGAAAGTTTAAATACTGCTCTCCGTTTTCTTTTGTTATGCTAGTCGTATCTTGAGTCCCAAGACCCAAAAAACTGTAAGTAAATTCTGACGATTTGGTAACAGCAAAGACCATTCTCACCATTGTTTTTGATGTTCCAACCTTATCTAAGCCCCAAACACCATGAGAAGACGTACCACCTAGATATGTAGTGGAGAACAGAGGATTTGCTTCGTAGATCTTGAACGTCTTGGACCTGGTCTTGTCGAAGGTGTTCCAGGCCATGCACTTGCTTTCGTCTCGCTTACTTATATCCAGATATGTGGGCATTCCTTCTTCTGATTCCTTTGCTTTTTCAGCTCCACTGCGTTTCTCCTCAACAAAACTTTGTGAGCCGGTTGGGTTGTGCTCTGGAATCTCACGTTTCAGCTGCTGTACCTCTCTCTTCTTTTTGACATTACAATTTGCATTGCTGTCTAAAATAGTTGTATCTGGATTCCCTATATTGACGAAAACCTCGATTCTTTGTCTTTCGGAGCCCATATATAGTTCTGTATGGTACATCTGATCTCGAACGAATATTGGGAGACTGAAAAATTTGCCATCCCGCTTGGCCAAGTCAATGCGCCTGTGAGAAGAATCACTTGCATGAGGATCTCTGTACGACATTTCAACGTCCATTTCGAATTCCCTTTTGTGGTTCACAGAAGGCACATCGTTCACAGAAGGCACATCGATGGGGGATAAGAGTGCAGCTGAGGCCATTACCACTAAGGCCAAACATGAGAGGTATTTTGTTAACATTGTTGATGGGTAAGTAAGTCATAGGAGCCTGGGGCTTTTATATATGTTTGGAAACACAACATGAATAACCACCTCTTCAAAACTTGAAAAGCCGGCTCGAATTTCCATTTGGCCTCAGGTCGGAGTTAACTAAGCCTCCTTGATTCAGAGGACTTCCCGGCAGGTGCAGTCTTTTTGCATGTGATTGTGTTAATAATCCCGAATTTAACGATCAACTGTGGCAAAAAAAAAAACAACAAAAAATGAAAAAGATAACAAAATGTGACAAACCATGACAGAAAATGACAAGGAATGGCAAGGAATGGCAAAATATAACAAACAAACCATGGTATGATTATTAAGCTTTAATAGCTTTATATGAATAATTTTTTGTAATTCCTAATTGGGTACAAGTTAGCACCGGGGAGCAGAATGGTTATTCCACATTTTCAAGGTTTAGGACATCAGGTACAGGACATCAAGTTCAGGATATTAAGTTCAGGACATCAAGTTCAGGACATGTGTTGTGTTATCAGAAATTCAAGTAACGAAAATCAGAGAGGGAGCTCTAGAGTCTTTTGTAATCCGTTTCCCACTTAACAAAAATAAAAGCACCCCTGCCATAGTCCAAGTAGTTCCCTTTGATGCTCGGGGGTAAGTTTCTGAGCCATGTAATAATGTATAGGAAAATAACCTCGCGCACGGCTTTTAACTCCGCACACCACCCTGTACTCCTTTCCATTCACAGGCCGAACAATTGGTACAGTGTTTTTCAAATCCATTCAAACCAGGGCGGCCAAATGTTTCAAACCATAGTAACAAAATTGAACAAACCAATAATTCAATAAGTGACTGTTTTTAATATTCAATAAAGACTTCACATAAACAGTTTATTTCAAATCCTTGATCCTTAGCAATTTTTAAGTCATAAGAACGAAACTTTTTGAAGTATTGGTTTGTTTTAATTTTGCTAGTGTGGTTTGAAATATTTTGGCGGACTGGTTTGAATAGTTTTGAGAAAGACTATAGTCCCCAGAGTCTATTTGATCTAGCCCATACGTTCTGGGCATCATTGTATAGTTCGGTGTAGCCCTGTATAGTATTGAATAGTTTGGTATGGTTCTTTATATGCCCATGGTTGATATTGAGATCGAATGACCCATAAGAAGCTCAAAAAGGAGGAGGACAGGAAGAAGGGGTGAATTTGACATGTGAGTGCGGCTGATCAAGTAATCCATTAATCAATTCATCATTTCATCAATTCATCATTTCATCATTTCATCATTTCATCATTAGAGGCCTGGACGAGAGTATTAATAGTTTCCAGTTTCCACCAAATAGGAAGTCTCAAAACAAAATTTTCTCCAGATATAATCTTGTGTCACTCCTAACAATCGACATTCTATATATCAGAATAGTATGAGATAACTGGTTAAAAAAAAAAAAAACTTGGTTCCAAAAAATGGTCTAAATTGGTGGTGCAAAAAACTGCTGGTGTGTATTGCTGAGTGAGGATTTCTGTCTTTATATGTTCCGGTGCGAAATGGCTGTAAATCAAATAGTTGGGTTTTGGAACATGGGGAACCATCTCAGACGTATTGCATGTTCCATGTGACTGCATGTAAGCAGGACAGATGAAACAATATGTTAAAAACATGTAAGATGTTCTGACCCGTGTATGTTGGGTATTGTGTTACATGCAGTACAACGGAATTGGACAAGCTTCATAAGGTTCTCAGAAGCCTCAAGGTTCCGAGGAACGCATGAGTGCAGACTAGTATTGTATCCGGGTCTTTTCATCAGGAGTAGTCAGATTGAATTCAGACAAGGTATTACCAAGTCCACACCCAAAAGCAACGAGTGTAGATTAGCTAACACATGATCCGCATTCAAGGAAGCGGCACCAGGACCATAGATTAACCATGGTGTAAATTCCAGTGGACAGTTACTCAGAGACACTATCCTCATAGTCTCGTTAAGATATAAACACTCCAGGAGAAGTGGTTACTTCAGGAGAAGTGGTAACTTCAGGAGAAGTGGTTACTTCAGGAGAAGTGGTAACTTCAGGAGAAGTGGTTACTTCAGGAGAATACGAATACTGAAACATAGGTTGAAAGAAATACTTGCTTCAAGAGAGGAAGAGAAGTGTTTCCAGTGTGCATTGGAGTATTATCAGTTCGAGGTCATTTGGTGGGTGGCTTTAGGAGGCATGCTTGGGATACCTCGACAGATGATATTTGATTGAGTTAATTCAAAAGATAGTTAATTAAAAAAGATGGATTGGTCCAGACTCCCTCATTTATATGGGGTCTACCTTCACATTACCCCCGGTTGTAGTAACCACCGGTGCATATGAAAAACAGGTGCTATATTACCGCGCCATCCCTGCAAGCCATGGGACTTGTTAGACATGGAATTGACTCGATTGAGTGCAGGATTCCAATGGAATGTAGAACAGGAAAATCTACTCTGCATGAAGATCTACGCAATATGAAACAGGATCTGCGAATGCAAGAGTCTAGACTTATCATCCCTCCAGATATATAATGGGAGCAAGAGCTCAGCTTTGAGAAGGAAGAACTCCATTACTTAATCTTAGATACTTATATCATCAAGTAATTGTTATGTTCTTTAACACGTATGTTACCTAAACTTGTATTCGTTGATGGTTCCTCAAGAGAGGAACCGGAGTGGCTTATATAACTTTGAGAGAAAGGTGTTACCCGAAAAACTCTCCACTAGAACAAAGGTAAGACTTGTTCCAGAATATTCCAAAAGAACCACCGATGCCCGAAGTGCCAAGACGGCCGAACGCCGTGATATGGCGTTTTTCCGTGGCCAACGTTGAGATCGGACATCGTAGGCTTCATAGTGATCTCTATAGGTAATGTCCTACCTATAGTGGCTCTAACAGTAATTAAGAATATCCATAATACTGTTCGGGTGAGTTCCTACTATTAGTAGCCGTTCAGAGTACGGAGTTATCGTTAGGTTATCGTTCCTGGAAAGATCCTTTATATTAAGAAGTACGTTAGAAGCTTAGAGTCATTGCAGATACAGGCTAAAGCCTAGGGTCTCATAATAACTCTAACAGGACTCACAGCGCGCTCACCTTGTTTTCGTTTTTTCAACAAGGAGTCCAAGGTGAAAATGGTATATACAGTGTGTTTCAAAACTATTCAAACCAGCGCGGTGAAACTTTTGGAACCAAGAAGACAGAATGGTTCAAACCACACTAGCAAAATTAAACAAACCAACAATTCAAAAGCTTCATACCCCTCATAAGTTGCTGTATACAGGATAACAAGGAAATCAGTTTAGTTTCGTCCGTTTTGATCCCTGATTGGTACTGCAAGACTCCCAAATGTAGTACACATGAGGCAATGCTCCAGATTTAATACATCAGAATATTGAATTCTAATTAAAGTAGGTATGAAACATTACTCCATTTGGTTTGAAAGACTGTACTAAGGGGTACGAAAGTTTTTGAACCATTGGTTTGTTTAATTTTGCTAGTGTGGTTTGAATCGTTTTGATAAAGACTGTGTATGTGAGGCAAATGCTTCGAATCACACTAGCACAATTGAACAAAGGGTCACTGTACACTCCGTCCTATGTAGTAGTGTATCTTTTAAGCAATGGATGTTTCACCTATTTTGTTTTAGAGCATCCGGTTTTTTGATTTAGAGCATCCGGTTTTTACCAAATTAAGACTCCCCTTGAATATTTGGCCAATTTATGTTGTAGTGGTTTTGGTATTGGTGGAAAGAAGCACGAGACCGGAACTCAACGATGGTCACGTGACCATAGAAATCAGGGCACCTTTAAAAGGCCACCACCAAACCTTTTCAACTACAAAAATATGTATTGTAAAGTCCGGAATTCCAGAATTACAACCATCCTATTTTCACAAAACATAAGAGAAAAAAAAGGCGTTTGCGTTGGGCCTTTTTCTGCTGAGGTAGGTGGGTGTACGGGTGTTTTGGCTTCTCGCCGGAGCCAATTCCGGGGGTTGCGTCCAATCAATGTTCCGTCTGTTCTAGCCCTTGATTGGACTCCCAAATGTAGTACATTAGGCAATCGTCCAGATTTAAGATTTCAGAATATTGAATTCTAATGAAGTTTGGTGTGAAACATTACACCATTTGGTTTGAAAGACTGTGCAAAGGAGTACAAAACTTTTTGAATCATTGGTTTGTTTAATTTTGAAAAACACTGTACATAAATACATAGATACATAGATAGATACAGTGTTTTTCTAACTATTTAAACCAGCACGGCAAAAGGTTTCAAACCACACTAGCAAAATTAAAACAAACCGATAATTCAAAAACTTTCGTACTTATGACTTGAAAATTGCTAAGGATCAAGGATTTGAAATAAACTGTTTATGAGAAGTCTTTATTAAATATTAAAAACAGTAACTTTTCGAATTATTGGATTGTTTAATTTTGCTAGTATGGTTTGAAACCTTTTGCCGCGCTCGTTTAAATAGTTAGAAAAACGCTGTATATAAATACATAGATAGATGCCATATTTATTATAACATAAAAAATGGTTTAATACCTATTTAACTCTATTCAAATTTTTATAAATTTATAGGTATAAATATGTGAACAATAATAAATAAACCTGGAGATACAAAACCATGAGCTAAAGATAAAACTAAGCTACCAGATATACCAGTTAATGTATTAGATAATATACATAGATACATAGATAGATCGATAGTTACTTAGTTACTTAGTTACTTAGTTACTTAGTTAGTTTGTTAGTTTGTTAGTTACTTAGTTACTTGGTTACTTAGTTACTTACTTACTTACTTACTTACTTACTTACTTACTTACTTACTTACTTACTTACTTACTTACTTACTTACTTACTTACTTACTTAGTTACAGTGTTTTCCAAAAGTATTCAAATCAGCGCGGCAATATGTTCAAACTACACTAGCAAAATTGAACAATCCAATAATTCGAAAATTTACTGTTTTTAATATTTGATAAAGACTTCACATAAACAGTTTATTTCAAATCCTTGATCCTTAATAATTTTTATGTCGTAAATCCGAACCTTTCTCAATTATCTGTCTGCTTAATTTTGCTAGTCTGGTTTGAAACATACTGCCGCGCTAGTTTGAATAGTATTCAAAAACACTGTACTTAGTTACTTATTTAGTTAGAGCGTAGAGGGTAGAGTTAGAGGGTAATGGTATAGTACAGTGTATTTAATAGTGTATTGCTAGTGTACAGTATTCAAACGAGCGCACCAAAGATATTCAAACCACAGTAGCAAAATTAAACAAACCAACTTTCGTACCTCTTCCAGTTCAGTTCCGTCCGTTTTGACCCTGATTGATACTGCAAGACTTGCAAATATAGTACATATGAGGCAATTCTCCAGATTTAAAAATTCAGAATATTGAATTCTAATGAAAGTTGGTATGAAACATTACGCCATTTGGTTTGAAAGACTGTGGGAAGGGCACGAAACTTTTCGAATTATTGGATTGTTTAATTTTGCTAGTGTGGTTCGAAACATTTTGTCGCGCTCGTTTGAATAGTTTTGAGAAAAACTGTACATACATAGATACATAGATCCATAGATCCATAGATCCATAAATACATAGATACATAGATAGTTAGTTAGTTAGTTAGTTAGTAGTTAGTAGTTAGTTAGTTAGTAGTTAGTAGTTAGTTTGTTAGTTACTTAGTTAGTAGTTAGTTTGTTAGTTAGTTACTTAGTTACTTAGTAGTTAGTTAGTTAGTTAGTTAGTAGTTAGTTTGTTAGTTACTTAGTTACTTAGTTACTTAGTTAGTAGTTAGTTAGTTAGTAGTTAGTTAGTTAGAGGGTAGAGAGTAGAGTTAGAAGGTAATGGTATAGTACAGTGTATTTAATACAGTGTATTGGTAGTGTACTGTACAGTACTACACCAAGTGCACGCTAAACCCAACTTGACGGTTGCTCACGTGACCCACCAGAAAGCACCAGAAATGCACCAGAAAATTCCCAGAAAATTCCCAGAAATGCACTGGAGAAATTCGTACAGCAAAGAAAAAGTCGGTGGAAAAAATGAAGAAACCAGAAATTTTTTTTTTTTTCGGTTCAAACCTGCATACAGAGCCCTCGGTATTTACAATCCGGCTAAAAGCAGTTTCGCATCCCCCCCCCCCCTCCGCCAGCAACCCACGCCCACACCTCCACACAAAACAAAACAAGCCTTCCGCACCCAGCCCTACGCTTCTTCAATACACACCTCCAACTACTCCCGTTCCGTGCCCATTTTCCCCTCCCCCCCTCAAAAAAATTTTTAAAAAAATGTCGGAATTCCGGAGCTTCAAGAAAGCCGATCTCGCCAAGGTGGCCAGAAAAGTCGGCATTCCCGTGCGTGCAAAAGACACAAAGCAGCTGTTGCTTGAGAATATCGAATTGTATATTGAACAGAACCCTGAGTCCGCCAAGAACTTACGTTTGCCTAAAGATGTTGATGTCTACGATGACGAGGAGGTGGTGACTTTAGTGGAGGAGACCGTGGACTCCAATACGAACCTGGAGTCAGGGTCGGACTCCGAGTCTGATTCGCAATTGTCGTCGGACGAATCTGGTGACGATTCTGACAACCAAGGTGTTGGAAAAGGTGTTGAATCTGAAGGAATTGCCGTCAAGTCGATTGCCGATGCGGAGTTGGCCGAAGATGATGATGATGATAAGGATTACGACGCTCCTCCTCCCATCAACTTGAAGGAATGGATAGTGGACCCGGCCATAGACGTGTTTGAGCGTGCTTATGCGCAGGTATTGGTGGTGACGGATAAATTGGGCGTGACCACGGCCGATGTCAATGAGGACTTGCGTGAAGCCTTGCTGAGAACCGTGACCTTGAACTGGCTCGAGGCTTCTCTGGAGGCTGCGTACTTCTTGTACTATTACGTGCCATTGGTGGCCGTCAAGGACAATAAGTCCGTGCACCAGGTGTTCCGGGACAATTTGCCCTGGTTGAACACCGTGGAGCTCCGTCTTCCGGATGTCACGGCCTTGTGGAACTTTGGAGTGGCCTCCATCTTCGCCAACTGGCTTGTGTATGCCGTGGGCTTGCCTCTCTTGGTGGCCTACTACTTTAACTTCTCCAGAAGAGTGGTGGTGGTGGAGGATGCCGACGATGAGCAGGACGAGCTCTCGTTTGTGGTGCGCCTCTACAAGTACGACCCGTTTATTTTTGCGTTGGCCAAGGTGTTGATTTTCTACTTCATCTTCAAAAACGGCGCCTTGACGTCTCTTGACAGCTACCGCGGCCTCTTGCAAGCCTTGCGCAACCACGTGTTCATCCAGTTGGGCATCTACCACACGTTTGTGGTGAGCTTGGGCAACTTCCCGCTTGTGGTGGGTGCAGCCAATGTGCTTGTTGGACTCTACTCGCAGTTTGAAGACTTCTGAATGCGCGGCTCGTCTGTCTAGTTCCGCTGACGCTTGTTAAATATAATGTTCTGCTATCAACTCTCCTATCTTGTTCTATTTAATTGATTCTGACCTAATGCTAATTGTATCTGTAATGCACTAAAGCCAATGCGTATTGCTTTATACTGTACTACTCATTACTATGACATAACATAATATGTCCATATCACTGGTGGTGGTACATTTTTATAGGTCTAAGATACGTGAGGTATAGGAAGAGGTCACGTGGGTTGATCTTGGGGATCTTGGGGATCTCGGGGATCTTGGGGATCTTGAATGGACAACACTACGA
Source organism: Metschnikowia sp. 01-655c1 (assembly GCA_002370185.1). NCBI lineage: Eukaryota > Fungi > Ascomycota > Pichiomycetes > Serinales > Metschnikowiaceae > Metschnikowia > Metschnikowia sp. 01-655c1. The sequence goes on from NKZO01002027.1 coordinate 70,124, forward strand.
GGTGTGCATAGGTCCAAGGTATTCCGATACTAAGATGTAAGCGGAATTGAAGATAGAAGAGTCGAGAGTTGAATTTATAGGTCCGACAAATCTGTACTACTACTGGTAGTACTAGTAATAGTAAAATTTAGTAACAGTAATAGTAGTGTAGTATTAATAATGCAGTAAATAGTAGTGTAGTATTAATAATGCAGTAAATAGTAGTGTAGTAATAGTAGTGTAGTAATAGTAGTGTAGTAATAGTAGTGTAGTATTAATAATGCAGTAAATAGTAGTGTAGTAATAGTAGTGTAGTAATAGTAGTGTAGTAATAGTAGTGTAGTAATAGTACTAATAATAGTACTGGTAGTGTAGTAATAGTACTGGTAGTGCAGTAATAGTAGTGTAGTAAGTTTTCAACTTATTGTTTTAGTATATGTATTGATATACAGGGATATGTAAGTTGTACCTCACAAGACCGAAGTCTTAGACGAGGTGTGGAGTGGGTGAAAAGTTTTCACCCACCAGTGGCCTGCACATAGTGCATCACTCAAACGCATCCTGTTGAACATGTGAGATGTCCTGACCCGTGGATGCAGAAAAGTGACACCTGCAGTACAGCGGAATTTCGATAAAGGGAAAAGTCTCATAAGGTTCCGAGGAATGTATAAGTGCAGACGGATAATATAAACCGTGACTTGGGGTCAGGCGTCATAAGGTTTGACTTCAGACAAGGGATTAACAAGTCCGGTACAGGAGAACGGAATTTATGGTGACGTGGTATATAAAGGGGGGATCTCGCTCATGATAGAGGAGGATCGAATAAGACCACAAAACAGAGATTCTAGTTAATATATATGTCGCACAAGTATTGATTATCAAGAAACAATGAACACTACTGTACCAGAATTGTTAACACTCATAAGAAGAAACAAGATAAGTATTCCAGTCTATGCAAGTCTTTATGGAAACTCTCAACACATCCAACGCTTCTACGAAGTACATTGCCTCCGTACATGCTAGGTACTCGTTGACATAAGTAGTATTCTAGAAATAGCAGTGTAGTGTATTATTACTAGTAATAGTACTGGTAGTAGTAGTAGTAGTGTAGTAGTACTGGTAGTACTGGTAGTACTAGTAGTAATACTGGTAGTACTAGTAGTAATACTGGTAGTACTGGTAGTACTAGTAGTACTAGTAGTAATACTGGTAGTACTGGTAGTACTAGTAGTACTAGTAGTAATACTGGTAGTACTGGTAGTACTAGTAGTACTAGTAGTAATACTGGTAGTACTGGTAGTACTAGTAGTACTAGTAGTAATACTGGTAGTACTGGTAGTACTAGTAGTACTAGTAGTAATACTGGTAGTACTGGTAGTACTAGTAGTACTAGTAGTAATACTGGTAGTACTGGTAGTACTAGTAGTACTAGTAGTAATACTGGTAGTACTGGTAGTACTAGTAGTACTAGTAGTAATACTGGTAGTACTGGTAGTACTAGTAGTACTAGTAGTAATACTGGTAGTACTGGTAGTACTAGTAGTACTAGTAGTAATACTGGTAGTACTGGTAGTACTAGTAGTACTAGTAGTAATACTGGTAGTACTGGTAGTACTAGTAGTACTAGTAGTAATACTGGTAGTACTGGTAGTACTAGTAGTACTAGTAGTAATACTGGTAGTACTGGTAGTACTAGTAGTACTAGTAGTAATACTGGTAGTACTGGTAGTACTAGTAGTACTAGTAGTAATACTGGTAGTACTGGTAGTACTAGTAGTACTAGTAGTAATACTGGTAGTACTGGTAGTACTAGTAGTACTAGTAGTAATACTGGTAGTACTGGTAGTACTAGTAGTACTAGTAGTAATACTGGTAGTGCAGTAATTAATAGTTTAGCAATATTGTTAGTAAAGTACTAGTATTCGTAAAATCAAGTAATGGTATTAGTAGTGTAGTAAGTAGTCATCTAAAAATAGTATTAGTAGCGTAGTATTAGTAGTGGTAGTAGTACTAGTAATAGTAGTGTAGTACTGGTAGTTTAGTAATAATAGTTTAGTAACAGTATTAGTAGAGTAATAATACCTAGTAATAGTATTAGCAGTGTATCATGTTCTTTAATACATTTATGCCTAAATCCCAGGAAATCCATCAATTCAGGTTTAATTGACTCACACTACTGACTTCCCTCCAATGAAATATCCTATGAACCCAAATCAATTGATCCTCGGGTTCCTTTTAGCCACCAGTGCCTTTTGCCGAGCCCACTCGAAAATTCTACACGGAAACCAACGGCAAGTTTAAGCTGCTCAGCCGGGGGCCTGCTATTAAATATGATGATGATTGCTGCTCTCAATGATCGGAGGCTTTTACCATAGTACCAGTTCACCTTGAAGGATGGAATCGCTACATATGGAAAAGGAAAAGACGAAATAGTGTTTGGCATGGTTGACGACTACCTTGTATTTGGCACAAGAAATAATACTATACCGCTCGAGATCCTGTTGAATACACATTCGAAGGTGTCAAACATCGATATCATGGTGTGTTTGTGTCCGAGTAAAAACTACAGGGGCTCCAATAGTAAAACGGGATTTTGCACGGGTGAAATGGAGTGCTCTTTAATAGATCTCTACTTTATGACCCGAGCCGAAGTCAAGGCTCATGAAAGTCAAAAGAAGCTTCTGAAGGGAACCGAAAATGGAGGAGAAGAGGAGAAAGGGGAAGGATCCGGATATGGATCTGGATATGAATCTGGATATGAATATGAATATGAATATGGATCTGGATATGGATCTGGGCGTTCACGTGGAAGAACTGGAAATGAACCGGAACTTGACAGAGGAGAAGGAGAAACAGGAGGAAAAGATACTCTAGGAGGCATGTATGTGTTAGGAGGAAAGATACTTCGAAGCAGCAGAACCAATTTGAAGATCCTCAAACGTCACTTTTCCCATACTGTTCACAAGAAAATGTTGCAACAAGTCGAATCCGACCCGACCCTCCCTCCAGCACTATGTCTGATTCTTCTGCTGCCTCTTACTCTCAATGACCATTTTGTTGTCTATAAAAAGACGAAACGTCTTTTCGATTGATGGAAATAAACTAGTGATGGAACTGCAGATGGAAATAAACTAGTGAGGGAACCACAGATGGAAATGGCCTATCCAACTCTTGTCTTCAATGTCATTCTTTTTCATCAGAGTCAAAAGATTAACGAAGACAATGTCAAGAGTTTATTGTATTTCAATGTTCGGGTCAATTTATGGGTCAATTTATGGGTCAATTTATGGGTCAATTTATGGGTCAATTTATGGGTCAATTTATGGGTCAATTTATGCCTAAAAGATATTTCGTTCGTGATGGCTCCTCTCTTTGAGGAACCAAAGCGACTTATATAACTTTGAGAGAAACGTCATCATTGTACGAAGTACTATGATGGCCATTGCAGAATCTACTGTGACTATTGCAAACTCCACTATGACCGTTGCAGAATCCACTATGATGGCTATTGCGAACTCCACTATGACTATTGCCCACTATGATTATTGCCCACTATGACTATCCAAACTCCACTATGATGGCTGCAACTACTGTATCACAGCCATCATAGTACTTCGTACAATGATGGCCTGATGGCCTGACGATCGGACAGAGTAGGCTTCATGATACCTCTATATGCAGGACCGTCCAATGGTGGATCTAACAATCTTCTTCGTTGACCATGGACTATGATATGGGCGGAGGCTCCAACTGGGATTTTTTGTCGGAGGTCTGTGTTGTGGCTTTCGACAAGCCTATATATTGGTATTCAGTATTAGTGTAGTAGTAGTATAGTAGTGTAGTAGTAGTAGTAGTAGTAGTAGTAGTAGTAGTAGTAGTAGTAGTAGTAGTAGTAGTTTAAAGTAGTAGTTTAAAGTAGTAGTAGTAGTAGTTTAAAGTAGTAGTTTAAAGTAGTAGTAGTAGTAGTAGTAGTAGTAGTAGTAGTTTAAAGTAGTGGTGGAGTAGAGTGGTCTAAGTAGAACTGGTATAGGTAAAATAAAGAAAACTAGATCCACTATTAGAGACAAGAGTATGCAGTAGGATATGGAGGAAGAACAACATAGAGCGAAGTATACTATTATCATATAGAATAATATTCAAGGGGTGTACGGGGTGATGGATTGTTGAAATGTTTTGTAGTCAAAACCATCATTTTAGCATGCAGCGTAAGCAGTTGGGAGAAGAGCAAGGGTGAAGAGAGAGAATTTCATAGTGGGTGAATAGAAGATTAAAAGTGTTGATGATCAGTAGATATGAGGAAGAAAGTCTAGGCTTTTATAGTCTTGTAGTTATTAATCTTGAATGGTACAGTTACTGAAGAGCTTCATTGTCGAAGAAGTAGTTACACGAGCAAGTACCGTGACCTCAAGGAATTTTTAGATAAACGAAAAATCATCAGAAACTTTGCTCAAACACCAAAATTCAAGTAGACGAGCAAGAGTCACTAAGACCGATAGTTGGAGTAGTCGAATTGGGTCAGTTTTGGGGTCAGTTTTGGGGTCAGTTTTGGGTCAGTTTTGGGTCAGTTTTGGGTAAGTTTTGGGTCAGTTTTGGGTCAGTTTTGGAACAGTTTTGGGGTCAAAATGAAGGACACTAAATGCGACACTCGAGCTCCGAGTTGAGCAGGAACGCACGAAATATTAAGAGCTTCGCCTAGAGATCGCCTCTAGAAAACTTCAGATCCTCGATTGTGCTTCCAATAGCGACGTGCCTCCCCACTTGATCCCGACCATGTGCTTGGGGAATACTCCGTAGAAATGCTCCGTTCCTGGTCCTAATTTTCACAATCTCACAGAATGCTAGAGGTATACTATAAATAGGATTCATCGATTGAGTCCTGAATCGGTTGGTCCCTTTTACACCTACACCAGCCACTTCTTTGTTGACTAAACACCAACTCCAACTCCTCGTCTACTAGCCATATACACTCCTGTCCAGCAGAACAAACCCCACGTCATCACTACATCAATCAGAACTCGTTAATCAGAACTCGTTAATCAGAACTCGTTAATCAGAACTCTTCAATCAGAACTCTTCAATCAGAACTCGTTAATCAGAACTCATCAATCAGAACTCGTCAATCAGAACTCTTCAATCAGAACTCGTCAATCAGAACTCGTCAATCAGATCTCGTCAATCAGATCTCGTTAATCAGATCTCGTTAATCAGAGACTACCCAGACCGTGAATCTCAGACATGGTCAATTGCTCTATAAGTGTCCAGAAACAGATGTATGAAATCAGTCAGTTGTACAAAATTCGATGCACACAATCCGATATATGATGAGTTATTGTCAGTCTTGGCTACATTTTTAAGTTCAAGGTCAGTGCATATATGTTCTGTTATATCACTGAGTGAATAACTCCTATCCTGCACGGGGGGAGCCTTATCAAGGATCCATCCTTCATAGGGTGCAATCAGCATAGGGTTAAAACTAGTCACATTATCATAGAACTCCTTAGGAGAGATACCTTGAGATATCCCAGTCAATGTCATTACTGTAACAATATGTATTCAATATCTAGTCTGTAGAGAGAAGGTAGAATAAAGGTCCTTAGAGAGAAAGAATATGGAAGATTCTTTCTTTTCTTATATAAAGGAGGAGGTCGTGCAAGTTCAAGAAATAGAGCTCAACTGTAAAACTGGGCACGCCTGTTTAGGGCAGCAGCGAAGGGAGATGAGGGCTTGTGCCCTATTGACATCATTAATACAATGTAGCCTTAAGTGCAGGACACTTAAGGGTATACCCCCAGATTAATCCTAGGGATAAATGATAGTATATCTCCATTTTAACTAATAGTGGACTTCTAATACACCCATTGGCTAAATGTCTGGTCCATCAGTGTATTTTATAAATGTCTGGTTCTTCAGTGTGCTTGTTTAAATATTATATCTATTTTATATCCCGGCCGTATCCATATTTTAGGTGTCAATATTAACATATACGCCCGCAGCAAAGCTGCGGGACTAATCTATATTTCATAAATAAGATAATCTCTATATATCTAGAGGATAATATAGAATGTAATAAGTATAATACCGGCCTACTGAATATGGGCCCGCCTTATTATATAGAGATAGACTATATATATATTTTTTATTGCTTCTTCAATAAATCTTGAAAATATGGGCTCTGCTCGGCTCGGCTCATTTTTTTTAGTGCTTCATTTTTATTATATATATATATAACATACCTATATACCCAAAAAACTAACTAAAGACCTATTTACTTTATTTTTTATCTGTAAAGAATATAACATTAACTTTATTTATAAAAAATATATGTAGGAATCAATCTTATAATAGATATATGTTAAAAATTAAATGTTATACTTATAAATATATCTGGATAATATCAGCCCCCTTCGGGGGCCCATATTTGGATTTTATCCATAATATCTTAACATATTATCCCCGTAAGCAATATGGGCCGATATTATATAAATAAATAAATATACACCTTTGGCATATTATGATAAAAAATAAATAGATTTATGTTATAAATAAAATATATATATGAGTACGGCATATGTGCCTCATATCACAACAATCCAAAGTCGGGTGGCTCATGGTATGTTTGTATGCAGGACGCGCTCAAAAATTAGGTCTACGGGTTCCAAAAAAAAAAGCCCAATAATATAATTTTGGGTAGTTATTAAGGAATTTCTCGATGAGTATTCCCCACCCTTCTTTTTTATCTAATTAACTGTTGGTGATTTTTGGTGTCTCATAGAAGTATTCAACGTTTCACTTTAGTTCTCATTTTCTCTGGTTTTCGCATTTTGCACCCAGAAAAATACACGCACCCTTTAAAAGTGCATTCCATAAAATAAACTGACATGTAGGAAGTAGTTTGGTGTTATAGTAGTATTGTCTAGGGTAGTATTAGTGGGTAGTCAGTACTAAGTAGTATTAGTGGGTAGTGAGTACTAAGTAGTATTAGTGGGTAGTAGTGAGTACTAAGTAGTATTAGTGGGTAGTAGTGAGTACTAAGTAGTATTAGTGGGCAGTAGTCAGTACTAATAGGGAAAAGTAGTAGTTGCTAGATCCACGATAGGCAGGGCCCTGCCTATAGAGGATTCATGAAGCCTACTCTGTCCGATCGTCAGGCCATCATTGTACGAAGTATTATAATGGCTGTGATACAGAAGTTGCAGCCATCATAGTGGAGTTTGCAATAGTCATAGTGGAGTTTGCAATAGTCATAGTGGAGTTTGCAATAGTCATAGTGGAGTTTGCAATAGTCACAGTAGATTCTGCAATGGCCATCATAGTACTTCGTACAATAATGGCGTTTCTCTCAAAGTTATATAAGCCACTTCGGTTCCTCTCTTTGAGGAATCATCAACGAGCAAAGTATTAGTAAGGCATAAATGTATTAAAGAACATAACAGTAGTAGTAATAAAAGGGAAAAGTAGTAGTAATAATAGGAAAAGCAGTAGTAATAATAGGAAAAGCAGTAGTAATAATAGGAAAAAGCAGTAGTGATAGGGAAAAGCAGTAGTAATAGGGAAAAGCAATAGTAATAATAGGAAAAGCAGTATTTATAATAGGAAAAGCAGTAGTAATAATAGGGAAAAGCAGTGATATGCTCTGTATCTCTTAGTTCAATTGAGAATGGACTGGTAGAGCCCTCAAATTAACCAAAATACCATTCTATGAAATATAAGTCTATGTACAAGTATTTGCGTGTCTTGACCAGACTGTATTTTTCCAGCCTCTCTTGACCAGACTGTTATTGTTTATCCAATGGCACTATTGACATAGTTTAGTGTCGTAATTACATAGTACACAAATACATTGGTACAGGTCCACGATGATCTTCAAATGGTCTTCAATTGGTCTTCAAATGGTCTTCAAATGGTCTTTAAATGGTCTTTAAATGGTCTTCAAATGGTCTTGAATTAGTCTTGAATTAGTCTTGTTATTGTTCACTAGTACTGTATTAGTCCATATAAGATACCCTTGTTTTCTTAGTTACGTCAGTGAGTGTCAAGCTAGTCAGTAATTATTACTATTTCCCCAGTAGCTGGTGTTCAATGGAAGTCCCAAGTCCTAATTGAGCTAGTACACAAAAAAGAATAATAACCACTACACTCCACTTCTACTAGACCTACTCTCTTAGTTGTTCAAAAAACACATTGGTAAAGTCCTCTTCACTAGTGGTAATAGGTGTGCTCTTGGACCAGTGTATAATATAACTATATAGTTGTTAGATCCACGATAGGCAGCCTTTTGAGGTATTATGAAGCCTACTCTGCTGATCGTAACAATGGCCATGCCATCATTAGGCCATTATTAATCCATCATTGCACGAAGAGTGGAGAGTTTTTAGGTGCCATGTTTCTCTCAAAGTTATACGAGCCACTTGTATGGAATTGCCGCAAAGAAAATTGGATATAAACAGTTTTTTGGATATAGATAGTTTTTTTTGGATATAGATAGTTTTTTTTGGATATAAATAGTTTTTAGTCATGGTTGGTGGGAATAGTGGAGGATGATTGGGTTGACCCTCGGAATAGGAGAGCGCGGGGGGGGGGGGGGGGGAA
>NKZO01002027.1:80568-96201 GCA_002370185.1 Metschnikowia sp. 01-655c1
GGGGGGGGGGAGAGGATACAGGAACCGTTATATAGTTGGACTGCAATAAATCTCTTAAATGAGTGACTTGGGTAATCAGTTCTGTCATGTGTCTTGTAACTCTATTGCTATGTAAAGTAGTAAGTTCGTGATCTCTGTTTCACAATTGATGCCACTCAATACTGAGCAGGATCCTTGCTTTATATAGTTAGTCCTGGGGACTCCCAAACGATCTTTCTCCTTCGTCAATCTCTCTCCTTCGTCAATCTTTCTCCTTCGTCAATCTCTCTCCTTTGTCAATCTCTCTCCTTTGTCAATCTCTCTCCTTCGTCAATCTCTCTCCTTTGTCAATCTCTCTCCTTCATCAATCTCTCTCATCTAATTTGTCTTCTCCAAGACTATGCTCAGAGTTATACGAGAGCTAGACGACAGCTAGACAAGAGCCCATAGAGCCTTAGCTCTACCTTTGTCTCTTCTTCAACAATACCCAACATTATTTCATCTGGATAGCTTGGCATGAACATGCAGTAGCCGCACATGTACAGTGTTTTTCAAAAGTATTCAAAGCAGCGTGGCAAAAAGATTCAAACCACACTAGCAAAATGAAGTAGACCAATCATTCAAACAGTTTCGTACCCCTTCGCACAATCTTTCAAATCAAATGGCGTAAGGTTTCACACCAACTTTCATTAGAATTCAATATTTTGATATATTAAATCTGGAGGATTGCCTCTTGTGTACTACATTTGGAAGTGTTGCAGTACCAATTAAGGGTCAAAACGGACGGAATTGAAGTGGTTTCATTGTTATCCTGTATACAACAATGTTTGAGGAGTACGAAACTTTTTGAATTATTGGTATGTTTAAATTTTGCTAGTGTGGTTTGAATCTTTTTGCCACGCTGCTTTTGAATACTTTTGAAAAACACTGTACTGGTCTCTCAAGTTCGTCAGTCACATGTCGCATGTGTTGCGTTTTGTCATCTACTAACGCATAGACTGGAACAAGTATGTATCTAATTTATACTCAGAACTTTTATCAATTCAATGTCGTCTCTTATTCTATATCTTCTTATGTTACTGCCCGCTCCCTTTTTCGTGGGACGTGTCCACTCTCGTCTGTTCCTACATATCACTGTTTCATCTGCCCTGCTTACATGCAGTCACATGAAACATGCAGTCACATGAAACATGCAGTCACATGGAACATGCAGTCACATGGAACATGCAGTACATCAGAGGTGTACTGGTTCCTCATGTTCCAACAGCGTGTTCCAACAGAAAGTAATGATAGGCGATGGCTAAGATGGTGCGGTTGATTATTTCCATCATTGTACTGAGTACTATAGAGTATGATGGAAATGATGGAGTACTATGGAAATGATGGAGTACTATGGAAATGATGGAGTACTATGGAAATGATGGAGTACTATGGAAATGATGGAGTATGATGGAAATGATGGAGTATGATGTAAATGATGGAGTACTATGATGGCTATCGAAAAGTACGTATCACGATCATAATAGATTCTTCAATAGACATCATAGTACTTCGTACAATGATGCAACCATCAATAAGCAAAGTATCACTAAGATAAATGTATTAAAGAACATGAATAGAGAGAACTTATGGTACGAAGGCGTTGAGAAGAAGCATTTGGATGTTTACAAATTTATGCCCAAATACATTGGCGTGTTAAATGTCCGCTACTCAGACAAGGTCCAAGAACCGGCCTCAAGCCCCAATCTCGGGCCCGCTCATTTGATAGATCCACATCAGACGACTACTCCACATGATGTCGAGCTTGGTGAACCACAATCACCAGAGGCACATTGTGGAGGCCACCTCGAAGAGAGCAAGTCGTGTAGCGTGCAAAACACCTCCGGGCCAAACTCCTGCTTTTTTAAACCACTCTTCATCTTTTGAACACAAATTTTTGTCTTCATTTCGCTCTGTGTCTTCATTTCGCTCGCTGGGAGGCGAGGACCCTCCAGAAGTATCACTAGATGATAACAGGCATATGATACCTGACTTGCTATGGAAAAAGTATCCTGCAGTGTACACTCGTCGTCACCTCTCTTAGATGAATACATTCAATCATCGTCTCTGACTCCCTTAACAGCCTAGAAGGGGTCCCAGAAGAGTATTGGCTCAACATCAGTCAATAGAGACTTGCAAGCTAAAGTCATTCAAGAAGTGTTTGTGCCCAAGTCTCGCAAATCAGAGGAATTATTTAGCATGGATGATGATCATCACCATCCAAACCCTCATCAAGACTCTCACCCCGGGGACAATACGCCCGAAATTGTCATGCGAAAGCACACTCGTTTTGAAAGGTTTATTTTGCTTGAGGGATTTGACAGCAGATATGCACAAAGTGTGTGCTTTGGATAGTCAAGTAGTCAATTTAACCACCAATCATCAACGTTTTGGCTTGTGGTTAATACAGTGTTTTTCAAAGCTATTCAAACTACACTAGTACAATTAAACAAACCAATGATTCAAAATATTTCGTACCTCTTAGCAGTATTTCAAAGCAAATGGCGTAATGTTTAACACCAACTTTCATCAAAATTCAATATTCTGAAATGTTAAGTCTGGAGGATTTCCTCATATGTACTACATTTGGGAGTCTTGCAGTGCCAGTGAAGGGTCAAAATGGACGGAACTGAACTGGAAGGGGTACGAAACTTGTTGAATTATTGGCTTGTTTAATTTTGCTAGTGTGGTTTGAAACATTCTGCTGCGCTCGTTTGAATAGATTTGAAAAATACTGTACCATTATGAGATGAACTGGTCAACCTACTTGATAATCATATGTACGATATTTGGGAGTCTGCAGTTTCAATCAAGGGCTACCCCGGAATTGGCTAAGTCAAAACACCCGTACACCCACCTACATCAGCAGAAAAAGGCCCAACGCAAGCAACCATTTTTCCATGGTACGGAAAGAAGAGTGGGTTTGGTGGAATCCTGGAATTCCGGACTTTTCAATGCATATTTTTGTAGCTGAAAAGGTTTGGTGGTGGCCTTTTAAAGGTGACCTGATCTTTTTGGTCACGTGACCACCATTGAAGTTCCGGTCTCGTGCTTCTTTCCACTAATACCAAAACCACTACACCATAAATTGGCCAAATATTCAAGGAGAATCTTAATCTGGTAAAAACTGGATGCAGAATTGCCCCTTCTGGTTTGGATAGTTTTGAAAAAACACTGTATGTACTACATTTGGGAGTCTTGCAGTACCAATCAAGGCTCAAAACGGATAGAACTTAACTGGAAGGGGTACGAAACGTTTTGAATTATTCGTTTGTTTAATTTTGCTGGTGTGGTTTGAATCGTTTTGCCGCGCTGGTTTGAATAGTTCTGACCCGTCTTTATAGTGTTTGAGTCCAACGTCGTTTGCTAGTGGTGTGAAGTATTTTTCTGGGACTGTCGTCTGTAGGAGTAACTGACTGATGTGAAAAACTTTACTGCCTTTATATTGTGTAGGCATCACGAATCGAAGTTGACTGGTGACTCAACTTTCGCAATTTCGTATGGGCCTACAAACTTGGAACGGAGTTTTGGTGCAAGTCGTGAGTTTTGGTGCAAGTCGTGAGTTTTGGTGCAAGTCGTGAGTTTTGGTGCAAGTCGTGAGTTTTGGCGTGGTTGATAATTGATTTTAGTCAATTTAAGCCAATTACTAAGTCGTGCCTGACACAAACTGACTTGAGCTTTTGATCAGAAATGGATCTGGAATCACTGAGATACTGGTGGTGAACCTGTCAAGAAGTCAGTCCAAGTCATTGGTGAACATTAGTACCACTACACTAATTAATAATGGTGAACATTAGTACCACTACACTAATTAATAATGGTGAACATCAGTACCTCTACACTAATTAATATTGGTGAACATCAGTACCTCTACACTAATTAATATTGGTGAACATTAGTACCTCTACAATAATTAATAATGGTGAACATCAGTACCTCTACACTAATTAATATTGGTGAACATCAGTACCACTACACTAATTAATATTGGTGGGTCTGGTGTCGGGAGACATCTTGGTATATCCTCCCTCAGTTGATATATATTTCGGTTGTCCAAGATCCATTTCACACTCATACCAGTGAGGACGATGGTTTTGGGGTGGTGGGATGGTCAGTGGAATACGAGTGCTGGAACTGCTTCTCTGCCCAACTCTACTTTTTGCGGCTACTTTAATTTAAATTTCGAATACGTTGAAATCATTGAATTCTTTAAGACCTTGAATTCTTTGAACCATTGAATTCTTTAAGACCTTGAATTCTTTGAAATCATTGAATTCTTTAAGACCTTGAATTCTTTGAACCATTGAATTCTTTAAGACCTTGAATTCTTTGAAATCATTGAATTCCTTGTAGACCCGGAATTCTTTAAGACCTCGGATTCTTTAAGACCCGAAATTCTTTAAGACCTCGAATTCTTTTAGACCCGAAATTCTTTAAGACCTCGAATTCTTTAAGACCCGGAACTCTCTCTAAACCTTGAATTCTTTAAGACCTCGAATTCTTTAAGACCCTGAATCCTCTCTAAACCTTGAATTCCCATGAATTCTTCAAAATATTTCAAATTCAACATCCTAGTTACCTAGCATGAATAAAAAAATGTTTGGCACCACTGGTGGTTGTTCTTGATAAACACAGACTTCTGACTGCCATCACAATTTTTGGAAGGTGCTCTTTTCTTAATGATCCCTTTAGCATCATACCATTTCGTCATGAGGCTCAAGAAGTAACAAGTTCTCTCATACACCTGAAATGCCAAGTCTCAAAATTGGCACAGCCTATCAACCGGTGCGTTTGACGTCGAGTGTTCTAGGATCCAGATTATTCTAATTCAACCAATTTAACTAAATCGATCGAGTCAACTGATTCACCAATTCAGTATAAATGAGAGTCACAGACAATTGGTCAGCCATCAATCAGCCATTTTCAGGGAAGGGGATATTGACTTCACGAGATAGTTTAGAAGCGTGTGAAGGTTAAGAAGAGTGGAGTGGACCATCTTTAAGGGATCAGAGGGGAATCACACAGCAAACCTCGAAGTTTCTTCAGTCTGGGCGCTTCTGGGATAAGCTTTTGTCAGGTGTCAATAGATTGTACTGTGACAGTACCATAACTATACGCCAGCAACGTTTCCCCCACTCTCAAATGCCTCCTCTACTCTTGAGCAATGCCTCGTCCAATGCCTCGTCCAATGGCGCAATCTCCTCGTTATTGGCCGAGATAAACATCTGCTAAAGACAACCTCTAGTACCCCACATCACTCAAGGATACCTGGAACACCATTACTATGGGGGAAATCCATATTCAAGCATTTACTCTTTTTGCGATTTTGCAATAGAATCAAAAAGGCCAATGGAACGTTGGTGTTCCTTCTTGAGTCACGTTGGTGCTCCTTCCTGATGTTGAAGATCTGCTTTAATTACCATCCACACGGACATTATAGATATAATATCCACAGATCCAGATAGGATTCTTCAGGCATGATAGGTAGATCGATATACTGATCATGAATGTAGACAGACTCAGACCAGACATAGACTAGAGTAGACTCGGAGAAACTCAAACTAGGCTTTGACTTTAACTTGACTAAAGTCCGACTAAAGTCCGACAAAATCAAAACTAGACTTTGATTTAACTCCGTCTAAACTTCGACCGGAATTAGCCTAGACTGATTATCAACAATCTGCATCACTCACTTCACAGGCCATTTTGTCTCGATTCCAATGGATTCCAAATCCTGCACAAGCTCCTCAGAGTTGGCGGATCCCGGCCCCACAAATTGCTTCATGATCTTGGCCACCAAGGCTGCATCGTTGCCGACCTTGGCTTCGTCCCCATACGTGGGTTTAGGCGCCGCACGCCGGCCTGGTCTCCGTTTCATCACCGGTGCTTCTGTATCTGAGCCTGATGTGGCACGATCGTAGAGCAAGCTCTGGAAGATTTGGTGCCGAGCACTCTTGCCCTTATTGCCCGCGTCCTTGTTGACAGTTTTGGCTGGCGCATCGCCGGTGATTAATTTGAACTCTTCTTTCGTCACGAGCGGCATGTAATCTTCCACGGTGGCCGAGTGTTCATGGCCTTTGTAGACTTTAGTGAAAAGCGATGCATCGAATGTCTTGTTTTGGTCCAAAGGCTTGCCTTCTTCTCGTGCAATGGCCAGACGAAACTCCTCTTTGATTTCGTTGCCGTACTCCTGCTCCACGAATCCACTGTACAACTTTTCACTCTCTCTAGAACGCATATTCTTGGAGTCCGAGTCTGCGGTCCGCGTGGCCGAGTCCAAGATCTGGCGCTGGTGCTCCAAAAAATTCCGGAGTTTCTGGAGCTTGTTGACCATAGTAGCGTTCATGGCCTTGTACAGACGATGGGACGTCTGGTAAAAGTTGAGCACGTTCTTTAACTTCTCGTAGTTATATGTTGCTCGGAGTTGGAGCAACTCTTCGTCTCGCTGTGCTTGTCTTCTTTCGGCATAATCACGGAGTTCTGCATCGTCAATCTCGGAAGGGTCATTATTGAACGTAATTTTGCAGTTCTGGAGCGACTGGAGCCGGGCAAGAAGCTGCTGTTTTTTCTGGGCATAGATCTCCGCCCGGTACATTCGCTCGTGGTCTTCAAGATCAGTGACCATTTTGGCCAAAGCTTGTCTTCTTTTGCTTCTCTGCACACCACTTGCAATTACAAGGTCTTTGTTGAAGGGGAACTCAAAGGGAGGCACTTCAACCAGATCAGACTCGACTGCTGCAGTCTTTCTCGACTGTATCTCCTCTAAACCTTCAATTTCTAAGCTCTTTTCTGCATTCTCTTCCTCTATGCCATCCTTGGAGGTTCGCTGCAGTACTTGAAGAGCCCTTATTCTGGAGTCAGACTGCACAACGAGATAATTATCAGGGATTGGCGTAGCAAAGGGGTCATCCACAGTGGAGGTGTCCACGTTGCTGGCATACGCCAAGTAATCAGCAAAAGAAGAGTCATCATCGGAGATGCGAGGGGTTGGCACATCAGGGTCTCGATCTAGATTGGTGATGCGGAGTAACTCGTCAAGTTTACAAGTGTCGAGTCCCTCGGCCATGGCCTGGGAGTGCATATCGTAGATGGATCCAGCAGCGCTGGCTAGCACCATATCGACGCGAGGAAGGTTTTTGGAGGCTTCGATCCACGAGGCAAACACCTCATCGGGAATGAGAGGCGCCCGGTCGGCCATGATGGGGTATGGCATGAAGTTTGGCGGGGGAAAAGGCAACGGAGCCATCATGGGGCGGGCCACGACCAGAAAAGGTTCCAGATCTTCCTGGTTTTCAGTAGAATCGTCTTGCGGAGGCTTCACTTCAGGTTCCGTGAGCCTTCTTTTTGGTCGTTTATGGCCTACACCCAGTTTAGGCTCTTCTGCAGGCAGAGGTTCGGGATTTTGATCAGGACTTCGCTCAAATAACTTCTTGGCATCGGGATGCACGGCTCCGTCCGGGTAAACGGTCCAGGGATCGAATTTAAGGCTGGGGAGTGCAGGGTACACGAAGGGCACCATGACGCCCGCACTCTCGCCATTGGGCAAGTTCAAAAGCGACGGCGGCGGCGGCATGGGCGGCGGGAAGCTCTTGGCCGACATGAGGTGCTGTCTGGACTCATGAGGCCCCTTTGGCGCCACGTCAGTGAAGAAATCCGCCACGGTGTACGGATCTTCGAGGATGGGGAATGCCCCCTGCGGTATGCTATGAAGCACCGGCGCATAGTTATGGGAAAGCAGGAGGTGGGGAAGCGGCAAGTTCAGAAACACTAGTGGATCGGGCAAATTCGGGAGCACTAGCGCCGAGTCGGAAGGTGGAGGAGCCCGTGGGAGGTCCGAATCCAGGGGTGGTTGAGCCGGATCAAGGCGGGGCCGCTTAAAAAGTCGGGCTAATTCATGGGGGGTGGGGATACGAGGCATGCGCCGTTTTTGCGGTGGCGACAGCGATATCATAGTGTAAAGGGATGGCGGGTATGGCGGGTATGGCGGGTATGGCGGAAGGAGGGAATCAAGGATGGGAAGTAAGGGGGAGGGGTGAGGGGAAGTAAGGGGGAGGAGGGGAGTTTCAGGAGAGTTTCAGGGGAGTTTCAGATCTGCACGCGGGGGGTCACTGCCTGCAGTATATGAAACCTCTAGCTCTGGAGGTGTAGGCGGATGGAAATGGCAACCGAACTAAAGTAGGTGAGAATGTAGTAGTAATTGGGTGCAAAAATGGTAGAGGAAAAAAGGGCGTGTGCGCACCGGGGCCTGCGCAGAACATGCCGAGCATAATAAGTGGACAACAGTAAACAATCATGAAGAGAATGAGTGCGCGGATGAAACAAAAAAACAACAGACTGACAAATTGAGTGGAGGTGAGGAATAGAACAGAGTGAAACAGAGATGAAACAGAGATGAAACAGTAAATTTAAATAGTAAATGAATAGTAATGAATAGTAAATGAATAGTAAATGAATGGTATGTAAATAGTGTATAAATAGTAAGTGGATAGGTAAATTGTATGTGAATAGTAAGTGAATAGTAAAGTTGAGTAGTGCGTGAATTAGATTTGAAGCAGAAATGAAACAGAGGTAAAACAATCATGAAACAATCATGAAACAATCATGAAACAATCATGAAACACAGATGAAACAATCATGAAATAATCATGAAACAGTAAATGATAGGTGAATAGTATGCGAGTAGTAATATAAGTAGTAGATGTGATTAATATGTGATTGGTATGTAAAACAGGGTATAGAATCAGTAGTGCATAGTGCAGAGGAAATGAAACAATGATGAAACAGTTACAAAGAGAATGGCCGGTTTCAATAGTATAAATGAGCATTAAAGGGTCTAGACCTTTACAAGCTTTGAGAAGCAATAGCGTTTTTCTTTGTTCGAATAAGAAACCGGAGGCAGGGTAATGCGGTGTACGGGTGCGCATTGTTGTCGAGCGCAATCTCAAGGTTAGCGCCAAGATTTGCACCAAGATTTGCGCCAAGGTTTGCGCCAAGGTTTGCGCCAAGGTTTGCGCCGCGCAAGAGAAAGACCCGTACACCCGACACTGCCCTAACGCGAACCAAAAGATCCGTACACCAAAAATGCGCGCATATATATATATGCTATTCCATAGACCCGTACACCAAATCTTCTTCTTCCCCCCACGCGCCGCCAAAAAGACCCGTGCACCAGAACCCGATTTTTTTTTCCCGGGACGGGAAGTCGGGGACGGCCCCACCGAGCCGCGCGGCGTGTCCGGCCCAGTCGCACACCAAAGCTAAAAACAACATCAAATACACCCACACTCAGAGCACTTCTCCGCAACCCCGCCCCGACGGCCCGAACTTTCTACGCCCAGGCACTGCTTTCCGGCACACAAGCCCCCGTTCGTCTCCAGCTGCAAACCCGTACACCGCCGCGCCTCGCCGCCGTCCGCCCCTTCCTCCCTTCCTCCCTTCCCCGCCGTCCGCCTCTCTTCCCCAGGCATCGGTTTGCTCTTGCAGTGAAGCTACGTTGTAGCCGAGTAAAGCGGTCAGAGTCACATTTCCTGTATACACTCGGTATAGGCAATCCTGAATTCAGCCTATTACAAAGGTACAGAATTACAGCCTTTTTGGAATTACAGCCTTTTTGGAATTACAGCCTTTTTGGAGTTACAGCCTATTAAAAAAGGTTCAGAATTACAGCCTTTTTGGTATAAGGTACAGAATTACAGCCTTTTTGGTACAAGGTACAGAATTACAGCCTTTTTGGTACAAGGTACAGAATTACAGCCGTCAGCAAAAGGTACAAAAGGCACTAATTACTGCACCACAGGCGCAAGATTGCTACTCTCCTTACATTGCCAATCAGAAGCTTCCTTGTTTAATACTGTCTGATAAGGCTCAAAGCAGTGAATCATACTCCAGTCTACCGATAATTTCTTCAGTCTAGACACCGATTAACTCAAGTTTGGATACCGATCAGAACTACAGATAGCCAGATACCTCAGTTACTAGAATCAGTGACTGTTAAAAAGAGAAAGGCATCAATCAGACTTAGAGACTCGATTCTATCTACTGTCCAGTTGAAGTACCCAGTGATATCCATAGAGGTACAGATAACTAAACAGAAACTTGAGATAGACCAGGAACTCAGTCCATATCTACAGTTCTCAGTAGCCACAGTCAGGCTCCTTGTTTTCAGATAGCTACTCGCTTCAGTTAGAGGCTCTTTGTTTCAGATACCTACTCATTAGCTGATCCAGAAGCTTATCTACTGCCACCCAGTCAAGGTACCAACTTTAAAGTACTAGTCACAGTACTATTTGCAAAGTACTTTTCTTCTGTTCCATATCAAATCAACCACTACAATGGCACCCAAGAAAAGCAATACAGCGACGTTTGCGCCTAAGGAAATGGTGCTTGCGAAAATGACGGGGTTCCCCGCGTGGCCGCTGTTCGTGATGCCGCCCGAAATGATCCCCGGGGCCATCATGAAGGCCAAGAAGAAATCCACCAATATGTGTGTGATCTTCATCCCCGACGGCGATTTCAACTGGATGAACGAGAAGTCGCTTGAGCCATTGACTGCAGAGAAGCTCAGCCTAAAAATCAGCAAAATTCCCAAAGATAAATTGAAGCCACGGCCCAAAACCAAGTCTGGACGCACCACCAATGTGGCCGAGGCTTTAGTGGCTGCAAATAACTTGAAATTTGATGATTTTATGGAAGAATTGAACAAGAACATGCAGGAGTCCAGCGAAGAAATGGATAATGACGATGATGAAATTGAAGAAGACGAGATAGAAAACGAAGATGAAGAGATAGAACAAGATGCAGCTCAAGACACTCACGAGGACCACGAAAACAATAATGACAATGGGAATCGGCCTGCTCGACATTCCAAAGACGAGTCTGGCGACTCTCTGACAGAGGATGCAGACCGGAGGAAAAGACGGACCAGGGCTGAAACCCCACTACAGTCCAAACGAGCCCGAAACAACAAAAACGGCACGGAGTTGGAGTCTAAAGCAGATAAGAGCAACTCCGGGATCGATTTGACCAAAAGCAATTTATCCGCCACTGACTTGGCCGGGACCGACTTGGCCGGGTCAGATTTGACCAATACGTCCAATTTGGTGACGTCAGATTTGGACAAAGCAGACGAAAGAGGCAAAAACGGCGATTCTCCGCGCTCCATGTCGGAAAAAGACCGGCAGCACCAGCTCTGGCTCTGCCGAATCAAGCTACAACGATCGCTCATCCAGCGAAACCAGCCTGTGACTCCCAAAGACCCCACGCGGTACCCGGCACCCACAGTGGACGAGTTACTGGTGGCTCGCATCATTCTCAACCGGCTCGCGGATTTCCCAGTCAACGTGGAGCTCCTCAAGGAAACCAAAATCCACAAGGTGTTGCGGTGTATCCTCAAGTACGAGGACTTGGAGTACCCCGATAGTTTTCGGTTGCACGAGAAGTGCAACGAGCTTTTGGAGAAGTGGCAACAGTTGATAGACGACCTCAAGCAGGAAAAAACCCGGTCTCGCGTGGGCAGCCAGGCGCCCGAGGACTCGGAAGTGTCGGGCATCGAGGTCAAAAAGGATTTTGGAAAGGTCGAAGTTTAAGACAGACTGGAGTCCGAGTCCAAAAGCAAGTCTACTGGAGAGTCCGAGTCCAAAAGCAAGTCTATTTGAGAGTCAGAAGAGTCCAAAGACAGAAGAGGCAGTCAGAAGAGACAGACGACAGGTGTGGACAAATAGTCAGAAAAGTCCAAGAGACAGGTCCGAGGAGTCATACGCGAGTCAGGCCAGAATCAAAGACTTACGAGACAGATGTGATGGTCAAAAGAAGGATCAGAAGAATCAGCAGATAATCAAAAGAAAGATCAGGAGAATCAGCAGATAATCAAAAGAAAGATCAAGAGAATCAGCAGATAATCAAAAGAAAGATCAGGAGAATCAGCAGATAATCAAAAGGATCAGAAGAATCAGCAGATAATCAAAAGGATCAGAAGAGTCAGCAGATGGTCAAAAGAAAGATCAGGAGAATCAGCAGATAACCAAAAGGATCAGAAGAATCAGCAGATGGTCAAAAGAAAGATCAGAAGAGTCAGCAGATAATCAAAAGAAGGATCAGAAATGATCAAAAGACGAATCTGTCAGAAGAGACCGGCGAGAGTCGGAGGTACAGTGATCAGACGGGTCAAGAGCAAAGGACGTCAAGACATCATGAGATAATTGGAACGGTGGTAGTTAGGACGGTAGAACGGTGATAGTCAGAACACTTAGAATACACAGGCAAGATAGACGTTTCCTTCATCGTGACATGTGACCCGTCGACTCACTACGCAAACCACCTAATTGAACCCGGCATCACCCAACGTATATAAGTCTTTGTATAAGTCCCCATGTGTATTATTTAGTACTCTATAGTATACTTTAGTATACTTTAGTATTCTATAGTATTATTTAGTACTCTATAGTATTATTTAGTACCTGTTAGACCTACCATGGGTAGACACACTACCCATAGAGGTATCTTCGAGCCTACAAATGCCAGTGACTCATCCAAGGCACCATAACCCGTGACTTGGACTCATCGATTCACCTTACCTCGTGATATGGCGTTTAAGCGCCCTGCTCCACTCTCTGGTATTCACTGGCTAGCTATATATTTACTCGGATTCCCACTTATTGGGAATCCATCAACGAATGAACATAACTCCCAGTATTAGACGTATTCAAGAATCTAACAGTACCCTCTAGTATACTTTAGTACTCTATAGTATTATATACCTTATGTACCTTATGTTCTAGTTTCTCGTGCACACCCTTATTACCTAGTTTCAGAACCGAGTTTCAGAACTACGTATAGTACATTAGATATTGTAGTTATGGCTCGCAGTGGGATGATCGGTACTCATATCCATGACTGGATTGACACTTAGCTTAAATCAATACTTGAGAATCTTAGGCCACTGAGTCGTGGGCCCACCAGTTTCCGTGGGTATTCCTTGCAAAGGTTAATGGCACGCATGAGCCACTCTGTATTCATGCACACATTGTATGTAGAGGAGGCCATCAAGATTTAAGATTTTGTGACCCGGGGAAAATTTGAGCCATCTAAGAACCGTGTTCAAGCCCGTGGTGGCATTCTGCACCAATGCTAAGTGCTTATAGTTGCAAAAGAGCACTTTGGCCACCAATTGAAGATTCTCCTCGTATTACTTGGGTAAATTCACAGTTTAGAAGTAATCAGGGCTCTTCAAATGGTCCTGAAATCGGTTTTTATTGGTCTTTAATCGTTTTTTATCTTCTTTAATCGTCTTTAATCGTCCTAAAATGGTCTCAAATGGTCTTTAATCGTCCTAAAATGGTCTCAAATGGTCTTTAATCGTCTTTAATCGTCTTTAACCGTCTCTAATCGTCCTCAATTCATTTAGAATCATATAGGTATTAATTGATCCGAGCTGTTATGTTCTTTAATACATTTACTAATACTTTGCTAGTTGATGGTTCCCCAAAGAGAGGAACCGAAGTGGCTTATATAACTTTGAGAGAAACGTGGAACCGGAAAACCCTCCACTAAAAAAATGGTAGCCATCATTGCAGCCATCATAGCACTTCGTGCAATGATGGGCTTCATGAATTCTCTAAATATTACCTCCAAATTTATTCTTAATTAAATTAAGAACTTGAATATCTTTTTGATCTAAAATTATACTATAGCTGCAAAAAGAAATTAAAAACAAGATCTCAAGTTATAAAAAAATATGGTTCTTTAATAAGTATAAGAGTTTATAAAAATGGTAAATTAAATAAAACACTAGGTCTTATAGATGGATCAAAATTTTATAAAGATGGTTTTACACGTAATAGATAAAGAATTTTAAAGATGGAAAGCCGTATGATGGGAAACTATCACGTACGGTTTGGGAACGAATATTTTATCTAATCTAGATATTTATATTTAGTTTCAATATTCAAGTAATATAGAATTAGCATTTAATTTAGTTGAGCATATAATGCGTGAGTGCGCCTTTGTGTCTTATATTGAAAGTATATAGTCCAATATATCAATTATTTTAGTCTATAATATACCTTTATTATTAAGATGTCCATCACCTAATAATTCACCTGTTATAACTTCTAAAGTTTTATTAGATATTTTTATCGATTTATTTAATTCTAATAATTTATTATTATTTATAGGTAAATAACTGAAAATGTATTTATATTTAAATATATCTTTGGATATTAAATATTTTCGTATACTATCTCTTGTAATTTTTAGATCATTTGAACAGAAAATTCTGATATTGAAATATAAGCAGGACACTGCCTATCGTGGATCTAACACATCCTGTAAACTAACTACATTGTAAACTAACTACATTGTAAACTAACTACATTGTAAACTAACTTCATCTTGTGTACTAGCTACTACAGCACTTGGTGTTTCCCTGAGACAGCAACCTCTCACGTGACTGTGGCCTTCAGTCTACTATTTAAATTATCTTCACTCGTTTACTTCCTACATATGGTTTATCCTAGTGTTAGTTAATTTATCAGAATATTTATGTGATGTACATATCAAGATGTCTACTCCCAGACCCACCAGAAACAGACGTGTAACTCAAGTATTTACATATCTTGATGAGACTACAACAAAAGGGACTGTTATAGCTACATTACAGTATAGTAAGTGTAGTGTAGTATTTATAGTATGTATAGTATATTGTACAGTATGGTATAGTAAGTGTAGTATAGTATTTATAGTATGTATAGTATATTGTACAGTATGGTATAGTAAGTGTAGTACAATATGATATAGTAAGTGTAGTACAGTATGGTATAGTAAGTGTAGTACAGTATGGTATGTATAGTACAGTATGGTATGGTATAGTAAGTGTAGTATAGTATGGTATAGTAAGTGTAGTACAGTATGGTATGATATAGTATAGTATGGTATGTATAGTACAGTATGGTATGGTATAGTATGTATAGTATGTATAGTATGTATAGTAGTTTTCTGATTGTTCTTGGTTCATGTCTTGGACTTGTATTTGACCAAGACTTCTCGACTCTCTAGGTTCAATACAACCATGATACACTTTAGGACGATCTAGTGCCACGACTTCAGTCCTTCTCAGAAACCATAATACTGCTTACCCCTGAGTAATATAGACCAATAAGTACTATAGACCAANAGAAACCATAATACTGCTTACCCCTGAGTAATATAGACCAATAAGTACTATAGACCAATAAGTACTATAGACTAATAAGTACTATAGACTAATAAGTACTATAGACCAATAAGTACTATCACTTTATTACTCACCAAGACATACCATAATAAAGGTCAAAGTCACAAATCTTTTATGAGTCTCCAAGGGCTGATGTAGGTATTTTCCCAAAACAAAGGGTCTAGTACTTTTCACGAAACAACATTGATGGCGATTCCATCAAGTTAGTCAACAAGGCATTCGTCAAGTTCATGCAAGACTGAAAATGGTTGCTGATTTCTCTTCCTAGGGATTCTCACGAATAGTGCTTTCAAGAATCTTATGGTATAGTAGTAATATGGTATAGTAGTAATATGGTATAGTAGTAATATGGTATAGTAGTAATATGGTATAGTAGTAATATGGTA
>NKZO01002028.1:6975-353283 GCA_002370185.1 Metschnikowia sp. 01-655c1
TACTACTACTACTACTACTACTACTACTACTACTACTAGTGGCTAAGTGGTATCTATTCTTAATATAAACTCTTCACTTCTCTCTAAATCCAACTCTACTTCCTCTCTCTTTCTCTCTCTTCTTCTCTAACTCAGAGAATTTTCACTTCTCTAACTCCTGAATTTCTAAGTTTTGGACTCTGCTCTCAGTAGTTCCTTTTAGCATAAGTATTACCATATATCTAAGTAGTACTATAGGGAGCTGGTAAGTGATATTTACTGCTACTATTAGTAATTGGTGTTAGTTTTTGCTGTTAATGGCTAGTGGTGACCACCAGCAGTAGTAGTATTGTATAGTAGTATTTTATGGTACTAGTTGTTGTAGTAACCTAACACAACAAATAAGGTAAGGTGATATATGAGTCCAAGTCACGGTCTATGGTGCCTTGGATAATTCATTGGCATTCGTGAGCTCGAAAAATACCTCTATGGGCAGTGTTTCTACCCATGGTAGGTCTAACAAGTATAGAGTATAGTCTGTACTATAGAGTATGGTCTGTACTATAGAGTATATAGTATGGCAGTATGGTAGGTAGTGTATGGTACAGAGTAGAATTTTGTTGGAATTCTGCTCTAATGTGTCATTCTTCTGCTGCTAAATCCAGTAAATGAGCTGCACTACTGTAGTACAATATACTACTATGTAGTGCGAATACATTATATCACCATAGTGTACTGGTTTCTACTGCAAATATGACCGGTTGAAGTCGACGGTGAATCTTTTTTCGTAGGCGTTTTAGAGGATAAACCACAGAGGTTTGTGTCTATGCTTATAGAGGGGTCGAACCTTCAGGAAAAATTGCACACACTCAAAACACCGTACCGTGGCGCATGGTTTTCCATACGCACTAACAAAAGTTGGCTAAAATCCGCATTTTTTATTCCATACTTTTTGTCTGAAACTCAGATATGTAACGCATAAAGTAGAATACTCATTCTTAGTATGGCTACATCTGAAGTATGGCATCACATAAATAAAGCTATTGAGTCATTATATGAGCTTATACATTCATGAGAGTAAACTAAAAACCTACATGCAATGACTGGTAAAGATTAGGGCCGTATGTATGATGATTAGCGCTGGTTTTGACGTCTCTTCTTGTCTCTTTCGTACTGGTTCTTCTCTGCACCCTCCACGGTGGAGATGGAGTTGACAATGCTGGCCATTTTCTTGTGGTAGTCCGAGTACATGGTCTTCTTCTCCTCGATCTGTCTTCTGGCAACGAACTTGGTCTGCTTCCGGATATCCTTGAGCGCCAGCTTCTTCTCCTTCTTGACCAAGTTGGTCATCTTCTGCAACTCCTGTCTCTCGCGGTTGAGGTCGTACGACTTCTTGTCGGGGTTGAAGTTCTCCTCGAACTTTGGCGCCATGGTCTTGATCGCCAACTTCTTGTGCTCCTGCAACATCAACGGCTTGCGGCTGCTGCTCATGTTGCTGCTGAGTTTGCTGTAGCGACCCAACATGTTGCCGATTTGGGGCAACGCCTGGCTGTAGTATCTGACTGCCACCTTCAACACCTCTTCGAACATCTGCACCACTTCAATGGCTGCGGCCTTGTCTCTCCATAAATCCGCACATTTGTTCATGACGCTGAGTGCTTTGGCGAGAAGATTGAACTTAAACTCGTTTTGGTGGGCACACTCGCCGAAAAGACTCTGGATCTTCATGGGGCCACCGGCCTCTTTCTGCGGCTTGTATGAAGAATCAATCGAGAGGATACTTGTAGAGTCTCTGGAGTCAGCACTTTTATCTCCAGAAACAGGAGACGGCAAGAGGGAATGCACGCATGTATGGATGAATGCCACCACTTCTGGATCGTATCTCTTGGCGAACGACTGGTAGCTCAAGAGAATCTCACAGATAGCCAAGCCCTGGCCTAGCCTCTGGGCCGTGGCATTCTTAAGGTCTCCCACCAATATGCTGAGGTACTGGTTCATGATGATCAATGCTGGAGTCACCACCAAATGGTAGTGGTCGGATGTGGAGAAACAGTACCCTAGCACCACAAAACACACCAAGTCCTGTTGCTGAAGATTCTGGGCAATCACACGCTCCTCCACCTGCAAGAGCACGTTCCGGATGACGTTGATGAGCGCCTCATTGTATTGCTCTGCCAACGACCGGAGCGTTTTGGTGAGCTCATCCACCATGGCGGAATTGGTGTTTTGTTGATTGCTGACATAGAGAATGTGTTCGAACAAAATCCCCACAAACACGTCAATCCGCTCCTTGTTGCCTTGGGCAAGCCGAGGATGGTACGCCAGCATGAGCTTCTTGATGTGGGTGGCCGTTTCTTTCTCTGTCATGTGTTCTGTCTGCTGAGCAAACTCAGCATGGGTGCTAGGCATGATGAGAGTTGGAGCAGCAGCTTTCTTGGGTCTGCCATAGGAGTTTTCCGTCTCCAGATCTTCTTCTTCTCCATTTTCTCCCTCCCCATCTTCACTTTCACCTTCTCCGTTTTCTTCTCCATTGTCACTTCCAGCCCAGAAGTCGTCGTCCAAATCGTCAGCACCAGCCTCGGCCTCCTCCAACCCACTCATCCGCTTCACCCGGTCCTCGTTCAACTTCTGCATCTTCTCCCGGTGCTCCTGTGCAAGCTCTTCCTCAGTCTTGGTGCGGTCTGCAGGAACAGCACGACGGTCATACGTAAGCTCCCGGACCTTGGCATCGTAGTCAAGATCATCTTTGGTCTTGGTCACGTTTCCTGAAGCCTTGACCAGGCGCAACTCGCCCAACACATCGGAAAAGCCATCGTCCAAGTCCATGATCTCCTCCTGGTTCTTCTCGAACGCCTGTTGCCTCTGTTTCTTGTAGAACTTGGACTTGGCTATGACTTCAGCCATCACCTCCTTTTTGGACTTCTTGCGTGCAGGTTCCTCCACTGCATCTTCGTCCACGTACCTGTTGCCCAGGCCCAGACCCAAATCCGAGCCCTGGACGTAGTCAAGCGATTTGCCCGAATGTGTAAGTGAAAACCCACCATCTTCATCGTCGCCATCGCTTTCATCATCACTTCCCAACGAAAACACATTTTGCCGTGAACTTCTCTGCCGTTCCTTGGTGAATCTCTGTAACATCTTCTCCTCCTGCGTGAGGTTCTTGTCCTGCTCTCCGAACCGCTTATCGAGAATTCCACCCGTCCGATTCTTGTGTCTCTTCTCCTCCTCGTAATCCTGTTTCATGGCATGTTCCACGTGGGTCTTGTTCTTGGCCGTGTCGTTGTGCTGTTTGGACCCAGCCTTGACAAACTTGCCTCCCGCAATCACACTGTAGTCGTGTTTGGACCGGTTGACCCGCTGGTCAAAACGGTTGAACTCATCCCGGATCTTGCCAAGCTCCTTTTTCTTGTCCTCCTGGTCCCTTCTGGTTTCCGAAGGTGCGATCTTGCGGTTTTTCTTCTTGGCGTTGGTTTGGCCCACCAACCCTTTCGCCCGAAGCGCCTCCTTGAGCTGTTTCAACTGCGATCCTGCCATTGTATATAGGAGTCAAACTGTGCTGAAACTGTGGAATTCCGTGGAGTATGAAACTGTGGAGTTGTACTGGTGAAGTGTAGTGCAGCAGATGCTTTTTTTTGATGAGATGCGCTGCGCGCACTGCACTATCGCACTTGAGCTGCTGAGCCATCCAGCTGCAAACATTTCCACCACCAACTCCACCAACTCCACCAACTGTAGGAACCATTAATTATTGACCAATCATATTCGACCATTTCCAGTTCCAGTTCCATTAATCATCCGCCGACAATTTTTGGTTATTGCGCCTCTTGTTTGGAGAACTGGTTGATCATGCCTAGGACTCCCTTGCGGCCCTTATCCTTGACCTTGATGCTCTCGGCCATGGAGGGGTTCAAGTCGTAGGAGTTGCCTATATCGTCGTGTCTTTTTCCTTGACTCAAAGAGAGTGAGGTCAGGACGTTTTTTGTGGAGTTGGGCCGCTCTTGTTCAAGTGCCGTTTTGGGTCCTTTGTTGCCGTAGCTCTCGAGAAAGTACATGTACGACTTGATCATCTTGTCGTCCTGGTAATAATCGTCGAGGCCTTCTAACTCGTCTTCACTGGAACTCTCGGAATCGGACCGGGTGGCTTTGGCCTTTTTGGTTTTCCCCTTACGTTTCAGCGAAGCCTTGTGCGACGCCTTGGTTCCAACCATCATGTTCTTATCCTTTTCCTCGAAGTTGAACATGGCAAAGTAGCACACGTGCCCAAGCCCATCCACGTGGATTGTATACTCACGGAAGAAATCGATGATGGCACTGGAATTGTTGGAGATTTTGAACCAGAGCACGAACGGCGTGAGGATCAAACTCAAGATTTCGTTGAGGATGATCACGATCTTCAAGTTGTAGAGCTCGCAGAACTTGTTCTTGACCTCCACGGTGTGAAGCCGTCCGTTCCAGGAACTGGGCAAGTAGTGGGTGAATTGGGACACGTACCTGAGACTGGCCTCTGGGTCGTAGAAGAAAGAGGCTGCTCTGGGGTTGGTGTTCTCAGCGGTGCTGGTGATTTGTGAAGACTTTTCGGGGTTTGAAGACACCGCAAACAACGTACCGATGATACTGATGTAGAACAACGTGCTTCTTCCTTCGGTTAGCTCAAACGACCAGAAGTTGTGCTCCTCATTTTCAAACAACAATCCCATGATTACTAGAACGGCAATTAACGCACCTGAAACAAAATTGATCAACGTCAACAAGTTAATTACAAGCACGCTGCTAGGGAATTGGCTGATATAAGTATTAGCAGGGCCAATGGAGAGGTGCAAGCGTTTGTTGAAGAAATGGGACAATTCATTGAACTCCCTCAACTTCCACTCGGCCCAAGGCGTATATTGTCTGAGCCCCAACAAAGAAGCCGGGTTGGCCTTGTACTCGTTGAAGTAGCGGAAGAAATATAGGAGCACAAAGTAAATCACGATGAATGGACAGAGGAGGAGGTTTATAATGGCCGCCATCTTGAACCGAGAGTTGAGTTCCTGCGACATCAGGTTGCGGGACGCTTCTTTCAACACACTAGGGTTGACCTGGCCATTATCGTTGAAGATGAAGTTGTTGATGCAGATCTTGATGTTCCACTCCAATGTTCGCGTGAGAACAGACTTGCTGGATGCTAATCCAGATAAAAAACGAGGAAGTGGAATGGCAATATCCAACACATCCTTATTAATAAGTGCAATCATGTAGTTTTCCTTCCGCATGATCCGGTTGGCGATGTCATGGGCATTTAAACGTACCTTGGAGTTGAGGTCGTTAATATACAACAGAGACCGGTGGCTGGAAGCAGTCAAGGAGTTCTGGTCCTTCAAAAGCATGATGCGTTCCACAATGGTGGACCACGAGATGGTCATAAGTTCTCCATCATCTGTTATATCAAGTAAGTGCCTGTAGAAGTTCCTGAGCTCAGATAACTTGTACTTGGCATCAAAGTAAAGCTGGAGCACACGGAGCCCGATGTAGCCCGAGAACCCAAGAAGGAGGAACTTGACGGATGCGGGAACCCGGTGGAGAAGAAAACCGGGGATCACGAGGTCCTTAAGCGTAATGACCGTGCCAGAACTGGCTTGCCAATGGCTAAAGAACTTATCGTAGTCAATTCCCCACCTAAGAAACGTGGTGAGTAAGAGGATAAAGATCAAAATCAAAAGGTCAACGATGCGGCTGGCCAATATGCTCATGAGTCCTTTGCCTCGGTAGTAATAGTACACGTCAATAAGAAACTCGTCCATATTAACGATATTGGCCCATAAGTAGAGGGCCCGCTCCTTGGGAGGAATGTGGATCTTATTGGTGCCACGTCGCTGGTACTGAGGCCGAACGGGCTTCTGTTGTGCAGTCTGTTTCCGAAAAGACACGTTATCGTTGAAAAGCGGTAGTGTTTGGTCTGTTTTGCCGTTTGTCCGGCCTGGAAGCTGGAACATCACGGACCGTTCAGGGTCCAAGAGCTTTTTCGAGGGCGAAGGCGGCTTTTGGGCTGTGGCTTTGGGCCCAGCTCCTTCCTTAAGGGGTCTTAAACCTTCAAGTAAGGGCGAAGGCGGACCCAGGGAGTCGGTATAAACGTCCAGATCAGGCTCAGAGTCAAGCAAGTTTTTGTCTGCGTTTTGTCTGTCGGAATTGAGTCGTTCTGGAAAATTTGCATGGGAGTACTTGTCAGAAACCTGTGTTCTGTCCATAAACCGGTCAGACTCCAGATTGCGGTCCAAAAAGCGGTCTGAATCCAGATTTCTCTCCCTCCCCCTTCCTTCTGTACCGTGGGCAGGACCCAAAAAACTCTCTGTGAAACCCCCCGTGCTCTCCATACTCTTAGGCGCTTGCATTCCTAGCAGATCCTCCTCATCATAGTAATGGTAGTTCTCATTCAAGCGACTGTACACGGAATGTAGCCCGAACACACGCAGGAGAAACGTATCCGTGTGAGCCGAATAGTCGTCTTCGTTTCCGTGCGGAATGTACGACATGGCTATGGTGGTGTGTGTGTTTGGTGGTGGTGGAAGTCAGGCTCTAGCTGGTGTCAGGTGTGAAGTGTGGAGCAGTGATAAAGCGCGGTCGTTATCGCCTGGTGTATAAGCGGTGCGGCTGCGTCACCTAGACATCCAGTACCTATCTCCATACAATATACTCAAAGAGTCTATACTTTACCATATATTATATATTCTCTATTAGATACTCTCTATTATACACTCTTTACTCTATACTATGTACTATGTACTATGTACTGTATACTCTACACTCTATACTATACACTCTTTACTCTATACTATTACTATGTACTGTATACTCTACACTCTATACTCTACACTATACTCTACACTCTATACTCTACACTATACTCTACACTCTATACTCTACACTATACTCTACACTCTATACTCTACACTCTTTATGTTCTTTAATAACGTCTGTTACCTAAACTTATATTCGTTGATGGTTCCTTAGAAAGAGGGATTAGAGCGGTTTATATAACTAATAAGAGAAACGTATTGAAAAACTCTTCACCAGAAAAATGGTGATGATTGTTCTAGAATATTCAAAGAGGCTATCATAGCACTTCGTACATTGATGGCCGTGATACGGCATTTGCAATGGTTATTGTTAGGAACCGACGTTGTAGGCTTTATAATGTCTCTATATGTCCCTACCTAAAGTGTGTCTAACACTATATACTGTACACTCTGTACTATGTACTATGTACTATGTACTCTACACTATACACTATACACTATACTCTACACTCTACTATACACTATTAACTCTATATCATACACACTATGTTACATATATGCCTTACTGATACTATGCTCGTGGTTCCTTAGGGAGGAACCGGAGCAGCTCATATAACTTTAAGAGAAATGTGGCATTCGAAAAACTCTCCCTTAGAACAATGGTAAGGACTGTTCTAGATTAAGACATGGTCTTCTAATGTCCAAAAAAAATCAACGAGCATAGTATCACTAAGGCATAAATGTATCAAAGAACATTACACTCTATTAAACACTCTATACTATTAGATTCTTGTTACGTCAGGTACTCTGTTTAATATGTTTTTTAGTTGATGATTCCTGGAAGGGAGGAATTTAAACTGCTTATATAACTTTCACCAGAGAAATATTGGTCATCGCTGCAGGCCATCCTGGTGCCTCGACAATCGTCGTAGAGGAGTAGCATTATGGAGTGACTATTGTTAGGATTAGACAGCGTAGGCTCAAATACCTCAATAGGTAGGGCACTACTTACGGTGGATCTGACCACTTCACAATAATCTATACTGCTAGATCCACTAGACTATTACATTTCGTCCTGGTACCTCATACAATGGTGAGTGAGACAGTGTTATGGACTGACCATTGTTAGGATTGGATGGAAGCTTCATATATCCCTATGGGTAATCCCCTGCCTAAAGGGATCTACTAACCTATCAAAGAGTCATAAATACTATTTTAGTGAGTAAGTAGCGTGTTCTAATTTATTAACTAGCTGTCAGTACTGTAGAAGGTAAGCAGTAAAGCTAATGAGTAGGTCATGGTAGTGTAGTGAGTAAATAATATAATGAATAGTATTTAAGAAGGAACGTCTTAAGTAAGATAATGATTCAATGAGTAGTAACACAATAGGGCTCTACGTGTCAGGGACACTATCTATGGTTTTCGAGTTTATTCTTTGGAGTCTATTTCTGGAGTCTATTTCTGGAATCTATTTCTGGAGTCTATTTTTGGAGTCTATTCTTTGGAGTCCATTCTTTGGAGTCTATTTCTGGAGCCTATTTATACATTGAGAACTACCTCTCTTTCAATTTTCTTCTTATTATATATTTATTTATTACTTTAGATAGTATGAAGTCTCTCTGCCCGAAGCTAACTAGGGCCAGGATGTAATACGCCTTTTGCTATGGCCATCATAGTACTTCGCACCATGATGGCTTTTCGAAGATGCCAGAACAATCAGCACTATTGTTCTAGTTAAGAGTTCTCACTGCCACGTTTCTCTTCAATTAATATATAAACCGCACTGGTTCCTTTTTCTGAGGAACCATCAACGAACAAAAAAGATAGCTTAGTACATGAAGTTCAACAAGATTCTAACACTCGAACTGATATAGGCTACATCGGTTCATCTAATGAAATAGAACCTTCTTCGAATCAATAGTTTGATATTAGACGGAGTGATAGTAACACGTTTGGGATCAAGGTTTGCAGTATAATTCTGTTAGATCCACCATAGGTAGTGCTCTAACTATTGAAGTATTATGAGCCTACGCTGTCTAATCCTAACAATTGCCACTCCATATCCCACTCCTCTACCACCATCGTACGAGGTACCATGAGGAAATGTGATAACCGAGGTACCAAGATGGAATGTGATAAACTGAGGTATCATGAGGGAATGTGATAAACTGAGGTACCATGAGGGAATGTGATAAACCGAGGTACCAGGATGGAATGTGGAGTCTTCCTCAAGCACCCAGACGACGGTTGACTAGGTAACGTCCGTGTCAACTACTCAAGTAGCCCGATTCCCTCCTTCGTGGACTCATTGGCAAAAGAATATAGCAAACAGAGCACTTACAGTAACAACACGAATCTATAATGGTATTGCTAATTTAAGATATTGTCTGTTAGATTCTTGAATACGTCTAATACTGGGAGTTATGTTCATTCGTTGATGGATTCCCAATAAGTGGAAATCCGAGTAAATATATAGCTAGCCAGTGAATACCAGAGAGTGAAGCAGGGCGCTTAAACGCCATGTCACGAGGTAAGGTGAATCGATGAGTCCAAGTCACGGGTTATGGTGCCTTGGATGAGTCACTGGCATTCGTAGGCTCGAAGATACCTCTATGGGTAGTGTGTCTACCCATGGTAGGTCTAACATTGTCATTGTTAACTCATTTCAATAAATGAATATATAAATTTCGTTAGATCCAAGATGGGTGGAATACAACCCATATAGGGATTGAGCTCACGTGCCCAGTTAATGGGGAACCGATGCTACTACTCCCCTTTCAGGTCCACCTGACGAATTATCAACGAATATAGTTTCGATTGGGTACAAGAATCTAACAAATTTCAAATAGATATGATTTATAGTGATATGTTTGTAGTTGTTCAATTTTGGGTAACGTCTTAATGGTCTATCCATGAAGACTAGCTTTCACTGTATCTATAAAGCACATAACCTGTGAAATGGTTTTTCATAAGAATATAAATAAGATTTAGACCCAACGATAGTCATGGGCTTGGTTAAAAAAATCAGTGATCCGTAAATGAATTCACGGCTGAGAATAATAGACTTAGTCTGCAACCTTGAATCTTATTTGGCACGAACCAATTTCCACAATGTAACGTTTACCATGAACTATAGTAATAGTAGAGAGTACTACGGTAGTAGCACTGAGTAGTCCAGCAGTCGAGAGTACTAGTATAGTAATAGTAGCTAGTATAGTAATAGTAGCTAGTATAGCAGCAGTAGAGTACTAACGTAGTAGTAGAGTACTAGTATATCTGAGTAGTAGAGTACTAGTATATGAGTAGTAGAGTACTAGTATTTGAGTAGTAGAGACCAGTACTGTATTAGTGACTTTCAATCACTACTCTACAGTGACTCTTGGCCCTAAATTAGAATATCCATGGTACGGGAAGCATGGCTATTTATAGGACCAGTTGGCCGAAGCTTATCAGTGAGGGGTAATCAGTGAGAGTAATCAGTGAGGGTAATCAGTGGCTTATCTGCGGCCATTGAGTCAGAACAATGAGATCTCTCCAGCTTATCTCAAGAAATACCGCACCACGCGATTTCATCAACCCACTCTCAAACTCTATCCATATACTCTAATTTATTGTAGTACCAAAGTAGCACCAAATTTCTATACTCCTAATCAATACTGACAGTAAGAAGTAAACTAAAAAACCTATGAAGTAATCAAATCAAGTAGAATGAAATTAAGTAGCATGAAGTAGTACAATTAAGTATTCCAATTAAGTAACCAGATTAAGTTACATAATTTTTAGAGTGGGTGGTACTATCATAGTACTGGTCGGTGGTGGTATGAGAGAGATGGTTGTTTGTGTGGGTTAGGAGAATGCCAAGATGGAACAGATACAGTTATGGGCCGATGCGCGCAGTGACGGGCCCCGGGCTTCTAACCCCCGTAGTTCAAGCAGTCTAACCAATCTAACCAATATAATATTAGTCTGTA
Organism: Metschnikowia sp. 01-655c1; assembly: GCA_002370185.1. NCBI lineage: Eukaryota > Fungi > Ascomycota > Pichiomycetes > Serinales > Metschnikowiaceae > Metschnikowia > Metschnikowia sp. 01-655c1. The sequence continues at coordinate 17,699 of NKZO01002028.1, forward strand.
ATAGGCAGTTATTCCAATACGGTAGAGGGTCTTTTACTGGTTAAAGTGTAGAGTGAGTGAATAGATTAGTAGAAGTGTATACGGCAGTACTAGATGGTACACTGTGGTAGAGTGTGTGAGCATTGGTGAGCAATTGGTGAGCAATTGGTGAGCAATTGGTGGGCAAGCGGTGAGCAAGCGGTGAGCAAGTGATTCGCGTGGGTTCAAATTCCGCCAAGTGAGCAAGTTCCATACGCCGGACAGACTGGACAGAAATCGGACACACTCAGATTTTATAAATTGAACACACTCAGATTCTATAAATTGAATAACTGAGATAATGACAGTCTATCGTATGGCATGTTTCAGGAGGTCAGTAGTATGGAAGAGAATGAAGGTGTGGGTTTAGTGTGGAGATGGAATGTGGTGGAATTTGAGGAATTTGAGAAATTGGGGAATTTGGGGAATTTGGGGGTGGAATTGGCCTGTAACACTGTTTCGGTGTGAGGCGACAAACGCCGTGATTCTTGGCCTCTGCACTGGGAAAGGCTCCTGCGTGCAGGCTTGCGCGAGTTGCAACTTAACTTAAATAAGTGTGCACCACAGCGACGACGCGCGCCATTACCTTGTTCTGCGGAAATTAGCATGCCTCGGAAATCATAGACATGGGGGGCGGGCGTTGTCTATGCAGGATGGCTTTTCAATATATATATATATAAATATATAAGTTGGTAGGCTGTAGTGAGATCACATGACGCCGCCTCCTTCTTCTTCCCCCTACCTCACCCCCGCCTTGGCCTTTTCTCACTTATAAATAGCAAGTGCGTTAAAAAAAGATCGAGGCGCGCTCACGCACTCCTATGTATCTGACGTTCGGCGCGCCTGACAATGGGCGCTCAAAGCTGTCATCTGATACTATACGATTGGGTGCAAAACCCGGCCTTTATATACGGAGGACCGGCCTCGTGCTCTTTGTGTCTCCACAAAAACGGACCATCGGGCACTTTCGCCGCTGGCCAATGGCGGCCGGGCCCCAGCCATGTATGCAGTTTATTATGGTTTCATGTCGCTCCGCCTCTCTAAAATATTCGCACTTGATCTGCTCGCCCTAAGCTTATCGTAACCACCAGAACCAACCCAATCAAGGGGGCCCTAAAATCACGTACTACAATATATTCATCAATTAATACAATGGATTTCTTCCTTTCCTGCACCTACTAAATCCTGGTTCGCCCGGAAATCTCGTCCAGTCTCCGAGACACGGTGCTCTACCTCCAACTCTATTTCCAGATCACCTGCATCTGACTCGCACATAAGGTTTTTTTCATGCACTACTGCATCCAAGCTTTCTTCTCCCATTCTTGGTTTGGTTCTCTACACAGGCGTTGCTCACTCTTCACGTCTTTTCCCCTTTTACCTTCGAGTGCTTTCTCTAGGCCTTCTCTTGCCTTTCCATCTCTATACCAAACTTCTTCCCCGGTCCAAGGTTGTGCCCTTAGCTTCTTTTTAAAAAAAAAGCACTTTCCAAAAAAAAAAGCACTCGATTTCCTCTTTTAGCCATCTTCGGACAAATCTCCTTCTGACCGGCCCAACTTCACTCTTTTGCTACTGGCTCTAACTCGTCCAGAATGCCGCAAAGAAACTTGACGCTGAACACCGTTGACTCCAGGGTGGTCGACGACTCCGTCAACCCCTTTGCGTCCGAATTAGACAACTCCGAGTCGCCCACTTCTTCGTTCGTTGGATCCGAAGAAAATTTGAGACACGATCCGGCGGCCCATAACGCCCAAAACTATGCTCCTTACTCGGGCTTTTATTCACAAAACGGCAACTCGTCCAACTTGTTGCTGCGCAGCTCATCCAGAGGAGCTGGAGAAACAGACCGCTTTATAGATCCAAGCAACCAATCGCCCAATCCAAATAACAATGGCGATCCCATCCAGGTGGCTTCGGAATTCGACCGTTACCCTTCCATAGCAGGCTCTCGAGTTGTATCGTCGACTTCGTTGGCCTCTCAATTTAGAAACATGGCTCCCAAGCATTACAAGAGCTCGCTGAGCCACGAGGACTCGTCCACCAAGTCTTCGGACCCCTTTGTGTCCAACGTGGACTTTTCCCCTTTTGGGGGATACCCAGCTTCGTCATTCCCCTTGCATATCGACGAGAAAGAAAACGACGATTACTTGCACAACCCCGATCCCATTGCCGATGCTGAATATGACAAGAACCGGTTCATGCACGATCTAAAATACATGGACCGCCGGTCTTTCTTCGGTCTATTAGGCTTCATTATTTTCATGATTGGGGCCATCGTTATCTTCATCATCTTGCCGGTGTTGACCTACTCCGGAGTCACTAACCACCCCAAGCCCGAAAGTTATGAGATCTTGACTCAGTACCAATACCCATTCGCGGCCGCCATTAGAACAAGTTTGGTTGATCCAGACACACCCAAAGATTTTAGAACGAAAACCAACGTTAATGGTGAGGAATGGGTCTTGACGTTTTCCGATGAGTTTAACGCAGAAGGCAGAACGTTTTATGATGGAGACGACCAGTTTTTCCAGGCCGTCGACCTTCACTATGATGCCACCAAGGATTTGGAATGGTACGATCCTGATGCCGTCACTACAGCCAACGGAACTTTGGTTTTGAGGATGGACGCCTACAAAAACCATGATTTGTTTTATAGGTCGGGTATGGTCCAGTCGTGGAACAAGCTTTGTTTCACCCAGGGCCTTATTGAGGTGTCAGCCATGTTGCCCAACTATGGTAACATTTCAGGCTTGTGGCCTGGTATGTGGACCATGGGGAATTTGGGAAGACCCGGATACTTGGCCACGGCCGAGGGAGTCTGGCCATACTCTTATGATTCATGTGACTCCGGTATCACCGCTAATCAGTCATCCCCAGATGGTATTTCATATCTTCCAGGACAAAAGCTCAGTGTCTGTACATGTCCAGGCGAAGACCACCCTAACGTGGGAACCGCACGTGGAGCACCCGAGATCGATATTATTGAAGGAGCAGTGGATACCACCGTGAAAACGGGAGTTGCCTCTCAGTCGCTTCAGGTTGCACCTATGGACATTTGGTACATGCCAGATTATAACTTCATCAAGATCCATGACAGTGACGTCACCACCATGAACACCTATGCAGGAGGCCCCATCCAGCAGGCCGTTTCTGGAACTACCACATTAAATGTCACGTGGTACCAATACGGAGACCATGATCACCACTTCCAGACCTTTGGCTTCGAGTATTTAAACGACAACGACTCTGGATACATCACCTGGTATGTGGGAGCCAACCCTACCTTCACCATGGAGGCCTATGCCTTGGGCCCCAATGGTAACATCAATTTCCGCAGAATCTCCAAGGAACCCATGTCCATTGTGTTAAACTTGGGTGTGTCCAACAGTTGGGCATATATCGATTGGCCGTCCATACACTTCCCCAGCACCATGCAGATCGACTATGTTCGTGTGTACCAGCCCGAGGAAGACATTAACATGACGTGCGACCCCGATGACTACCCAACCTCCGCATACATTGAGAGTCACCCAAACGCATATTACAACAGAAACACCACCACTTGGAAAGAGGCTGGGTACATCAAACCCAAGAACAAGTTGGTGCATGGATGTTAGTCAAAGTTTTGACATTCAACAAGTTTGATTTTCCATGTTTGATGTTGAAATGTTTCAGTGTTTGAAATCCCAATGTTGTATTTTTTGGCACTTGTGTTTGTTGAAATTTTGGTATTCAAATTTTGGTGCTCAAATTTTGGTGCTCAGGTTGCTGTTTATTTGGCTGATTTTAGCTTGTTTGTTTTTGCTGGTCTGGGTGTATCAAAAAGGAGGCTTGCTTTTTGATACTTGGACCAGGGTCTACACCCTGGCCGTTTGGCGCGCCAGCCGCAGTCATCCAGAAGACGGCCAACAAGCGAGGCTAGCCCCGGGCCTAAACAAGTCCCATGTCGAGAAGTAAAAAAATCGCCAAGTGGGAAATCAAGTGTGGGACCATGGCATAGATATTGGTCTCAAGAGTTCGGGGCAGTACGCCGTCTCTTCTTATACATTGAGGGGGCTTAGACTAAATTCTCGGCAACTTAATTGACAATGTGTGGGACTGCGCATGGAAACTCTTGCAGCACAATGTGTGGGACTGCGCATGGAAACTCTTGCAGCACAATTGGGCGGATAAAAACGCCGCTTCTATTTAAAACAGGAAGGTCCAGACCTTTTTAGATTTTGTAACTCCATAAGCTTCAGCTTCTCTGTCCTTTTTTTAAAAACTCTACTCTTGGCCCTGCTACCGTGTGCAAAATGGCCCGGCGGAACTTGACCCATGATAACTTGCCCCAACATGCAGGCTATCCCCCCAGCTCAGATTTATACCAGGACCCCGAGTCCGTCAACCCGTTTCTGGACCGGAACAACCTGGTGACTCCGCCATTTGAGGGCCGTTTGCTAGGCGACTCCCCCAACTCCTCCTCTTCCTACAGCTTGGGCAATGGTGATCGAAACAGACGTTACTCCACTGAGTACAGGTACCCACAACTGCTCCGCCACACCGACTCGTTTCACGAGGACAAGAGCAGGCAAAGTCAGCAGAGCCAGCAGAGCCAGCAGAGCCATGACGACTCGGCAAACCTTCTCTTGCATGCTGAGGGTGCCATGATACCTGCGCAAAGCGACTTGTCACCGTTTGGAGGTTATCCTCCTTCCCAGTTCCCTCTCTACATTACAGACCGCGAAGACGATGATCATCTCCATAACCCAGACCCCATTGCCGATGGGGCCTACGATAAGAACCGTTTCTGGTACGACTTGAAGCGCATGGACCGCCATTCTGCTTGCAACCTCATCAGTATCGCTGTGTTTGGAATGATCGTCTTTTGTGTGATGACGGTGCTCCCCGTGCTCACGTTCTCGGAGGTGACCACTTCGCATAAACTCGAGACGGCTGAGATCTTGACGGCCTACCAGTACCCGTTGGCCAGTGCCATCCGCACGAGTCTCGTAGACCCTGATACGCCGCAGTCTGCTTTGAAGAAGACGGTGTTCAGCGGAGAGGAATGGGTGTTGACGTTTTCGGACGAGTTCAATGCTGAGGGTAGAACATTCTATGATGGAGACGACCAGTTCTTCCAGGCCGTTGACCTCCATTATGATGCCACCAAGGATTTAGAATGGTACGACCCCGATGCCGTCACCACGGCCAACGGTACGTTGGTCATCAAGATGGACGCTTATAAGAACCACGATTTGTTCTATAGGTCGGGAATGGTGCAGTCTTGGAACAAGCTCTGCTACACACAGGGTGCCATTGACATTTCGGCCAGACTTCCTGGGTACGGAAACGTGTCGGGCTTATGGCCCGGGCTCTGGACCATGGGGAACTTGGGCCGTCCTGGCTACTTGTCCACCACCGATGGTGTTTGGCCCTATACTTATGAGTCGTGCGATGCGGGCATCACTGCTAACCAGTCGTCGGCCGATGGTATGTCTTACTTGCCTGGCCAACGTTTGAATGCCTGCACGTGCCCCGGCCAGGACCACCCCAATAGAGGCACGGGTAGAGGAGCACCCGAAATCGATATTGTGGAAGCCAACGTTGATACTGACAAGAAGTTGGGAGCAGTGTCTCAATCTTACCAGGTGGCTCCGTTCGATATCTGGTACACCCCCGACTATAACTTCGTCAAGATTTTCAACGCAGAGGTGTCTGCCTTGAACTCATACGTGGGAAGTTATTTCCAGGAAGCCGTGTCGTGTTTGACCACTCTCAACAACGCATGGTATGAGCTTGGTCAAAATGCCCAGCAGTTCCAGAGTTATGGGTATGAGTACCTTAACCACAACGACAATGGGTACATCACGTGGCATGTGGGACAGAACCCTACTTTCCACATCGAGTCGTATTCGCTTGGCCCCAATGGAAACATTGGCTTTAGACGCATTTCCAAGGAGCCCATGTCGGTGATCATGAACTTGGGTATCTCCAATAACTGGTCATACATTGACTGGCTCTCCTTGGTGTTCCCCAGTCAAATGGAGGTGGACTATATTCGCATATATCAGCCCGCCGACAGTATAAGCATGACCTGTGACCCTGCGGACTACCCCACCCTTGATTATATAAACACCCATGAGAAGGCGTACCAGAATGCGAACTTCACACATTGGACCGATGCTGGGTATCCTATGCCACGGAACCTGCTTGTGCATGGGTGTTAAAAGACTCTTGATTATAGAGCACTTTATATTAGAGACCGGGCTTTAGAAGCCCAAATCCATCTTAGACCATATTATGCCATCTCAGGTGCATTTTGAAAAGACGATTGACGAGTTGACTCCGCCAAACCCAAACGAGTTGCAAACGGCGTGTTCAATCTCCTTCTGCTTGCTGTGGTTTGGCACATAGTCGAAGAGTGAAAAAGATTCCGCATCGTCACTCTCGTGTCCGCCAATGTTGTCGAGGTTCAAGGTTGCGGGGATGGACCCGGATTGCAACGCTTTAAGTGTGAAGGCGGCCTCCACCGCCCCAGCAGCCCCAAGCAAGTGCCCCGTGGACGATTTAGTGGACGAAATGCACAACGTTTTGTTTTCTTCAAATAATCTCTTGATCGCATTGTTCTCGGCGCGGTCTCCAATGACCGTGGACGTGGCATGTGCATTGATGTAGCCAATACTCTTAGGGTCAAGCCTGGCTCTTTCCAAAGCCATTTGCATAGACCTATAAGCTCCTTCTCCAGACTCTTGTGGTGCTGTTATATGATGTGCGTCTCCGCATAAGCCGTACCCAGACACTTCTCCGTAGAACTTGGTGACACCTCTAGCCACGGCATGGTCCAACTTCTCAAGTATTAAGATACCACAGCCCTCGCTTAATACGAACCCAGAACGCTTTCCATCAAATGGACGGGAGGCTTTGCTGGGTTCAGACTCATACTCGGTCACCACAGACCGAGCACGGGCGAAGCCGGCCAATGCTAGAGGGTGCAACGAAGCCTCTGTTCCTCCACACACCATGACATCAGCATAGTCATTTTTTATGAAGTTGTATGCGTCTCCTATGGCATTGAGGCCTGTAGCGCAAGCAGTGGAGACCGAATGCAAGGGCCCTTTGAGCCCATACTTGATGGAGATGTTCCCTCCAGCCATGTTATTGAGTAGTTTAGGAATGAAAAGAGGCTGTACCTTCTTGTAGCCAGCACTTTCGAAACCCGTGGCGTTATCGTAGATATCGGTGAAAGAGCCAATTCCAGAACCCACGGCAACACCCACTTTGGTGCGGTCCATGGTGTGGAGCGACTCTGCTAGATGCGCATCGTCCAAAGCTTCTTTGGTAGCTGCTAGTCCGTACTGGGAAAAGAGGGCAAGACGCCTTGCTTCGCTAGCTTCAAGGTGGTCTAGAACATTCCACGCCCCTGAGTCTTTGGATCCCTGGGGCACTTGGCCCACCACCTTGGACGGCACTTTGCTCCAGCCGCCTGAGGTATAGTCTGCGAAGGATGTGGTGGATACCAACCCCGATTCATTATTTATAAGTCTTTTCCATGAGTGTTTGAGGCCCACTCCCATGGGGGAAATCAATCCAATACCTGTAACAACTACTCTGGTCATGGCGCAGATATAAGATGTGAGTGGGTAGTAGGCAGTAGTAGGTGGGTACTATGTAGTAGGTGAATGCAGTAGGTGCAGTTAAAGCTGTGGTGAGCATTCCAGTGAGTACGGGGTAACCAGTCAGTGAAAGCAGGAGAGAAAAAAAATAACGAAAGGAGATGAAAAGGGAAATACATCTGGTATATATACACTTGAATTTGTGTTTGTGTCTGTTTGTTTGTTTGTGTTTCATTTGTGTTTGTGTTTGTTTATTTGTCGTATTATAAAATGATCTTTTTAACCCTACTGATTCTCCGTACCTGGTTTGCATTCTGGTCTGATCAATCACTTTCTTAATAAAAATTGAGCACTGACTAAAGTGAAGTAAACTACAAAGAGCCACCAAAAATCCAAAACACCCCCAATTTAAAAAAAACAAAATTCAAAACAAATCTGAAGCATCAATAAAACAAAAACTCCAGTTTGATATACATTTTTTTTATAAAAGGTGGTCACTCTATTGGCCTCTATCCCAAGCACCCAGGCCTGGGGTCGCATTCAAACCCTTTCGTGTCATGCTCAATCCACACAATTTTCGTCTTTTTTCCTACCTCTCTCACGCCTACAGCACCCACTATGTATTCTAACGCCCGTTCAGACACATTATTCTTGGGCGGAGAGAAAGTGTCCGGAGAAGATATCAGAAATCAAAATGTCTTAGCGGCTCTCTCCGTGGCGAACGTGGTCAAGTCTTCCTTGGGCCCCGTTGGTTTAGACAAGATGCTCGTGGACGATATTGGTGATGTTACCGTCACCAACGATGGCGCCACCATTCTCTCGTTATTGGATGTTCAGCACCCGGCGGGCAAGATCTTGGTGGAATTGGCCCAGCAACAGGACAGAGAGGTGGGCGACGGAACCACCTCCGTGGTGATCATTGCCAGTGAATTGTTGAAGAGAGCCAATGAGTTGGTCAGAAACCAGATCCACCCTACTACCATCATCACCGGTTATAGATTGGCCTTGAAGGAGGCCGTCAGGTACATCAACGAGAGCTTGTCGCAAAACGTGTCTGCTTTGGGTAAGGAGACCATGATCAACATTGCCAAGACGTCCATGCTGTCGAAAATCATAGGGCCCGACTCTGACTTTTTCGCCAAGATGGCTGTGGATGCCATGTTGGCTGTGAAAACCACCAACCCCAAGGGCGAAACAAAGTACCCAGTCAAGGCAGTCAATATTTTGAAGGCCCACGGAAAGTCTTCCCGTGAGTCCATGTTGGTGGATGGCTATGCTTTGAACTGCACAGTGGCCTCGCAAGCCATGAACAAGTCCATCAAAAACGCTAGAATTGCATGCTTGGACATGAACTTGCAGAAAGCCAGAATGGCCATGGGTGTTCAAATAAACATCGATGACCCCGACCAGTTGGAGGAAATAAGGAAGAGAGAATACGGCATCATCATCGAGAGAATCCGTAAAATCATCAATGCCGGAGCTAACGTCATTCTTACAACCAAGGGTATTGATGACTTGTCGTTGAAGGAGTTTGTTGAGGTTGGTGCAATTGGTGTCAGAAGATGTAAGAAAGAGGACTTGAGACGTATTGCAAGAGCCACTGGAGCTACATTGGTCAGCACGTTAGCCAACTTGGACGGTGAAGAGACGTTTGAGTCGTCGTACTTGGGATATGCAGACGAAGTGGTGCAGACCAAGATCAGTGACGATGAATGTATATTGGTCAAGGGTACCAAGCAACATTCGTCATCGTCGATTGTGTTGCGTGGACCAAACGAGTACCTGTTGGACGAGATGCAAAGATCTATTCATGACTCGTTGAGTGTGGTGAAGAGAACTTTGGAGAGCGGAAACGTGGTGCCAGGAGGAGGAGCCGTTGAAACCGCCTTGAATATCTACTTGGAGAGATTTGCCACCACGGTGGGATCCAGAGAGCAGATGGCCATTGCCGAGTTTGCCAATGCACTTCTTGTGATCCCAAAGACGTTGGCCGTCAATGCAGCCAAGGACTCGTCGGAGTTGATTGCCAAGTTGAGAACATACCACGCGGCCTCTCAGACCGCCAAGAAGGATGACTTGAAGAGAAAGAAGTACAAGAACTACGGATTGGACTTGATCAACGGTAAGATCGTGGACGAGTCGGTCAACGGAGTGTTGGAGCCCACGTTGTCCAAGATCAAGTCGTTGAAGTCCGCATTGGAGGCATGCATCTCGATCTTGAGAATCGATACTATGATCACAGTGGCGCCCGAGCCCGAGAAGGAGGACCCTCATCAGCACTAGCGACCCAGTTATAGAGTGGTGTTACAGTAGTGGAAAACAAAAGGAGTGTGTAAATTAATAATGCAAGTTAGAAGAAGTAAAAGAGAAATGGAGAGAATGAATTCGAAGCAATGCGTGGCCTAACGGCAAGGGGTATATGAGGAACAACAAGTTATTCCAGGCATCATCGAGCAGAATGAAGCCTTCACGCAATGTATTGTTTGCTGGCGGTCCTAGGCACACCCAACAAAGGCGCGCCTTTGGAATGTACATTGTAGCAGTGCGCATTCCCAGACACTGGCGACTCGCGTAGCGGTGTGCGTGGAGTCACCAGGCCCCCAAGGCTGTACTGCGACGAGTACAGTTTTCTCAAGGAAAGCGTCGAGTTGATGGATCTGGACGACTCGTAAGATGCAATGGATTGGTTGGACTTGGAGTGCATACTGGACAAGCGGTAGTACTCGGACTTGGCCATTGTTTCCGCGTCGCGTTTTTGCTTGAGGTCGTGTTTGATGGAACCGAGAAAAGGCTGAAGCACCACCACCAACTCGTGTTCAGTTAGCGTAAGGTTCCAGCGTAACAAGCCAATGAGCTCACGTTCCGCCAGGTTGATTTCTTGGTTGGTCAAGAGCCCGTCGGTGTATTTGGTCCAGTGCTTATTGAGAGGGCTGGAGTCGTTCAACGACTTGGCACTTAATATGAGCGCAGCCAAAAAGATCCGGTGCCTGGTGCTCTCCATACCCACTGCATTTCCTGGCAACACATTGCGAAGGCGATTGAGGTACACAAGGGATGCCATGAGTGTAGGCGTTTGCACGTTGGAGTATCTGACCAAGCCATTGATGAAGCTCTTCAAAGGTGCCACTTCCACTGGGGCCACAAGGAACTTGCCCACCTGGTCGAATGTTTTTTTGACGGGCTTGACTTGGATAACTGCAGAGGTAGTGGATACCAAGAAGTCTATCATATCGTCGGACACGGGCTGTCTGGCGAAGATTTTCAATGCTTCAGAGTCCGACATGTCTGGAGTAGAATTTGCAGTAATTAGTGGGTGAGGGTGAGGGACACTGAGTGGAGATGACTTAAAGTTCTAGGAGTTCTTGGAGGAGAAAGAAAAGACTCAAGGAAGAAGAAGCACTAGAAAAGTAAACAGCCGCTCCAAGGCCCGGAATCCCCATCATTATAAGCAAACGCATGGCACGCGTAGATGAAAATTGACATATTATTTTCTCAAGAAAGTCAAAGCATCTGGCAGGGGTGCGTCAATTGCCTAGTCTGGCTGCAGTGGGTACCAAAAAATCGCGTCTATCCACGCTCGTCGCGGCCCTTGTGCAAGACATATGCGCATAGCGCCCCTTTTTGTTTCGACGCGGCAGCATCTGAAATTAAAAGGACACGAAATACGCACTACCAATGTGTGGAGGGGCGATGGTCGCACCTGAGAATTTCAATGCACAAGACTAAAATAAACGGCCTACATTTGGCAAGACGACCGTTTAATTCAATTGGCCTTTGTCTCTTGAAATGTCCGTATCTCTATAGAAAAAACGCATTTGCAGTTACATTTTCTTATCAAACGCAGTCATTCCTGACGTGCACGATCATGCTGCATGTTTTCATCTACAGATACACCATCCTTAGACGGGGACCAGGTCGCGGTGGTGTCATTGTCTCAGTTATCGTTAGCCGAAAGTTTGCGCAATATATGCAGTCTGGGTGCCGCAGCCACGTCTTTTGGCAGCTTTACGAATTGAAAATAGCATTGAACCAGCAAGGCTTGGCAGGTTTGCTTTTAGTTATTGCAGAATGTAGAGCCAAATTTTGTTGGGCCATTGGGAACAATCCAATACAAAATATCCAAAATGCAAATTCAAATTGACGTGTATCATTAATCGCTAACTACAATGACCCCTTAGATGGCTTGGGAGTCCGGGTAGAAGAAGAAGGCCAACGCGACGATCAAGTAGGTGCTCAAAAGCATTGCACCCTCCAACCAGTTGGACTCACCATCGAGAATCACTAGGTTCGTAATAAACACCGACACGAACATGATGGCGGTTTCAAACGTGGAGAAGTATAATGACATGGGCACATCAAGGATCCAGCCAATGATTACCATGAATGGCGTGACAAAAAGGGCAATCTGTAAAGAGGAGCCCACAGCAACACCAATGGCGAGGTCCATCTTATCCTTCATGGCCACGATGATGGCCGTAGCATGCTCTGCAGCATTTCCCACAATAGGGATGATGATCAAACCAATGAAGGTCTTGGACAATCCCGACAGCTCCACAATATCATCAATGGCGCCCACCAAGTAGTCAGCACAGAAGGACACCAAAATAGTCGCGCCCACGAGCACCGACAAGGCCCCCACAATGGACAAGTTCTCCAGGGTGAGTTCGCGCTCGTCGCCAATTGGAGTTGCAGATGTGATAATTCCCTCATCTTCGTTGGTCTGTTCCTCAAACAACACCTTGTGCGTCTTCAACTGAAACACAAGGTACAACACATAAAGCGCAAACAAAATCAATGCCACGCCTCTCGACAAGCTCAAGATTTTGCCATCCGAGTCCAGGCTAGGGTCAGGGAATCCCACATTGTCGCCTGAACTAGGCATGGATGCGTGGAAAGCAGCAGGGATCAAAAGTCCAGCTGTAGCCAAGGCCATAAGTGAAGACATGGTCTGGGCCACGGTTTGGTTGAAGGTTTGTTGCACTCTAGTGATACCACCAGCAATAAAGCAGCATCCCAACACCAACAACAAGTTAGACAAGATGGAGCCAAGCATGGAGGCCTGTACGATCCTCACCTGGTTATCCTTCAACGCAATCACAGACACAATGAGCTCCACGGCATTACCAAAGGTGGCGTTCAACAAGCCACCAATGGTCTGTCCAGTGTGTTCGGCTAACTCCTCGGTGGCAAAGGCCAAAATCAGCGCCAAGGGCACGATGGCACAGAAGTTGATCCAGAAAACAGCATTGGAACCCCACTCCAAGGCACCGGCCAAGAGACCCAACGGCACAAAGAAAAGGAGGTAGTTAACGGGAGAAGACTTCAACGTCAACTTGGTGCCATTTGCAATGGAGTTGAGCACCGACGAAGTACGGTTGGTTTTTCTGCCCAATAACGGTGTGGTGGAAGACATGAAGAAATGGAGTGGCTTAGGTCCCTGGGTATTGCTGTGCTTTTTGCGCGCTGATAAAACGGGCCTTTTGTTCGCGGCTGGGTGCTGCACGTGCGGCGGTTTGCAGCAGAATTATACTTGAGATGAAATTTCTATTTTGGGCCATATCCACATTTGAAAGAGGACTAACACTTCTAGTGTTTACATTTGAAGATACTGGGGTCTAGTTTTGCATTGTTTAGCTAAAATGGGCGATACTGATACGTATATCACGCAAACCTTATTTACCCCTTTTTTCATGTATGCTCCTGCGATGGAACACTTTATTTTTCACAACATGACCTTCGTTCTTAGGTACCACACGACTCCAAAAGTTTGAGTGTTAGACTTCACGTCACCAACTCAGTCCACAAGTATGGAGTAAACACCACGATTGCCGTAATCAAGGCCTCAATGGCCTCCAACAATGCCATGGGGAACCCAAGCACACCCCGGTCCAGGAAGTTCATGTAGATAGCGTAGAAAGCCACGGAGAAGAAATGGTTGAAGAGTAACATGGGGAAAGGCATCATGCCCGACAAAAGCCCCATGGGGCCGTCGATGCATTCGCCTCCAAGCAAGAAGTACTTGAAACATCCCGTCTGCAAAATCTTAAGACCCTTGGTATCAGCCGCAAACAACGAGTATAACGCTATGGACAAGGTGTTGATGACAGCATCCAAGTTCTTTCTCTTGGTGTGGAAAACCAGGAGTTTGCGTTTCACATCTTCATAGTCGTCGAAGTCCACATCGTGCAAAAGTCTCACAAGAAGCGTAGTATCGTTCAAGCCCACGGTCATGCCTCCTCCCGTAAGAGGGTGTCTCATGTTCAAAGAGTCTCCAAGCATAATGAAGCCACGGTTGTGTTTGCCCTGTTTCGGAGCACTCAAGAACTGGTTGGGCATAGATCTGAATTGCCTGGACTCGATGGCCTCGAGAAACGAAGGATGGAGCAGTTTGGGGAGGTTGGGGAACACATCGTTCTTCAAGTAGTTGTAGAATTCATCATTGGACAGCGAAGGTGGCTTCGTCGACCGGTATGCACACAACATGCGGGTCTCGTCGCTGGAGATCTGGTACACCAACACTGGGGCATGTTTCCCTAGAATCACACACCCACGGTTTGCCTCCGGAAGAACAGCGTTCTTAAGCACGATTCCCACAAAGTACAGCCCCACGTGCGGCGTATGCTTGGGCAGGTGCTCTTTACGGAACTTGGAGTAGATTCCATCGCAGGCAAACGTAAGCTTACCATGGTAGTCTCGAAGCGTACCATCACCCAACTTCACCGTGACTCCAACCACATGGTCAGGGTCCTCCTTGTTTCTGATAAGAGACGTGGCATTCCCCTCCACCCACGTGACGTTCTCTTCCTCACGCACCATTTTTCTAAGTCCATTCAAGAACTTGCCGTGTCTAAAAGAGACTCCCCGCACATTCTCATCGGCATCCCACTCCTTCATATCCAACGCCTCATCGTCCCGTGCTAGCTTATCGTTGCCGTCAAACACACAGTCTGCAAGCGGGTTGCGCGGCGCCGTTTTCTGACACACGTCTTTGCTTGTGTAGTTCAAGGTGATGTCTGTATCGTTGAACTTGATGTAGTAGCCGGAAACATGCTTGGCATCTATGCCATTTAAAACACGTACCATGCCCAAGTCCTGTAGAGCCTTGACGCCTGCAGGCTGCAATAACTCGCCCACTATGCGGTCGGGCTCGGACCAGTCGCGTTCAATGATCAACACTTTTCTGCCCTGCCTAGCAAAGGCGGTGGCCACAGCAGGACCAACCACTCCGGCTCCTATAACGATGAGATCAAATTTACTCATAGTCGTGACTATACAAGATATAGAGTATTTGTTTAGTGTAGATTTTTTTTGGGTTGGTAGATCTAAGATTAGCGGATCTATGCTGTGTAGATCTGTGTGGATGTGATGGATTAGTGTAGACCTGGAGGGTATAGGATGATGAAGATGATGATGGTAGGACTGGATTTTCGCTATTTATATTATCACATGGCCTTTTCGCTTACTCTCGTATAGTGCGCGCCGTTTGCTGATTTATGGCGCGATGCCTACAGACGTGCATGCACGGGTCTGACGCATATGCTGTTATGGCTCCGTTTCCTGTAATGCCAACCTCTATTAAACTTATTCGTCGTCTTCGTCGTCTTCGTCACCGTCGCTCTCTTCTTCTGCATCTTTAAGCCACTCCACAAATTGGCTGGCCAACGCACGTACCTGTTGCAAGTCGTCGCTGGCACTCGAAGCCTCGGATGCCCACCACTTCAAAATACTGTCTTCCTCGATGATGTCCATCTCGTATAGCTGGCGAAGAGCGACAAACAAAACAACGGGACCGTTTAGGGCATCTAATTCCAGACATGTGTTTTGGATGATCTGCGCCAAGTCCACTTGCTCGCTGTCGTTGAACACCTGCCTCTTGAACAAGGCTCCCCACTCACCAAAGATTTTGGCCGAAGCATCCTTGGCGTTCAATGTATCTGTCGATACAAAATGCACTATGCGCGTCACCATGGCTTGCACCGTGGCCAACCTCACCTCGTGGTACGTCACGTTGATGGACATTCTCAACGTATTAAGCTCTAGCAACGCGGTGTCTATGTCGTGGCTGTGCTCCATGGCTCTTTCCACCGTGGCAATGGCTTCTCGGTTGAAGTCCTCCTCATTTTCTCCCTCTTCCTCCTCTGTAAATGCTCCTCCTTCGTAGTCTGTAGACATGATGGAGTTAACCGATAATCTCCTGTTTCTGGAGTGACGACGGTTGTTTCTTCTGGCCTTTCTCTTGGTCAACGAGGCGATCGAGTCGTCAGAGATGTTCAATGACCCAAGAGAGTAGAGCATACCGGAGTAGTTGCTGACGGAATTACTCTCCAGCTCCGACTCCTCATCCAATTCCTTATCGGACATGTACAAGACACCCTTACCATCATCACCCACCAAGTCAACATCATCAATAGAAACTTCACATTTGTCTTCTTCGTCTTCACTTTTGTCCGAGTCAAAAGAAACGTTTTGCGTGTTCTCCTTCTCTAATGGTTTGTCCACCACACGTGTAAGCAGCGAGATTTGCTTTCCTTCGCCAATCACAACGTTGTAGCCGATAACAGCACCGGTGAGGATCTTGACGTCCTTCTTGATAACGGTATTGCCGGCCACAATGGACTGGTCGATGGTCACGTTGTCTTCAATCACAGCATTATCCCAAATGCAGGAGTTGGTGATGACCACATTTGCTCCGATCTTGCAGTTTCTGCCAATCACAGACTTTTCCACCGAAGTGTTGTTGCCAATGACCGTATTGGCACCTATACATGTGCAGTTGCCGATTTTGCACGACTGAGCCAACACAACCTTTTCTTCCTTGTAGATATGATGCACTTCGTACGAGTAGGAGGTATTGTCCACGAAGTTTGCATCTGGAGTAAGCGGATAGCACCAGCGGGCCAACACGTCCTGGGTGATGGCATTGTAGGTGGACCAACTCTCCACACGGGCAGCATACTCGTAGTCATCAGTGATGTAGGCATAGATAGTTTTCTTGAGCAAGTCCGAAGTCAACACACCTCTAACAAAGTCAGTTCTGAGCGATTGGTAGTCGAAGTTATCCTGGAACACCTGGGGCACGATGGGCGTGCAGATATCCACGTGGCAGTCGATCAAGTCGTTCCGTACAACAAAGTCGTTCTGGATATCGTCCAACAACTCCGTATCAATGTTGACCAGGCCCTGTTTATTGTCCACGGTGGGTATGGGCTGGTAGTAGTGGCATCTCTGGCTGATGTTGTCCAACACAAACACGGCCGGATCAAGCTTGGACCGAGACCGGTGGAACGGACTGGACTCCTCCAACACCATGGTGACAATGTGGTCCTTATCCAGAGCCTTCTTACTCTTGTGGAAGGCCAAGGCCTTGGAAAAGTCGATGTTGGTCACCACGTCTCCCGAAACCAAGAGAAAGTCGCCGGTGATCAAACCCCGGTTGTCGATATCCCTCATGGCATCACCTATGGATCTCAGCTCCAAGCTGACCACGGTCTTGACCGTGAACACATCGGTATGGGCCCAGCGCAGCGACTCGATATAGGCCTGGATCTGGTCGGCATGGGAAGAGCACATCAAGTACACCTCGTTGACGCCAGTCTTGGCCAAGAACTCCAAGGTGTATTCAATGAGAGGCACGTTGGCGAGGGGGAGAAGACACCGGGGCTTGACGGACGTGAGCGGCATGAAACGGGACTCGAACGAGTCCGTGAGCACAATGGCCTGGAACCTCTCGTCCTGGACGATTTCCTTTTGCTTTTTGTTTTTGGGAGGCATCCTAGCGTGTGGAATGTACTACTACTGCTACAAACTTTTTTCTACTGCGGCGTGCGCTCCTCAACTGGAGGGTAGAGATAGTATATGTAGTATAGCATAAAGTAGTCCAGCCAGTATTTGCTAGCACTATAATAGTAGTATATTAGTAATGAAATGTTTCTTAATAGTATTATATTAGTAATAGTAGTACTAATTCAATACTAGTTTATATTTAGTAAAGATATTATGACTGCTTGTTGCGTGGTACTAGTATATAGTAGTGAGTACTAGTATAAAGTCTAGATATGGATGTACTAAATATGAAACTACTGATATCAATGTACTAAATATGAAAATAATGATATGAATGTATTGATAAATATAGTATATTTGATAAGCAGTGTGTTTAGTGATAGTGTACTACTAGTACTGAGTATGAGTGTGAGTAGTATGAGTAGTACTAGTATAGTGGAGCAGTGAGCATATCGTAGGATGGTAGATCTGAACATTCTCTGAGATACTACAAACAAGAATAATATACATAGATCGTAGCAGTATGAACTATGGTATATGGGTTATAGTAGTAGTGTAGTAAGGTAGTAATGTAGCAGTGTAGCATTGTAGTAGTGTAGTAGTGTAGCATTGTAGTAGTGTAGTAGTGTAGCATTGTAGTAGTGTAGTAGTGTAGTAGTGTAGTAGTGTAGTAGTGTAGTGGTGTAGTAGTGTAGTGGTGTAGTAGTGTAGTAGTGGAGTAGTGTAGTAATGTAGTAGTAGAAGCTACTATACATAATAATAGTACTAATATATAACATAGTGATAGTCATACCTCATGTAAATTGTACTAATAAGCTCATGGAGTGAGGGAAATAGTACAGACAGTAACACAGTACTGATTGAGCACTAGTATCGACACTATAAAAACAAAAAAAAGGATATATTTGACTAGAATACACTAGACAAAATCACACATACAGATCTAAGTTTTTGTCAATCAACTCTAGTGTTCATATTCATTACTCAGTGGTTGCTTTTGACTAAGACACTAGTGCGCTCGCTATAATTTGCACCCATTAACACCTCCACGGAGTACACACTTGCGCTTGCCTACATACCTTAAAAACTCCCCACATTTGAAAGACACATAACCAAATCATTCATGTCTTATAAAATATCATGAGCTCTTCAGTGACGTATTCTACCTTTAAATATGTATAGTTTGGGTTGACTAGTAATACCCTCCTCTCATGTGGTCATTACAGTGAGCATACAGTTAGTTAAAGTAACATATAGTAAACATACAGTTAGTTAAAGTAACATATAGTAAACATACAGTTAGTTAAAGTAACATATAGTAAACATACACTTAGTTAAAGTAACATATAGTAAACATACACTTAGTTAAAGTAACATATAGTAAACATACACTTAGTTAAAGTAACATGTAGTAACTAGAATTTGTTGTTGATGAACTTGCTAAGATGTATAGAGCCTTAGGGAGTGGTAAATCATTGCACTTCATAAGGACTATAGTACTACTTAGGACTACTCAGAGCTCTAGCCATGTCTGTAGTGTACAGTGCCTTAATACACTATACTACACGTAATAGGGTAGTACCTCTGAGGTGTAAACCACGAGTAAATTGAAACTCATGGAAACAGACAGGCAACTTTAGAAGAGTGCAGTATTTAGTACAGCTAAAAGATTCTTTTAGTCAGTGTCAGTATAGTATAGTCAGTTACCCAATAGAATATGGTAGTGTGGGGGTGTACATTACCTAGTTCCATAGTAGTACTCAGTATAACAGTATAGCATAGTATAGCATAGTATAGAAATGTAGTGTGGAAGTGTAGTATGGAAGTGTAGTATATATGTAGTATAGAAGTGTGGTATATAAGTGTAGTAAAGTGTATAAGCCAGCAAATAGTCGGTATAGCAATAGCGCATGGTATAGAGTTAGTGTATTAACCAGTATAGTGATCACTAGAACACCAGTAGAGTATGTACGATTAATCAAACGACTCGACGGCTGCCATGTCCAAGACCTCTACGGACCCCTCGCCTGCTTTCATCTTGGTGGGGCTCTCCCCCAGCAACAAACTCACAATCTCCTTATAGTAGGAAGGGTCGATGATGGCCACGACCTCAAACAACTTCTCGGAGTCGTTTTCGTTTTCGATCTTGTGGAGCATAGGCTTGACGTGCTCCTCGAACGCCCCCTTGACCCGGGCCAACACCGTGATCTTGACCTTCATCTGCGCCCTGGCAATGGGAATCACCTGCGACGAGATCAAGAGCTTGATGGCATCTAGGGCCTGCAACTTGGTGGCCTTGGTGGGGTTGAGATGGTACTTGAGCTGCGAAAGAGCCTTCAGAATCATGCTTGGGGGGTACCGTTTCTTGGACCGGGGGTTGATGCACTTGGTGGAAATGAGGTTCAAGAACTCGTTCTGCTTTTGCTGTAGGTTGGCACTTCTCTCCTTCTCGTTGAGCTGAATCTCTCCTTTATCCAAGATCTCAAGGATGATTTTGTCGTGGTCCGTGGTACCGAAACAGGCTAGGAGGTCCTCATTGTTGGCCACCTGGCCTTTGGAGACGTTGGCGAATACTTGCGGAATCTGGAGCACCTCATCGATATCTTTCTCCACCTTCAGCCTCCAGTCCTGGACTTTGTTCTGGTAACAGGCGATCTCAAACCGCCGCTTTCCTTTTTTGATTTTGACGAACGACACATTGGTTAATTTGATCTGGCCCGAGGGCTGGTTGATTAATCCCATCTTGGCCTGGGCCTGTTGCTCTCTTGTGACTTCTCAGTTATATATGTCAGTATGCACTACCACTCACTACCCACCTCCTACCATTACACCTTCCGTACAAAACATATATAACTCATATAAACATTTATATAATCTCCTGTTGATAAAATCATAACATAAAATTCATTTTTTTCATTTTTTTTTTTGAAATCAATCTTGGACTCTTGCACTAGTTAGTTGCACTACTTGAGCACAACTTTGTAGGTTGCAATCTCGAACCCACGGAGCGAGATGCTGATGCTCTGGTCCTTCACGGGGAGCTCATGTGTTTTCTCCTCCATGGCATTCGTGGCATACACCTTGTCCACGGGCAAATCTCCGAACTCAAGCTTTCCATTGGACTTTCCTCCCAACGACTCGTAGACCCTAATAACAATGGATTTCTGGCCCTTGTTCTCCGCCTCAATCTTGGGGTACACATTGACATCCTCGTCATCCTCTCCTCTTTTGATAGCCGACAAAACTAGAGACTTATTGCCTGAAAGCTTGATGCCCTGCACAACTGCCTGTGCATCGCTGGTGGGTGCTTTCAAAAGCTTGTAGTTGAAGTTGTGGGCCAATCTCACCACGTCCGGGTTTAAATCTCCTTCGTGTGGATACAAGGCGTACTCAAACTCGTGGGTTCCCATGTCAGCCCGATCATCTGGAGCTTTTGCCGACCGGAGAAGCGAGAGTCTCATCAAGTTTCCATGGATGGCTGCTCCATACTTGGAGCTATTCAACACTGAGACTCCGTAGTTGAATTCGGAAAGATCCATGAACTTATGGTGACACACCTCGAATTTGGCCACGTCCCACGTAGTATTGTAGTGGGTGGGTCTTTGGGTGATTCCGAACTGGGTCTCATACAGAGCGTATTGTGGAGTGTAGATGGTGGTTGGGAACTGCACTTTCAAGAACTTGTAGAACTCGTGCCACTCCACCCGACACGAAAACTTGATGAAGTTGTTTTGAGTCACTTCAGAGTCGCTGAGGCCTTGGATGGAAATCGTGGTTTCAATGCTTGATTTCTCGGAAATGCGGTGTTTAATCACAATCTTGGATTCCAAGGCATGACTCTTTACTGAAACAACCTCACCTTCGGTAAGGAACGAGAACTTGTTGAGCGAGTACACTTCGGTGTCCCAGGCAGGGTAGTTCAAGGGCTCGTCATCAAAGAGAACAAACTGGTTACCACCTCCAGTGGTTTGTTTGTTTATAGTAGAATCGATGATTTCACGGTCTGAAACCAAATCAATCAACGAAGTAATGACACCGTTCGAGTTGATGGTAGCCTTGATCTTGCCATTTTCCAACTTGTAAGTCTCATCATCAACTTTTTCAGCGGATGCGGGGTACTTGAGGTCTCCCGTCCGTAAAAAGGAACTTGACTTTGTATCGTAGCCAAATTTCGTAACATTCTTTTCCTCGAGCTTCACAATATCGCCATCGAGAGCCAAACTCGGAACATCCCCATTCGGAATACTAAGGAGCTCCACTCTGTCCCATGGTAAAGTATTGAGGCCCGAGATCTTTGCATCCTTCTTTTTGGGCAAGTATTCCAAAGCAGCCTGGGTAAGGGCATCCAACTTGTCCATAACTTTGGTGAGCATAGGCTTGACCTCGTCGTAGTACACCATGCCGATACAGGACCCAGGCAAAACGTCATGGAACTGGCACAAGGCAATATTTTCCCAGAGATCATGGATATCCTTCGTGGGGTACTTATAGTTTGTACCCACCGAAATGAAGGTTGCAAGCAATTCCAAGTCATGCATTTTGATCTCGGATACTCTCATCCACTTCTTAATGTCCGCCTGCGTCGTATAAGTACCTCTGTGGAATTCCAAGTACATCTCACCAGTCCATGTAGGTAAGGTCTTGCCGTAATCTGATTTTTTCAAAACATCTTCATAGAAATCCTCCACCGTGTTACCAACGTGAACAGATGGGATGGCAGCACTGGTATTGGCAAGACCCCTGCACCGTCTCAACTTCTCAAGCATCTCTTCAGTAGGACCACCTCCACCATCTCCAATGCCATAGAGCAAAAGTCCTGTGGGAACATCTCTGAGGTTTTTGTGTTGGTTCTGAGACCTCACAACATCCCCAAAGTTTGCATATGCCGAGTATGTGTTAGCAGGAGGCATATGCACCAACACCTGAGACCCATCAATGGCTTTCCAGTTGAAAGTAGAGAGGGGGAAGATGTTGATATTGTTCCATGAAAGCTTCTGCGTCAAGAACTTGTTGATGCCAGATAGTTGGCAGACCTGAGGAATCTGGGATGAGTACCCAAAGGTATCAGGAAGCCAGAAGACAGTAGACGGAGCCCCGAACTCGTCAATCAACCATCTTTGGCCCAATAAAAACTGCCGGATAAGCGACTCACCTCCTGGCATGTTTGTATCATGCTCCACCCACGAACCTCCGATTGGCAAGAACTGATTAGCCGTGAACTTCTTCTTGATTTGCTCGACGATCTCTGGGTGGTCCTCCTTCAACCACTTGAATTGCTGCATTTGAGAAGCAACAAAGACGTACTCTGGGTACTCATCAGCAATCTTAAGCTGGGTTGTCCAAGAACGGACGATTTTGCGGCGAGTTTCAGCAAAGGGCCACAACCAAGCCGTATCAATGTGGCAATTTCCAATGGCCTGAACATCAATTTTTTTCAAGGGATTCACGTGAAAGACCTCGTCTGAGTCAACATCCGGTCCTAAAAACTTGGCTGCAATTTTCCTGCACTCGTGGATCGAGTCCCGGTTTTTGGGATCAAAAGTGTCCATGATCTGCGTAGCAATCAGGGCAGCTTGGTACCTCTGAGCACCCAGACCAAGCTCTCTTGCAGCATCGCCAATGATACAGAAATCCCAAAAGAGGCGTCTTGCTTCCAAATCGGGCAATACAAGATCACACCTGTTCAAGCGGAAATACCGGTTTGGGTCCGGCATTCCGTCTTCACCATTGCCAAACATGTCATTGCATGCGATCTCCAAGTAGAAAAGCTGTTTCCCTGGGACTTTATACTTCTTGGGCAACTTAAAGAGGTTTCTTTCTCCTCCAGTAAATGCCTGGAGCGGAACTCCATCAGGAGTATAGATAAGTCCCTCGTTACTGCAATCCCAGTCGAAGTCGATTTCCGAGTCTGAACTAAGCCAGGGTTCGGGGATATCCCATTCAATTTTAAACCAGAAGGTTTTCCATGAAGGCCCAAAATTGTCGCCCTTTTTAGCGGGCTTCCAGTCGACCTTATCGAAATCAATATCCCTAAAAAGCGGTCTGGCTGTTTTTCCATCGACATCTGACACCTTCCACACCTTCAAGTTGATTGAGTTTGTGTTGGAATCGACCCGTTCATAGTCGTAGAATTTGGGCAAGTTCGACTGCTTGTAGCGTCCTTCATCGGTGAATTGGCTTAAGCGGTTAAGGAAGAGTTTATCAATGGGTTTCAAAACCGGCTGTAAATTTCTCTCGTCGTAGCTCATAATGGATAATTGGAGATTTGAATGAGAAAATAAGCGGGCTGACAAAAAAGAGAAAGGGAGCAGTTTATATATGGAAGGAGGAGTGGTAGTTACGGGCTGGGGAGAATCCGGGGTCTGCAGCCGTGTCGCACGCTTACGTGAAGGACTGCTAGATAGGGAAAGAGCATGACTACGGCAACAAGAAATAGGAGAAGAACAAAGCAAAAAGACACGCGGAAAGAGGAACAATCGAGTGATCAATCAATTGGTTGATTGTTTGAATGAATGAGAATGAATGAAAATAAAATGAGAATAATAGAGAATATCTGTGAAATAAGCCAATATAGACGGTACAGTGGTGTTGAATAGGAGTATATTTATATAAAGCCGTGAATTGCAAGCGCAACATCTATAATATTTCTTGGTCACCAGCGTCCATTATACACAATCACTGGATCTTGACCTCCTTGTCCTCCTCAATGGAGTTAACAATGTCGTGCTTGCCAATGGCGTCTGCAGCAGCGTGGGGCAACTTCACGGAGAAGCCCTTAATCAACGAGAATTCATCAAGAATCTTACCTCCAAGCTCACTGACCTTCAGCTTGACCGTGGACACCTGGTCGGTGTTGGCGGAGTCTTTGAGCGTGACAATGTAGTTTTTTTGGTCGGACATGGTGGATGAAGAAAAGTGGTATAAAGTGTGGAGGGCCCTTGGGCGCATTCGCCCCTTTGATAAGAGGCCCCCTCGTGCAGGACAGCAATTCTGGTGGCCTGCGACAGTGTGTATAGAAAGAAAGGTTATACAATACAAAAGTACAAGAATAACCAGTACAAGAATAACCAGTACAGGAGTACAGGAGTACAGGAGGAGTACAGGAGTACAGGAGTACAGAGTATAAATCCAGGAGTATACAAATATACAAATATGTACTTATCTCCCATAGACAGGTTTCTCAATAAGTTCCGGCGGCCGGGGTTCTTCCTCTACATCAGCTTGGTGCTAGGGGCCGTGGGCTGGACGTTCTGGGATATACATCGCATGTCACGAGAAATCAAGAAGGAGCAGCTCAAGAAGGAGAAGGCAAAAAGGTTACTTGAGGAAAGCAAAAAAGAAAAGACAGGTTAGGGGCTGATGCGATGAAGTAGGTCTGCTCTGACCACTTACATCTATAAGCGCACACGTCTTTCATGCACCCTATGCATCTTTATAAACTTACGGTACCACTAGGGTACAATATAGAGTATTCAGGTAGTACAGTGTTTTTCAAATCTATTCAAACCAGCGCGGCAATTGTTTCAAACCACACTAGCAAAATTAAAACAAACCGATAATTTGAAAACTTTTGTACTTATGACTTAAATATTGCTAAGGATCAAGGATTTGAAATAAACTGTTTATGTGGAGTCTTTATCAAATATTAAAAACAGTAACTTTTCTAATTATTGGATTGTTCAATTTTGCTAGTGTGGTTTGAAACAATTGCCGCGCTGGTTTGAATAGTTTCGAAAAACAGTGTACTAGGAATTACTAGATTTTGATAGGTGTATAGTGTGACTGAGAGTTGCTGTGTGCAGGACATAACAATAAGATGGAGCCAGAAAACAAATTTGCCAAGATTTTGAATCAATAGCTATGGGCTCACAAAATTGACCAATTATGGGGTCAGTTTAGTCGAAATTCAGTGCATGGATACGTGACTGAATATTCACAATGAACAATATGGTTTTGAATATGGTATTTCTGAAGATTTAGAACCAACGGAAGAAAAGAATTTTGGCCAAACGTATCAATGGGCAAGCATTTGCAAATTAAAGCTATTGCACAGCCAGAAGGTTCTGGAATTGACACTTTGAGGAATTAGCGTGTTGATATCAAATGAGTGAACAGTGAGGACTCCAATGAGTGACCATAGACCTGGCAAAGAGTTCTTTACATGAAGGTTGTGAGTTTATCCATGATATCAATTAATTAGATGAAAAGAAGTGTGATCCAGTTTGAAATCTATTAGATCTTTATACAATGGAGCTGCTCTTCAAGTACTCAGGTACTTCAAAAGACCCACTGGCAACTGGTCTCCCTTAACTTCCACTACAACACTTGAGCAAGACTTCAAGAAGTTTTAGAACAAGGCTCGAGCAAGATCAGTTCTAGTGCAAAACTGAGCTGAAAAAAAAGACTAAAAGAAGTCTAAGACTAAGAACAAGTCAGAAACTATACGACTAAAAGACTTGAACAGGACTTGAATAGGGTTATATACAACACTGAAATAAGACGAAGAATTTCAAGACTACCACCATTAAGAGATACTCGAAGGCTCAGGACGACTATCAGAGTATGTATAGAGAACACAGATATCAATACGCCCGATCATGACCATAGAATATTCTCTTCAGATTCAAAAGGGTACTTCAGACCCAAAAATCAAAAATATGAACCCAGATCCAGAGGGAGCTATGTTTGTTACACCTAAAGTACCGTCTAGGAGCTAGCATATGATTCTCTATAGAAACAACACTATACCATAGTAATACCCCCTTGTAGTATTATACCTCGCTATACTCTTTAGAGTGATACACTAGTACTATCAACTCTACTCCAATATGTTATCAGATACCACCATATACCACACTAGTACATACCACACTATAGTACTACCACCAAATAACCTCTATGGATTAAGATCCTCAAATTCTTCATGCTTTCAGACCAGTAGAAATTCAGATAAGTTGTAGGCCGTAAACTATATTATAGCATATGGTAGAGACTGTCCGCACGTGTTCCAGTCAGAGACAGCCACGAATACCATAAGCACCAGGACCTGGTAATATATAATGTAAAAGTCTATTCTGTATATTTTATCAAGCTTATAAACTCACCCATTATTATTAGGCCTGGTATAAATGTATTTTAATGTTTTTAAAAAACCAAAGAGGCTAGTCACCATAAAGTGGGGTTCTTATTCTTGGGCTCATTTTTAGGTACATGGTGCGACTGTCTAATGTACCAGGACTGCCATAAATACTCCATACATTCACATCAGCCATACTCCAACCTCTAAAGCCATTACTTAAAGACCACTTTAAAAGCCATATAATCGTAGTCCTATACTACCACATCTTTTTCTATACTACTACATTTTTCTATACTACTATATTTTTCTATACTACTATATTTTTCTATACTACTATTTTTCTATACTTGTATCTCTAGACCTCTAGTACATTGGTGTGGTGGGTGCAGTCGCGTACATGTCTCTTCGCACAACCATCTCTACAAGCTCCATAAGAACTACAAGCATACACCACCACCATGGATCCCATGGCCAACAAGTACCCGCTATGGAAAATACTATTACACAAGTTCCAGGCCCGCAGGGACATACCCTTCCGCAGCAAGTTCTTTGTGGGCTACGACTTGCACGGTAACACCTACTGGGAGTTTACCATCGACGGAAACATGCAGAGGCTCCGGAGAAAGCTCGAACCATACCAGGAGTCGATCTTCAAGTCGGACTACTTCGAGACCGTGCCTCCACAATGGCTCCAGTGGCTTCGGCGTATGAAAAAGGACCCTCCTACGCTACAGGAGCTTATCAATGACCAGATGAGGCAACAGCGGATCAAGATATTGGCCGAGCAGGCGGACCGCAACTGGACCTTGGAGAAGGAGCGTTTGGAGGCCGAGCAGAAGTACAAGCTTCAACAGGAATTGCAGAGGGTGGAGGCAGAAAACAGGGAGTTTGAGAAAAGTCAACTAGAGAAAGAGGAGAGACAGGAAGAAAAGGAACAGAAGGAGAAACAGGAACAGAAAGAGGAACAGAAACAAAAGGATCCATGGGCAGAGGCCGACGAGAAGGCAGGAAAAAATCCCATCCAGAGTGCTACTATCAAGCCACGAGAATAACTCATCCATGGCTCTTGTATATATCGATACTATGCATTCAATTAAACCCCAGTATTTACAATGCAGCCACCAACAACTGCGCCCCCTTGTTATCAGAGTCCTTGGTCATGGTCTTCTTTAGCGACTTCAACGCCTTGTGGAGCTTCTTGGCCTTGCCAGTGTCCAGAAGGGCCAACACCTCGTAGACAGAAAGCACCACGAACGCACCCTGGCCCGTGACCCACTTCTCAAGCGTATCGCCCTCCAACAAAGCATCGGCGATCTTGACTGCAAACTCCTTGCCCACATAAGGCACGTCACTGTTCTCCACAGCCACCAACTTCTTGGCCGAGTTGTCCCACTTGAACCCATTGCCCTGGATCAAGGCCTTCAACGAGCGAGAGAAAAATGGGGTCTTGTTAAGAAGGTGGAAGTCCTCCAAGATATCCGTAGCAAACGTGATATCGAATATGGCATCCACCAACTGTGGTCTAAGGGTGGAGTTGACTTCCTCCACATCTGAAGGTGTAAGGCAGAGCTCAGCAATAAACTGTGCGGCCACATTGACCGACAAAAGCTGCGTAAGCGTAGGGTCACTGGCGGGGTCAGCAGAAGCCAATAACGAAGAGTACATCAAGGGCAAAGCTCTGGACTGCAACTCGGCTCTTCTCTGGTCCTGCGGTTTCTTGGAGGTCTTGGCGTAGGCCAACTTCTCGTACCTCAAGAAGTCGTCTCTATTCTTGGGTGCGAAATACTTGCCGTCCAAGCCTTTCAATAAGTATAACAACGGCCTGCGCGAGAACTTCTCTTGCACGAGTCCCGGCATGATTTCAGGCGTGAAGAGTTCCTCACTGAAGGCCCTATGCACCATCACTGTATCGTCCACCGTCATGAACAATGTAATCAACACCGAGTTACCGTGCTCATCCCGGATCAATTTGTCTGCATGTGGCTTCAAGCTTCTGACAATGATTTTTCTTTCTTTGGCATTGGCAAATGCAATGATGGATGAGGCCACCTCCAGGCCTTCTTGAGTGTGCACCAATTCGGCCACTTGCTCTCCCAACAACTCCACCAACTCTCTAATCTGCTGGTCGTTTTTCTCCACGTCTTCCGCCAAAATCGTCACGTACTCCTTCATGGCCGCATGCAAGATCTGGAACCCGGTGGAGCCTTTGTTGACCGAGGCTTCGATGGTGCTGCTCAAGTTCTTCATGATGAGCAGTCTCTTCTCGGCCAGCTCGTTGACCACGTCAAGCACGCTTTTGTCCTTGCCGGAATCCTTGAAAATGGCAAACTCCGAGCCCCAGAACTCCCGGATCATCTGTTGTTTTTGCTGTGCTGAGGAGTACAACACATACAAGTCCTCCACCACGTACGCACCTTCCTTGTGTCTCATGAGCTTCCTCAATTTACCGTGGAGCTCATCCACAATGAGGGCACGTGACTCCTTGGATCCATAGTGCAAGAGTTTGATGAGCAAGTACTTTCCGTATGAAGAGGTGGCCAAGTTGTAGTAGTGGCCCTTAAGTGCCTGCACCACAATGTCTCTTCTCTCCTTGGTGGTGTACTTGACCAAGGTCTGCACCACTCTGGAGGCATCGTGCTTCAACACCAAGTCATAGATACAATCTTTGGACAAGTCCCAGATCTCGTTACACAACTTCTCGCGGACGGCCTTGGGAGGAGCTGGTCTCTTGACTCTCAACCTTTCCCAAACAGACTTGATTCTCTCCACCTCCACACCTGCCTTTCTCTTCAACTTTCTTTCAGAGAGGAGTTTTTTCTGCTCGGCATGCTGCTCGGCAGAAGACTTTTTGTTGGGGTCCGAAGAAGTAGTAGTGGTGTCTTCAGTTTTGTCATCCATGTCTAACTCATCTTCACTGGCCAGATCCAACTCATCATTCTCCAGATCCAACTCATCTTTTTCCAGCTCATTGTCCAGGTCCTTTCCGGCCTCCTTGTCCAGGTCGAGCTCGTCACTCTCCAGGTCGTTGTCCAAAGCATCATCAGAAGAGTCGGAAATGTCGCTGGAACTGGCATCTTCGGCCGACTGGTAGATGGTAGCGTCGTTTTCGGAACCCGAGTCACTTTCAGGGACCGGCTGCGGCTGGAACTTGGCCTTCTTGGGCTGCTTGGCCTTCTGCGCCTGAGGGGCAGCTCTTTTTGCACCTTTGGCCATTCTAGTGTATATGGGATTTGGATATTTAGACACTAGGAAAATTGTAGACAGTGCGATGAGGTCACGTGCGAGACCCGTCCCGCTCGTTCGGGGCCCCGGTGCGGCCTCGATGATTCATAAGCCGTCCCCAGTCTTGCACCTCACTTTCCATCAGTCTTGCCCTTCTTTTTCAACACTCAACACATTTTCTACTGCAACATACTAGTGCAATTTTACTACTACAATTTAGTGCTGCAACACATTTACTACTATAACACAACTCATGTTTGTAAGAGCTGCTAGAATCGCCCGGGTGTCGCCTGCTAGAAGTGCCTTCGTTGGGCTCCGGATGAACTCCACCTCTGCTGTGGTGGAGGTATCTGATTTGGTCCACTTCAACAAAGTCATAGACACCAAGAAGAAGCTTTCGGTGGTGGACTTCTACGCCACGTGGTGTGGTCCCTGTAAGGCAATTGCACCAGTTTTCGAGACGTTGGCTCAGAAAATCCCCGAGGTGGACTTTGCCAGGGTCGATGTGGACCGTGCCGAGGACGTTGCGCAGGAATACGCCATCACGGCCATGCCCACGATTCTTTTTTTCCAGAACGGAGAAAAGGTCGATAGCATTGTGGGTGCCAACATGCCCAAGTTGATCCGTACCATCGAGGAGTATTCGGGCATTGACATCAAGCTGAAGTAGTCTAAGAGTCCTACATACTCTACTTAACTTCTATGCACCACGCCATCATACACCACCACTCCATATATATTATATAAGAAACTCTAGAACCATACATATATAACAATAGACTCGCCTTATTAACATACGCTTATCTTAAATAACATACATGGATATATTTATGTGTATTCATAATTAGTGGTAGTGGCCTGGCACCGTGTCCTGTATGGGGCGCACCACAAGTGGCGATCTCAGTCAACTCTACTCTCACTACACTTCATTAGCAACTATGGTATGTACAACAAATCCACACACACCCTGACACTCCCAAAACTAACACATCTAGGGACAAGGAGCATCAGGTATGCCTGGAGGAGGCCACAACGGCAAGAAAAGAGACGACAAGAAGAAGGAGAAACCCAAGTATGAACCCCCAGTGGAGGCAAAGTTCGGCAAGAAGAGGAGAAAAGGGCCCGACACCGCAGTCAAGTTGCCCAATGTGTACCCCAACACCCGGTGCAAGTTGAAGCTCTTGAAGTTGGAGAGAATCAAGGATCATTTGATCTTGGAGGAGGAGTTCATTGCCAACCAAGAGGCGTTCCAGCCGGCTGAGGCCAAACAGGCCGAGGAGAGAGATAAGGTGGACGAGTTGAGGGGCTACCCCATGTCCATTGGAACTTTGGAAGAAATCATCGACGATGACCATGCCATTGTTTCCAGCACTGCGGGCTCCGAGTACTATGTGTCCATCATGTCTTTTGTCGACAAGGGCTTGTTGGAGCCGGGGTGTTCTGTTCTTTTACACCACAAAACCGTTTCTATTGTGGGTGTTTTGCAAGATGAAGCTGACCCCATGGTTTCTGTGATGAAGTTGGACAAGTCGCCAAAGGAATCGTATGCTGACATTGGAGGCTTGGAGAACCAAATCCAGGAGATCAAGGAGGCCGTGGAGTTGCCTTTGACCCACCCCGAGTTGTACGAAGAAATGGGAATCAAACCTCCCAAGGGTGTCATCTTATACGGAGCCCCAGGAACCGGTAAGACCTTGTTGGCCAAAGCCGTTGCCAACCAAACCAGTGCAACCTTCTTGAGGATTGTGGGGTCCGAGTTGATCCAGAAATATTTGGGTGATGGCCCTAGGTTGTGTAGGCAAATCTTCCAGATTGCCAGTGACTTGGCCCCATCCATTGTGTTCATCGACGAGATTGATGCCATTGGAAGCAAAAGATACGAGTCGACTTCGGGCGGAGAGAGGGAAATCCAAAGAACCATGTTGGAGTTGTTGAACCAATTGGACGGTTTCGACGACAGAGGAGACATCAAGGTGATCATGGCCACCAACAAAATCGAGTCCTTGGACCCAGCCTTGATTCGACCCGGCAGAATCGACCGTAAGATCTTATTCGAGAACCCCGACTCAAACACAAAGAAGAAGATCTTGAACATCCACACATCCAAGATGAAAATGGCCGACGACGTCAACCTAGATGATTTGGTTACAAATAAGGACGACTTGTCGGGAGCTGATATCAAGGCCATGTGTACGGAGGCAGGATTGTTGGCATTGAGAGAGAGGAGAATGCAGGTAAAGGCCGAGGACTTCAAGACTGCCAAAGAGAGAGTGCTCAAGAACAAGGTGGAGGAGAACCTTGAGGGCTTGTACTTGTAGAGGTGCGATATAATTAATTGCATTATTAACATGTGAATAAACATTGTAGATAATAGTATTTTGTAGATAATAGTAATTTTTCTGGGAGAAAATAAGGAACAGAGACGAGTTCCCGTGACGACTAGTCTTCCCTGCTTTGCAAGAGACGGAGAATAAAAAGAAACAAGTTCAAGATGTCCAAGTACAATGCAAGCGTGGCACTGACCTCATCGTCAAGCGAGTATGTCTTCATGATGTGCTGAGTGTCCACGAGAATGTACGCAGCAAAGATTAAGGCACCCGCACCCGAGTACAACATTTCAAAGCCCTGGGACCGGCCTGGGAAAAACATATTGACAAAACCAATGGCAATCAAGGCCCACACCCCCATTCCCAAGGCGCCCTGCCAGCTGGTGAAGTCATACTTCGACTGGAAAGCAAACACCGTAAGGCCAATGAAGAGAATGAGCGTGATCAAGAGTGCTTGCACAACAACATCCGAATGCACAAACGAGCACACAAGTCCCACTCCATAGGACTCACAGATAGTGAAACCAGCCAAAAGAAAGAGATTAATGGGGTAGGAGCGAGCCTTAATGGAGGTGGCAATGGCAAAACCTAATGTGCCGGCCACGGAAACAAAGTACAACCATAGATTATCAAGACACCAACCTTGAAGAGCCTGGTTCAGCTTGATGATATAGCCAATGAGCACGGTTCCAAAGATCTGAAGTGTAAGAAGCGCGTAGACTTTTCTAATGAACATCTGTCTGACAGGCAACTCGCATGAGGCCACATTCACGGAGTACTTAAAATCATCAGCCAAAGCATCATTGGCCGTCCGAGCCGCAGGGTCCTCGCCATACGCAGGAGGCTGATTTGAAACAGGTTGGTACGACATCTGGCGATTTTGATGTGTGTGAAAGAAATTGATCTATGGGATTAACAGAGGGTATGGGGGAGGGTCTGGAGTATTTATATATCTAGACGGTGCGAAGCTGCGCGCGGCAATCGGCCGCTCTCCCCACTATTTAGACTATGCACGATCAAGTGAGTGAGAGAGTGAGTGGAAGTGAATTGTAGCCTGTGACGATGAAGTGTGAAAGAAAGTATGGAATGGAATGACGGGATATTGCTACTTATATAGTCAAGATTTTATAGGACACAAAAGCGTTTGTAAACAAGTATTGTATGTATATAAGTGGGTGCCCTAGCCTGTATCGCTTGCCTGTATCGATTGCATTGTGTGCGATGTCATTCTGGTTTCTGGGATGACTTTCGTCTCTACTCGGCAGGACGGGGAGCGACTGCGAATTGAAGATAAGTAAAATGGGCATATAAAATCAGGATGTTAATTTCCATATTTCTCCATTCCTCTATTTATCTTTCCTCCTCTCCGCATTCCCCATTCACCAATTCCTCTATATTCTCTATCCTGTCTATATACTGTCCTATAGTACTTGGTCTACGGCTCCATATCTCATAATCATCATTTCATCATGTCTATAATTCACAGTATCTCTTGTTGACCATATCTAAAGATGACTCTCATGGCTGTAAGATTGTGCTTATAGAATAGCTACTCATTGAAGAGCTTATCGATGTCGTCGTCTGCAATCTCCAGCACCGGCGAGTCGGTCCCTTTGGCATCATCCTGAGAATTGTTGCCATCATCCTGAGACTTGCTGGCATCATCCTGGGCCTTGCTGGCATCATCCTGAGACTTGTCCGTATCGTTTTTCAATACTTTTTCCCACCCGGGTGGAACCACCAACTGACCCGTCTTCATTCGTAGCACGATGGTATCCTTAAAAGCCACGGACTTCCGGCACATAGGACATAGCCCGACGCCTTTCTTACCCCTAGTCTGGCCACGAGCCGACGATGACGAAATGCTCTTTTGTAGACATTCAAGACAGTACACGTGTCCACACAAGGTGGCGGTGGCGGTGGAGACCGAGTCAAAGCAGATGGGACACTCGGCCTCAGACATTTTCTTGACGACCTTGGGAGGTTCCTGGTCAATGAGCTGCTGAGTCAGCTTCAGGAACTCAAGCACTTCTATGTCATCTTCGTCTTCGTCGTCGGATGATACATTTATGACATAAGGAAGCTCCATGGCGAGAAGCAGCTGAGCCCAAGCGTATCGCGCGATAGTGCTATGGTTCGCATGGGTGCAGGTCCTCAGCACCATAGCACACCCACCAAGCATACAGAAAAAATGAAGTGAAGCAAGTAAATTTTGGTACGTATACCAAAAAATGAAAGTGATCAAATAAATTTTGGTAGGAATACCGAAAAAATTAAAGTGAACAAAAGTAAAATTTTGGTCCGTTTTTTCATATCCCAGGTCATTAATTGTCTTTGACCTTGGCCTGTGCTGTTTAATACTTCAGTGGTCTTTAATTGTAGTTCTATGGTGCTTAATTGTGGTGTTCCATGGTTTTGTTCAATTGTAGTATTGTATGGTCTTGCCAAATTATACATTGTCCTATGGTTTGTTTAACAATACAGAGCTCTATTGTTTGTCTAATTGTGCATTGTCCAATATTCTATACTGCTAATGCTTTATTAATATTGCATAGAGTTGTTGGTGCCCAATATTGTATAGTGTCTCAGCCTGGGAGCGTACTCGTTTTACTCTGTTTCTCCAACACTGCAGAGCATCTGCGAAGATGACGGACGGTAGGCAGTCAATTGTTTTGAGATTGTCTAGAGATTGTCCAAAAATGCTGATTGTCTAATTGTCTATTGTCTATTGTATAATTGTCTCCCATATTCTCACTCGTGTAATTCTCGTCTACGTATAACCACGGTCTTCCTGGCTAATTATAGTACTTGCCATATATGGCGGTGGGATCACCATGGGTGTGCTTGCACTTGTCGAAAACCAGCATTCGCTAGTCCCTCGCACTATGTGCCGGGCATGCATTCACCTGAAACCCCGGCCGAGTTGCCGTGGCACGTCAAGGGGAGCTTTGGCCACTCGCAGCCCAGCGACTCGGGCATTTTACTTCCGCTTCCGTCACGGCCCGTTTAGCCCTCCATGCGCTGGCCAGCTCAATGCGTGTTTATACAGCGGAAGCCCCATGTCACTTCCTGTAGCGAAGATTATTGTATGCCCGCACCCTCACTTTTTCGGAAGAGCTCTCAATTTCTGGAGAGTATTTTGCATTGTTCCCGAAACAGTCACTCTTGCGCCCACACAGCAATCAGTCTCCGAACTCACCGCAGCCCCCAGCCCCCAGCCCTAGTCTCGTATTCCTCATAGAGACTCATCTGCTCCAAGGGGACCCTTCCTTTCCCGCACCGCCGCACCTGCCTTCTTTCTATCTCCTCTAGATAGTTGCTCCCCCATATCTGCGCCAATACTCCATCCCACGGAGCCTAATCCACACTGTTTACCTCCCCCGCCCCCTCCAAATGTCCGACTATCATAACCCTCTTTCCGTGTTTATTCCGCACGACTTCCAGCATCATAATGACTTCCCCACCGAGGTGGTGGCCCAGCGCTTCCAGGCATACCGCGACATAGCCAAGGACTTGATCTCCTACCTCCGACAGTACGCCTCCGTCCAGGAGGAAATCGTGCGCCAGCAGGTTCGCCTTCAGCAGGCAGTTGGCGCCCCGGGCCAGCCCACCTTGTCTTCAAACGCCTCCAAAAGCGATAAGCATCACAGTTTGAAGAGTGACAAGTTTGTCAGCGACGACGATGCCTTAAGTGCCATCAACCAGTTCTTCTTGCCCATAGGCAACGGCTCCATCCAAGATATCCCCACCATACTCACTAGATTCCATCAGCAAAACATCCAGAACGGAACCAAAACCCTTAAAGACATCAACCTGGTCATCATCCCCAAGCTAGAGGACTTGCGGAAGGACCTCTTAGTCAAAATCAAGGAGATTCGAAATTTGCAGAATGATTTCAAGAACACCTTGAGCAAAGAAATGAACGAAACCAAGAACTTGATGTCTACATTTAATCATGCCATAGACGTGGCCAACCATTTGGAACTTCCTTCCACTACTTTGCACGACGCAGGCGAGCCGGACCTTTCCAAAAAGGACCCATACTTGGTCAAGTTGAAATTAGAACGCCAGTTGAAGAGACAATTGGCTGAAGAGTCGTACCTATATGAAGCATACAAGAACCTCCAGGTTTCCAGCGAAAAGCTAGAATCCATTGTGGTGTTGGAGATCCAAAATTACATGGGCATGTTCTTACATCTTGTGGAGAACGAGAGCTCGTCTGTTCTGAACTTTCTTGTTCCTAACTTCACAGAAGGCTTTTTGGCCAAGGAACCCAATCTTGAATGGGATTCCTTCATTGCCAGAAACCTCCCTAAGGCATCTTCCATTTCTAAAAACGTGACCGGAGGAAAGTTTGTGGATTTGAACTTCCCCACTAGAAAAATTAGGGACTTGACCATCCCCCACTACGATTCGTTGATTAATGTTGCAGTCAAAGAAGGGTCTTTGGAGAGAAGATCCAAGTTCTTGAAGTCATACTCCAGCGGCTGGTATGTCTTGACATGCAGCTACCTTCACGAATTCAAGTCGTCAGACCGCAGAAAAGACCACACGCCAGTCATGTCGTTATCACTCAACCAATGTCTGGTGAGTGAACATTCCAAGAATGATGGTAAGGTGGTGGGGTCATATAAATTCGTGTTATATTCCAAACTGCAGAACAGTTTGATGAATAGAGGCCACAACTGGTCGTTCAAGTGCAACAACTATCAAACCATGATCGAATGGTATAATGATATCAAGACCTTGACTTCATTAGCATCGCCGTTAGCTCGAGCTAAAGCCATGAGCAAGAAGCTCACTGCCAACAATGCTCTTGAGAGAAACTTGTCCCGTGGATCCAGCTTAATGTCTACACAAACCGGGTTGAAAACCTTGAGGTCAAGCACTGGCTCACGTTTTCACAGCAAGCTTAGCCCCAAGCAAGGTAACCAATCGGTACGCAACTCCGGCGTGTCACAGTTGTCAATCCATTCTGGGTCCACAAACCAGCGTCTATCATCAGCTTTCACCCAGAAACACAGCCAGTCCCCCAGGATATCCAACTTGATCAACAGTGATGGCACAGTTGTGGCACCTGCAGAGAGCAACCACACCAATGCAGACGTCAACGGAGATATATCCGTCAAGCTAGACACCGATAACGATCTCGGGGACAAGAATACGCAACGGGCCAAAGATGGAACGGAGGCCACACCCCAGACAGGATACTCAGTCGGAGTGGCCACCACGCCGCAGCAAACCATCCCACAGAACTACCAATACTACTTGAACCAGGTGCATTCGCAGCCACAGCAGTTCTACGATCCGGTGCTGCAGCAGTTCTTCACCATCAATGCCATTCCAGCAGCGCAGGTGGAGAACTCCCGGCCAAACCTGCAGGCCCAGCACATCATTCCCCAACAGCCCCAGGGTACAGTGCAGCCCATGCCACAGTACTTCCCGTCTTCTCCCCTTGGCCAGCCCCAAGCATACATGCCCGGATCCCCCAATCTAACCAACCAGTTGATCCCTCCATCGTCCCAAGTGCAACCAGGACAGATCATCACTGTGCAGGGCGAGAACGGGCAGCAGTACAATCAGTACGTGCCCCACTTTCCATCGCAGCTAGGCGAGGGCAAGCAGACCAACGCGCCATACCCCATTCAGCTAGGAGATAGTTTCGTGTCCAGCAGGCAAAATTCCACGATGTCTCCACGCAGTGCAAGCACAGTGGCAGGAGAAGAAGCCACCACGGATGAGACCTTGGAGGAGGGCACGTCCAAACTCAACATCAAGTAGAACATGTATAATTATACATTTAATCAGTAAAATTAGTAGCTACACTCAAAGCATTTCACCACTATTCTAAAGTAACTACACTGAAGCAAATCCACCACTATTCTAGTGACTACACTAAAAGATTTCACCACTATTCTACAGTATCTACAGGGTACACGGATTCAACGTAGACTATGTCATGTATTAATGTATGATGTACAGATGAGATTTAGACAACAACACCAGAGTTGGAAGCAATTCTTGGCCACAAGTCAGCGCACTCCTTGGCAACTGGACCGGTGATGGCAGAACCCTTCATTTCTCCCTTAGGGTTGACAATGACACCAGCGTTGTCCTCAAAGTACAAGTAGGTACCATCCTTTCTTCTCCATGGCTTGGATTGTCTGACAACAATAGCAGGCATGACCTTCTTTCTCAATTCAGGCTTACCCTTCTTGACGGTGGCCATGACCATGTCACCAGCAGAGGCAGCTGGCAATCTATTCAATCTAGCACCGAAGCCCTTGACGGCCAAGATGTATAAGTTTCTTGCTCCAGAGTTGTCGCAACAGTTGACGACGGCGCCAACTGGCAAACCCAAAGACATACGGAACTTGTTACCGGAAGCACCAGAACCAGACATGTTTAATTCTTAAGTGAGTAAGTGAAGAAGTAGTTCAATCCAAGACTTTTTTCTTAGTGCGCAGTGAGCAGGCTAGGAAAATTTTTTTGGATGGATCTGCATAGGGTGCGACATAGGGCTGGAGCCCTAGAGATCTACGCGCACGTGACCAAAAGCCAGATATCCCCCATTTCCACACCCACACACCCAGTTTGCTAATAATAGAAACTAAAAGTCACACACACTTCTCTCCGTCTAAGCCCACGTCTTTCCTTTTATCTTTTTGTTTACCTGTGTCACGTGATTACTCCTCTGGTATGTTGCATATGCAGAGTGTCATATGTTCAGCTGGGCTATACTCTTGCGGCTGACTTCGCCAAGGTCACGTTTTTATACTTTGCTATTTTTACCCACCTATTTCTGTACACAATCAGTATACGCTAGCATTTATTAATAGATATATAGTCTTGGCTATTGTGACGTAGGCCTAGAAAGAAGACAATAAAGAAACGGTTTGGAGCCCGCGTACGCGTGGCCCGGGCTCGTAACGCGTGTTTTCCGCGCATGAGGGCATGCATAGGTCGCCTATTGTTCCTGCGGAAGACGTCTTTGGCCTGTACACACCACCTCGAGAGATGCTAGATATCCTGGCCTAACACTCAATTGGATGGTAAGAACAGTATCTGAGTCGGGAGAAAAGCGATCTAGTGACATTCAAGAGACAGAGACAGAGACAGAGACAGAGACAGAGACAGAGACAGAAGAGACAGAATAGAAACAGACACTGGAGTGGATGTGTAAGAGACAGACTCTGTGTCACTTAGTAAAAGACAGCAACAGCTAGTAGCTACAAATGGCCGTATCGCAAATTTATTATAATAACGGCCTCGAACTGTGCACAGATTTCAATGAACCATCGTTGAAAGTTGAATTGAACACCAGGTGGTTAGTTGACCACCTTCAAAGAGCCCGGGTTTCTGGTCACCATATCGGGGAGAGAGCCGTTGGACAAACGCCGGCGGCCGTACTCCTCTTCACCAGGGTAGGCATCATGGTTCATATCGGCCGGGTGGTTGTCATAGAAAAAGCCGTCTTCATTGTTCGTGGAGTAGGATCTAGTAGTATTTGAGCTGTGGTGAGCATGCGCACCCACCACGCCCGCTCCAGCAGCTCCACCAATGAAACCATTGGGGGCCACGGAGTCGAAATGATTGGCTTTCTTGCCAGGAATGTCAAAAAAGTCGTCGTCGTCGTCATGGCTGCGGTTGCGTTTCCAATGAAGGATCAAGAAGATCAAGCCCGAGATCAAGGCCACGCCCGCAACTGAGCCCACCACTGCTCCTGCGATCTTGCCTCCAGACAAGCTCTTTTGCTGGTTGGGTGGATCGTTTGAATCTGGAGAGGCAGAAGAAGAGGGTGATCTGCCTCCAGTGGAATGGGAGCCCACGGTGGTGGTGATTTCAATAACGGAATTCGTAGAGCCGTCGGGCGAAGACGTCACGGTGGAGATCACAGTCGTCACACCATCTCCGGTTTTGGAGGCTTTGGAAGGGGGAACAGATGCAGCAGCGTCCAGGCTTGGGTCGTCACTAGAGCTGGCAGGATCAGCTGCTTGGGACAGTTCGTCGGCCAGAGACGACGACGTCGAAGGTTTGTCCTGGCCTGAAGACGACGTCAGCGACTTGCTCAGCGACAGCTTTGTATTGGAAGCAGCACTGGAAGAAGACGACTTGGACGAAGACGACGACTTGGACGAAGAAGCGGAATCGGAAGATGAAGACACACTGGAGCCTTCCACGGCTCCATTGACGTAGACCTGAAAGTAGCCATTACCACCGCAAGTCTGTTGGCCGTAGCCCTGGCAGGGCGTGTTGCAATTGCTATCATCGACCATCAAATTGGAATTGGGCACCGACAGACCACAATAACAATATTTTCCGTTCAACAAGGCGGCCACCTTATCAGAGGGGCATTTGGACCAGCAGTACGACGACGACTGGTATAAGTATTCGCCTTGCAGCAGAAGCAGCGATTGGATGGAGCTCTGCTTGAAGCAGCCTAGTGACTGGAAATCATCACAGAGACCCACGGTCAAGCACAGTAGTAGTAGAAAGCCAAAGGAAACATGCATTATATAATAATATGGAAGACGAAGACGAAGACGAAGATGCAAGTATGCAGAAAGGCAAATGGGTAATCAGACACTAGGGAACAGCCAGGTTTTTGGGGAAAGAGTTGGATGGTTGGAAACAACCTATAGTTTGGCGGAGGTGGAAAAAGGAAAAGAAAACAAGGCCGTGAGTTGCAGTTGAGAATCCTAAAAAAAGAAAAAGAAAAGACGTAGTGCCTTGTTTATGCCTGGGCTACGCAACCCGCGAAACAAAAATAGATCGGCTCAGAAAAGTGTCTGCCGCAACGCACGCCCCAAATAGGCCAGATCAGGGCAGATCGAAAACAGATCCCGGCGTAGCCCCTCAATGGAAGGCCTTAAATTCGGGGAGGGGTCGGGTCTCTGCCGATGAGGGCCCACTTCTGGATGGAGCCCTTCTCTGGTTAGGTCCTAGCGCAGGTAGAGCGCGAGCCTAGAGCAGCGGAAGTTCGGCGCGAGGAGGCCTGGAGAAACCATAACAACAGTCGCCAAAAGTCGCACCTACTGGCAGACGTTCTGTCCTGAAACCGCGGACGCATGCCGGCTTTGGGCTGGCACGCTCCAGAAGGAGCAGTCTGGCGCTAATATTCCGAGAACGTACATGAAAAAGATCCTTTTGCTTTGCTAGGCGACCGTGTTCTGCCAGTACATCCAGATCATATGCGTGGATGCCCTGGGGCCTCGGACTCCACACAACAAGGTTAGGGGGGAGGTCCTTAATGGTCCGCCCATTGTCCCCCTACCCCCCTAGCATTCTCAATGCAATTGTCTAGGGCTAATGGTGCCATTGACTGTGGGTACCCCTGCCTATTATCTTGGGGCTTATTTATGCTATAGTCCATTCCGACCCCCTTGTGCTATTGTATATCGGCGATTGCATAAACCCATTGTTCGTGGGATCTGGAGCCAAAAAACACCTGCGAACAGCAGAGGCAGCAGCAGCAGCAGGAACAGGAACAGGAACAGGAACAGGAACAGCAGCGAGCCACTAGCGACCGGCGCGCGCACACACCCGTGCACCCGCAAATATAAAAGCGTTTTTTTTTCACTGCTCATTGACCTTAGCGGCCACTTCTCTTTCTGAGGGACCTATTGGGGCTTCTCCAAAATGCCGTCCTTCCTGAGACTTGTGTGGCTGCTGAGATCAACCTCGGCCCTTTTTCGCTAACACCGATTTAGAATCTTCCAATCGGAGTTTGATAGTAGTGGGGCATACATGCGTAAGAGTAGATAGTTAGGACAGAGTAGATGAGGGTACACCACTCCACACCAGAACAGACCACGAACAAACCACGAACAAACTACACCAGAGCAGACCAGAACAAACCACACCACATCAGACCAGAACAAACCACACCACGTCAGACCAGAATAGACCAGAAGACCACGCCAGACAATCCGTAACCTCGAGGGTTATTATCTGCGCCAAAAAAATGTGCAGCGTGGTTAGACGGAATGCAGCCTTGTATTCATGTACAGCTCCTTTCAGACATTGGACTACCCCTTTCGGACCCCTGGTGTTTGGCGGACCTGGTCAACTGACTGTCCATGCTACACTCCATTGTGTGCGCGCTTTAGGACAGACAGACATCATTCCACTTACTCCACAGTACAGCTAACAATAAGACACAATAGGTACTTATAAGTATCCTCTATCCCCAGGTCTATAAATATTCACTACGTGACCCCGCCTGGATATTACCATTTCTATTCCACCCACCGTTACACTCAATCACATTTGATCTACCATATTAGTCCACACCTAATTTGATCTACCACATTAGTCCATCACGTTAGTTCACCACATTAGTCCACAGTTGATCCTCCATTTTATTGCCTGATAACAATAAACACTACAATTTATCATGAGCCTTTCCATCAAATCGGTATCCACCATCTCGCAGCAATACCGACACGAAGTGGACGAGTTGCTTGCGGACAGGGCTCACAACCCCAACCCGTTCCTAGAGAAACTCACTCTACAGAAAATCCGCTTGGACATTCCTCGTCTCATAAACGCATTGTCGTCCCATAAGAGCAACCGGGCATACGATGATACCCGTTCTGAGGTGCTTACATTATCCAATCAGATAGAGGATCTTCTCTACAAGAACAAAGGCTCACTATCGACATTTGTTTCCGAACACGAGGAGGAGAAAGCCGTGCCTGAGCAGGTGGAGACCATCAGTGAAGATCCACAGCAACCCACAATGGAGGATGACGACTATGCATCGCTCCGAAAAAGACTCCTTGCTGATGGAAACACCACTAGCTTTGATAACGAGAGAAAGGAGCAGATGAACGAGTACCACGAGAGTTTCCAGGAGGACATTATTTCGGACTTGACGGCCTTGGCGTCCACGCTTAAAACCTCAGCCCAGTCCCTCTCGTCCAAGATTGTCGAGGACTCTAAGTTGGTGTCGGAGTCCAGTGAGAACATGATGAAGAGTCTGACGTTGATGCAGTCCGTGGGCCAGAACTTAAACTCGTACTTGTCGGAGAAATCAGGAGGCAAGATCTCGCTTTTCTTTATGATCAAGACCATGGTGTTTGTTTTCATCCTCTTTTTTTCCATGGTGGTGGTGACCAAAATCCTCCCCAAAATGTGACCGGGTATAGGTTGTCTGGATGCGCGTGGACTATGTATATAATGCCACTAGACTCAATATTGTCACTATTCGATAAAGCAGCAGTAGCGGAGGTATAGTATGAGTAGCAGCTAGAATATGGAGTATGATGTAGTAGAGTATGGAGTATAGAGTAGAGTAGACCTACATTTTAATTTGGATGAGTAAAGTAGAGTGATAGAGCTGTTTCAGATGTGTTTCAGAAATGTCTCAGATGCTTTTCACATAAGTTTTAGATACGTTTCACATATCTTATTGCTGGATTGTATGGATATTGGGGACTGGGGAAACATGTGCGGGGCTCGTAACCATATTACTACCGTATTTGAATGATGACTGATTTCATAGGGGAATAATATAATATACAGGTAAGATATCTTAGTAACAGAAACATATCTAGAATCCATATACATTATATCTATATACATTATATCTATATACTAAATTATAGGAATGTCTGGCTGGATGTGTGGCTAGAAGACTGGGTCTCATGTCTAGATCCCATATCTGGAGTACTGTTAGGTATAAAAATTCAAAAAAAAAAACAGAACCATACTGAAAGTGACCCAGTAGTATTGTCTGTCGTGGTTTTCAGGGAGATTTGGGTTATAAGAGAGGAATTGGGGCCACTTATAGACACCATTCTGCATACAGACACACCACTATATCAGTGTGTAATAGCTATAAGGTCAATTTCCTAACACATTAGATTAGTCCAAGGATCACATTTCTTGCTAGACACATCTTTAATGTACCTGGTTTTATGCCTAATGTGTATGTATGAGATGTATTATGTATGAGTGAGTATATACATGGTCATGGAATCGTATCACATAGGACGAGCAAAATCCATTGGCTGGCCAGCATCGTCGGAGAACACCGGAGCACCAAACTGACGGGTGTCGTTATTGTGCTGAGGCTGATTATTGTGTATAGGCTGGGTGTTGTGCAGAGGCTGGTTCTGGAATTGCCGGGGCAAGTTTCCACAGCGGTCCTTCCCAAAGTTGATCTTCAACGTCTTATAGTCTTTAAACGACTTGATGCCGTCGATGGCCTTGATGGCATTGCTTATGTTGACAAAATTGATGAAAGCACAGTTCTTCTCTTCGAGGTAGTTGATCTGCTCGATTTCACCGAACGAAGAAAAGTCGTCCCTCAACTTCTGCGCATTGAAGTAGACAAAGTCACTGATGTTGCCAATGTAAATATTTCTGGACGCTCCATTAGACACGGCCAACGATAAGGCATTGGACAATGGCCCGGAGTGTTTTCCCCAGCCCACCTTAATGCGTCTGTTATGGATGGTCAAGCCGTGGAGCTGACAGAGCGCAAAAAACTGCGCTGCTGCAATGGGGTCGATGAAGGTTATGAAACACACGTGTCT
Organism: Metschnikowia sp. 01-655c1; assembly: GCA_002370185.1. Taxonomy (NCBI): domain Eukaryota; kingdom Fungi; phylum Ascomycota; class Pichiomycetes; order Serinales; family Metschnikowiaceae; genus Metschnikowia; species Metschnikowia sp. 01-655c1. The sequence goes on from NKZO01002028.1 coordinate 62,262, forward strand.
TTCCTTCAAGAAACGTATGCTCTGCAACAATCCTCCACGTACAACATTGCAGATCTCCTCCACGGACGAGTCTTGGTGCAAGTTACCCAAGTACACGGTTCGGTTCCCCAAGTTGTTTGCCCCACCGGCCTGGGTGGCTATTTGGGCAGCAGCAGCCGATTGCTGTACGAGAGCGGAAGAAATGAACTCTCTATCAGCAGCAGTGACCACATGCTCCATTCCGGGGGCCAACCCCAAGTACTGTGCGGCATTGTGCTGCTGGGTCTTGGTGATGAATGCACACCGGTCTTTTCCATAGAAGCACTTTTTGTCCAAGTACTTCTCCTTTGTAGGTAAGTCAGATACACATCTGATGGCACTTAAGATCGACAAGAAGTGGATAAAAGCAATGCCCTTCTCGCGAATGATCTTGATGCAGTCAATCACTCCGTACACCGATAAGTCCTCCTTCAACTCGTCCTCGGTGATGAGCTGGCCAGTGACCGAGTTGTGCAAGTTGCCAAGGTACACGTTCCGCGTAGCACCATCTTTCTGGATGGCATCCTTGACTATAGGAAGGATCAGGGTGTTCTTGCCCCAGCCAATGCGAATATCATTTCCCTTGATGTTCAACTTCTTCAAGATGCAATCGGAGTGAAACAACATGGCCGACTGCAGATCGATAAATGATATAAAGGCACAGTTCTTGGCACTGAGGATCTTGACGCTTTCCAAGATGCCGCTTCTCACGTAGTCCAACAACTCGTTGGGCTCGATGTCACTGGGGATGTTCCCCAAGTATACCGTTCTGGAAGGAGCAGCCTGGTCTGCCTGCGAGACGTTTTCTTGAGAAGTTACGTTGGACTGGGAGTGGCTAAACACATAATCTCCATTACCTGCAGATACACTTCTTTCGGGGAGTCCAAAAGAGGATTGAGAGAAGTTGGCTGGAGGCTCAGGAGGACTGTTATAGTGGTCCTGAAAGTTCTGATCCAAAAGGTTATTGGAGCCGAAAAAAGCCGATTCGGGCGGAGGCGAGGTGTCAAAGGTCTCCACGCTCCGGGCCGGGTGGACAAAGGTGTCTATGCTTTGGGAGTAGTTGGTCCGGTAGTCCCGGTCAAACTGCGGAGGGTAGAATTCATGGGACTGTGCCGGGTTATAGTCGTGGCTCTGGGCCTGCACATCATTACGGGGCATCTGATACTCCGGATATTGCTGGGACACGAAAGGCTGCGGCGTAGTGTGGTAGGGGTTATAGTAAGACATGACGGAATGCAGGAGAAAGGAAGGAATCGATAATCAAGGAGAACTCTGGGGAGACGGTCTATGGACAAAATAGCAGAGAAGCCAGGATGCAGAATGAAGTAAAGGTAATAAATACACGAAGCAGCCGTTGTGTGTGGAGGGAAACGGGCTATGCTCGAGGCGTAAAAAAAGGAACGGAGCCAAATGCGGGAGAACGAATGGAAGGACCCCTTGGTTTCAAAGGACACACTAGAGTTCGAAGGGGAAACACTTGAACTCAGAGGCCACCTTTTGAAAATACTCAACACTCAGGGTTTTAGACGATGCAGTTATGGACAGGTAGTAGCAGTGGGGTCGAATTTTTTTTCAGCTTACTCTGCGCGTAGCACGCTTTCTTTGATCGCCGCACATTTAGGACTGCGAAGAGCATCGCACGTGACGTGCGTCCGCCATCACTCGGAGTACTGTGTCACGTCTCCGGAATCGTCACTTTCCGAATCGGGAAGACCAATGTCCATGGTTGCGGGGGAGGATTGAGATTTTGCAAGGCTGCCTTCACCCCGTATGCTCGAGATCTCGTCCTCCATCTCCAGCCCACTGTAGTGCGTGGAGGCAGAGGAAACGTCCAGAGCGCGCCGGTGAGATCGCGCGGCACGTGAGCCTGCTTCATCCATTACCCCAGATTCTTGGCCCACCACCTCTAGAGACTCCGCCTTGACCTTTGCACCAAGCCCATCAGAGCTAGTATCTTTTTTAGATGCTTCATTTTCTTGATTTCCTGCACCTTCATTTTCTTCATCTTCATCTTCATCTCCCGAATTCTCTCTTGCATTGTCCCCCGGGTCTTCTCCTGCATCTTCATCTTCTTCACTGGTAGCCTTAGAATATCTTGTTCTCTTTCGCTGTGGTCCATTCTCGCTTGTTTGAGACTCCACTTGCTCCACTTGCTCCAATTTCAGATCCGACTGCGGATCCAATTTAGGAACCAATCGGGAATCCAAGTTCACTTTCTCTTCCAATTTAGGCTCCACTTGCTTCTCTTTAAATTTAGGCCCCACTTGCTTCAATTTAGACCCCACTTGCTTCTCGTCCAATTGAGGCTCCATTGGCTCCATTGACTCCATTTTAATCTCTCTCTTCACAGGCGATGACAGACTATCCTTCCCCTCTCTGGGCCGTTTCCTGGCCCGGCTCCTTTTGCTAGGAGATACTAGCTTCCTGCCAGCCACGATATCTTCAACAAATACCCGGTTGAGATTGGTGGAGTTGCGCTTGACATACTCTAGGTTTAAGAGGGCCAAGTTGCCCTCACCTTCGGGCTCAAGTTGCGCGATCTTGCGTCTCTTCTCATTCAACACCTGGAAAAACCGGTTCTCCAAGTCCTGTAGGATCGCACCATAGTCAGAGGTCATCTGGTGTACTTCCTGCTCTAGGGCTGCAGATACGGAAGTCTGCTGGGCCAAGTTATGATGCGTTTTATGTAAATCGCCGCGGAGCCGTTTGTTTTCCAGCACCAACTCCCCGATCCACGTGAGCATGTTGTAATGTGCTCGTTCGGTGTGTGGCACCACTTCCACGTCTTTAAAAGGCAACACTAGCCGGCCATACAAAATGGAGAGCACGTCCAGCGTGTTCACGGATAACTCGAATTCAGGCAACTTTTCTCCACATTCGGGCATGAGTTCGCCGGTCTCGTCATCGTACGAATCGTCGGTGGTGAGTTTGGCATTTAGCACTAATTCCAGGTCTGCTTGTCCTGCCACTTCAGTATGCTCAGCATGCTCAGTCTCTACCACTCCAGTGCTTTTCAGCCCAGTATTTCCTAATCCAGTAGTTCCTAACCCATTTTTCTGCCCATAATTTTCTCTCAATCCAAGCAATTCCAACAATGTACGTTGCCATGTTGCTGGGTCGAGGTCAGGCTTGGATTTGGCCTGGTGGAGCTGGTGTGGAGAGATTTGCGCTTCAAAGATGCCCTCCTCACACGCGGCCACCAAAGTCAATTGCTGGCTTGTGGAGCCGTAGGTTGCTCGTAGTTGTGCAGAGGCATTTTTTATGTGCTTGTTTGTTTTTCTGCTGACGATGTTGAGTGGAACCGTCACGATGTTGCTCATGTGTGGTGACCTTTTTTCTCAGTGCTCATGCCTGATAAGTATGCAGAGGACGTCAGACAGACCGATAACCAGGTGCTATTGAATGGGATTTTTTATCATGAGAATTTTGGTAGATTTAATATTCTGTTTTAGGACAATTTATTTTGTTGTGTATGGGCTGGTAACCTCTTTAGCCTTTGCTAGTGCAAACTACTACTCCACGCCACTACCACTACCACTACACTACTGCACAACACCACAACTTTCTCTATAGTACACTACTACACTACTAATCCACACCCTACTAGACTGTACTTGACTAATATACACCATACTAGACTGTACTTGACTATACTTCTGTACTATACTAGACTGTACTAGACTACACTATACTGCACTAAACTTTACTGCACTAAACTATACTGCACTACACTATAGTGCAAATTATACTGTACAGTGTTTTTCAAAACTATTCAAACCAGCGGGGCATGACGATTAAAACCAAGAAGACAGAATAGTTCAAACCACCTTAGCAAAATTAAACAAACCAAGTTTCATATCCCTTCCAGTTCAGTTCCGTCCGTTCTGGCCCTTGATTGGTACTGCAAGACTTGCAAATATAGTACATATGAGGCAATTTTCCAGATTTAAGATGTCATAATATTGAATTCTAATCAAAGTTGGCGTGAAACATTACGCCATTTGGTTTGAAAGATTGTGCGAAGGGGTACGAAACTTTTTGGATCATTGGTTTGTTTAATTTTGCTTGTGCGGTCTGAACCAATTTGCCGTGCTGATTTAAATAGTTTTGAGAGATACTGCACTAAACTACTCAGTCCAAATGAATGAATATTGAGAGACCAGAGCTCTCCAAAGAAAGGATCTATGTACTTCTAGATTAGTACTCTCTACTATGGTCATAGAGTATAGTGGAACACTGACAGTTGTTTGTATTATTTATTCGTCATGGTAGAATAGGATGCACTCTCTCTTCTCCAGTCAGTCTATCCACACCTGTATATGCTTGTCTATCCACACCTGTCTATGCTTGTCTATCTATGTCAGTTGTCAGTTAACTCTAACCCTGTCCCGAGCCTTGTGGCTCATCGTATACTGTACTTGGAATACAGCATTGGCTAGACTGCTTAGTCTACACTAATAGAATGGATACCATCCGCAGTAGATCACCGCTAGGTTCTGCTCGCTGGTGGCCTCTCGGATCAAGTCTCGCACTGTAGCCTCCACACTCAAGCCTCCAGCATGCAACTTTTCAGTGACCATGAGTATGGCACTCTCGGCCTCCAGGGCATCACGCCTAGGTTCTGCCTTGATGTGCGCCTGGCTTTCTTCCTGTAGTTTCTTCTTTCGGATGGGTGAAATGGACCATGAATATAACGGGTCCCAGCGGAGCACATCGAGAATGCCTAGGATGTGTTCCTGGTTGCACCTGAGAACCCGTAGTGTATGCTCACATAGCCTGCTAAACGAGCCGTTGATGCCCATGAACCCGAACCCATCCACAATGTCTCGCGTGAGTCGGAACGGCACCATCTCCGGGATAGGAAGCCGCTTGCCTTGGTCGAACGCAACGCCTAGGTCAATATGGATGGGTTCTCCAGTAAACTCGTCCAATAAGATATTATTGCAGTGACGGTCTCCTAGCCCAAGGATATGGCCTACCATGGACGTGGTGGCTACTCCCCGAGTGTAAAGCTGTCTGCTGTGGAACCATGTATCTGGTGTGAGGAAGTTCTCTGCAAAGTAGTGCCTTAGAACAGGCTTGATGGAGCTCTCAATGGTCTGGTAGATCTTGAGCCGTTGTTTCGAATCGGCACTCTGGTTCTTTTTCATCATCTCCCGCGCCTTTTCCACCTTCATGTTGTCCATTTTGGTGTGGTAGGGCCTGATCACCTCAATGAGAGCTTTGGAGTTGGGCACAAACTCAATCACTCCTGCTCTCGGACCAAGAGGCACGGCACGGTATGTGCGGATGAGAAGATGCCGTTTCCGGGTTTCCTTGTCTTTGACAAAAATACGGTTGACCTTCTCAAACACCTGCTCCATAATGGCATCCTGCCGTAAATCATCTGCACCATGCTTGAGAAGCATTCTGTGCTTGGTTCCATCTGAAAGCTTTAGTTTTGCTATCTTGGGCAAACTGAGCCCGGAGGCTGCAATCTTCACTTCTTTTTCCACGCTAACCATATTAGGCACGTGCTTGTAGCCGTTTCTGCTGACCTGCAACTCAAGCGTAGGAGGAGGCAAGCTGGGGAGGTCATTCATGAAATAAGCTCCGATCTTGAGCTTGTCCAAATGAAGCGGTTTTCCTCGGGTACTTTTCATTTCCGCAAGCGATATGAACTGCTGGCACAATTGCTCAATAGGCAACAACAACTCCGACGCATATTCAGAACTGGACGCTTGAAGCGAGCTCCTGATGTTCTTGGCCGCCGTAGCCCGTGCTAGCATCTCAAGATTCGAGGTCTCGGACGCCATTTTTTCACTGAAAATCAACGATAAAAGTGGATAAAGGGCATGGAACGGATGATCTAGACAGATCTTTATGATGAGATCATGGACATTTTGCTGGAAGGCCGTGGGGTCGTTGGAAGCTCGAGACAAGATCTGCGTGCACCACGTCACTGGCTTGTAGGAACTCAATTGGTTGAGAGACTCATTGAGAGACTCCTGGAGTTGGTCATTGGTGGAGAGCTCGAAAAAGGCAGAGAAGAACTTATCCACATACTCATCGTTTTCATCGATCAAAAGGGCTTCGAGGTAGAACTTGATGGACGTGGAAACGAAGCTCAACTTAGTGTCCTTAGCTCTGTCGAGTTCATCTGTCTCAGAGGTGAGCTGGCTTTTCAAGCGATTGTAGTATTTTTGAACAGTCTTTTTCTCCGTGCTGGTCACTGAATTCTTGCTGTAGTAGGTTTTGATGTCTTCAATTTCTGTTTTGCGGTCATGGACTCTATTGGTCAATTCCCGAAGCTGTTCTTCCAAGACTGGTGACTTGTACTGCTGCTCGCAGAAACGGGCAAGGAGATTGTAGACTTGGGCTCGCTGGCTGATTAGCTCTATCTCGACTATAGAAGCTTCCATGGGATGCACGATTTGCTGGAGAATGTTGATGCCCAAATCCATTCTGGAGTCTGCTTTCCACTTGGCCAAATGAGCCTTGATCAACTGCAGGTTAATAATGAGCCGAGGAAACCGTAGCAGAATGGTTCCTGTTTCCTCGAGTTTGGTCAACATAGTAATGGGAATGCTTGTTTTTCCCGAAGTCCAAAGGGTTTGGGCTGCTTGATAGGATGAGAATTGCTTCAATTGTAACTGCTGCTTCGAGTCGTCGAACTTCACACTCTTGCTGAATTTTTCTAGTAGGACAGAAGAGTTGATGGCTTTTTGGTGGTACCCTTCTTTTTGGAAAAGACCATTAAACCGCAGAAGCTCATTGACCTGACCTAACAAGCAAAGATCTTTCTTGCTGGAAACAATGCCCTCAGAAATGACTTCCCCGAAGAAGACGTATTCATTTTCAGGAACCATTTTTTTGCAGATGTCGAAAGCAAGCTTTCTGGCGAGAATCACATCTTCACAGCGACCAGAATCCTCGGACTCAAACCATGACGTGCTTTTCTCAAAGGAGACCGAATCAGGAACAAAACTCTCGGCCTTCGATGTAAAGATCATACTGACACTTTTCAAAACGGCCAAGGTCTCGAGCCACACTTCCATCTGCTGCTTGCGGCACTTGACGTCCATGTGCTTGCTGAAAAAGCCATTGCGTTGATTCAAAAGCCTTGTCATTGTATCATTGTACAACGTGGCTTCATGCATTTGTAGGTCAGCAATGGGTGCATCCTGGAGCTGCTTGAAGTAGGAGTATATCACATCGTGTTTTTTAGTGGACTTCTCGTCCGCTGGAGCTTGCCATTGGTTCAATTTCCACGACCATTCACTAGTATTATTTGAGGATTCATTGGTGTTATGAAAGGACTCTCCAGAATCGTATGATGTCTCGCTTAAAAGCTTGGAAAGCCCCAACATCCCGTCTCCAAGCAAGGACTGGATCATGTGCCGAGCTTCAAAAGGCTCTCCCAAAGCAATCGATGCATCCATGAAACTATTATCATACTCAAAGGCTTCGGCTGACAGACTGTCAGTGTTCAAAAGCTTGAGTGAGTTTTCAAAAGTCACATCATAGGGCATACCTGAAATGAGATCAAATTCATCAAGTGCACAATAAATCTCCGTCAATGGGTCTCTGTAACGAGACAAGTCAACCTTGTAAATTTGATTATCAGTATAGTCTTCAAAAAGCATCAATGCTGACTCAGGCAGCTTGCTCTCCTTGACCATGTAAAAAATGGCATTATGATCCAAAGACTCATACAATTCTTTGTACGGTCTGGCATTCCGCTTGGCCCCAATTCGGATCCCCAAAACTATGCTTGTCATCAATTCTGTCTTTCTAGCACAGTACGGCTTTTGGGAATCCTGACCCTCGAGGTACTGGAGAATCGTATCCTTGCCTTTTGGAACCATATGGAGGAAAAATAGAACAAAGCTGGGTAGAGTTTTGACTGCTAGATCTGGCAAGCGAACCACACAGTTGGTGATGATTGAAGCCATGCTGGTGAATGCAGGAATCTTTCGAACTAGAGACAACATGAACTCACATTCGTTTCGAAGAAAAGAATCGGTGATTTTCTCGCAAGATTTAGCTCCGTTCGAGGTGGCACTTTTCTCATCAAGATAATCACAAGACTGAGGGTGTAAGGCAACGATATAAGGTTGAAAGAGACTTTCAAAGTCGGCCCAATCAATGAATTTGGAGCTTTCATCGCTAAGATTCCATAAAAACACCCCAACAACGGATTCCAAAAATGCCTTTGTTTGATTAGTTCCGCATTCATAAACATCGACCAAATCTTTCAAGAAAGAATTAATCGTAGTGGACTCCAGATCGAAATCCATAGACGTTCTCTTCAAGTTCTGGCTTACCTGGTCTGTGAACAACTCTGCTTTTGCTGTATCACTATTTAGTGATGCTCCAGAGAGGTAATAATCGGCCAAGTACTCAGACACCCATAGAGGAAAACGTGTGTCTCCGTTGTGGATAGGAACATTGTGGGTCAAGAATAATCTAACCAATCTGGGCATCTGGTCACACTCAATCACTGATGATTTCTCCGATCTATAGGTGTAGATAAAGAGTTCAGAGACTAAATGCACCCAAGCATCGTAGCACCGCAGAATACTCTTCCTCATGCTATCATGGGCCAAAAAGACTTTCACATCCTCAAATATCAACGGGAGTTTTTGGCCCAGGATTCTCATCAGAAACAAAAATCGAAGAGCAGGCTTCAATTCCTCTTCACAGACCTCCAAAAGGCTTTTTTCAAGTTTCAGACAGAAATCCGTGAAGACTTCGTGAACTTGTCCACTAAATTGAGATAGAAAAGTAATGACCGAAGGAAAAATTTCTTCAATCATTACAGTTTTGAAGCACATAAGGTCCAATTGGTTGAACAAGAAAGAGATTTCGTCATCGAACCCTGTATTTATCAAAGGCGAGAAGAGCTCCATTACCAACTGCACAAGATTGTGATCCTGAAATCCGGTTTTGCTAATGTGCCAGAAAAACTGGAGTCGTCTCAAAACTGCTATTTTCTGCGATGTATCATTTGTATCAAGATCCAAGGAGAGTTGACGGAATATAAAGTACACCGTCGACACGTCCCAGAATTCTTCCTCATTGCTGTACTTTGAAATGAGAGCTGATGTGAGATCCACACTGGACACAGGCGAGATTTTGGACGAGTTCAACATATTAATGACTTTTTTGGGCATATAAGCCTTTTCAGACGGGGTGTTTTTGAGTGCAGCACCAAGAGCAGGACCACTTCGAACATCAGTCATTTTGGCAATATCAAGCACGATAATTAGAAGCTTCTCCTTCATACTAGGCTGGTAAGAGTCCCGTAAAAGATCCGATAATGTCTGGAAAACCTTGTTTCTTGTTCCTTTGGAGGTGTATGCCAAAGCCACAGTCAAAGGAAGACAATCCTGGACCAACTCCGGAATAGTACATGACTTGAGTTTGGTCAAATGGTCAAGCAAGGCCTTTTTGCGCAGTTCATTAAGGAATTGTGCTTCAAGCGAGCAGATAATCGCAATGATATACCGACAATTGTCTAAGAAGAACGCCGACAGGTCAACGTACCCAAAAGCACGAAAGGGAAACTCAAAAAGATCGAGATCAGTAGTGAGCCATGTTTTCATCAAGTCCACTCTCACTTCCTTAAAGAGTTCGTGGGTATCTTGTTTCTCGCGGATATCAGCAATAAGCTTAATGCCCTGAGAGAAGTATGGAACGAACGAAGCAAACTCCGAGTATTCCAATAGAATGAGCATTATTTGGTGGCAGATCTGGGTGTCTTGATCACTAAGCAAGCTCATGAAGAAGCAAAAAGTGGCACTTCGTTCCACCGACGATTGCGGAGTCGGAAAGTGCTGCCAGATCTCTTGTAGAAATAGCATTTGAGTCGACAAGTCTCTAGAAGCAATGAATGTGGTGATCACATGTGAAAGTGCTAGCTTCATTCGGTTGGTGAAGGAATCAAACGACTGTAGGAAGAGCGATCTAATATCAGCATTAGAGACCACCTTTTCTGCATTGTACTGCGTGTACTCCAAGCACAAGGTCCATGTCTCCACCAATAAGAATTCACTGACAAATAGGTTCTTCCTCAAACACTGGAGAAAGAAATTGATGAGATCCAAGCAGTAGGTTTCCATCTGCAGGTTTTCGGAAGCCAAGGAATGATATGTTCTCTTCACTAGCCTACAAGCTAGCTTAATGGTGACTTCAAGCCGGTCAGTCTCATGAGATGCCAAAGGCCCATCACCTAATAAGCGTATCACGTGTCCAAGTGAGCTTTGGATTGGTTCTACTGACATGGTTTCCTGCATCTGAACAAGAATTTCAAAGCACGCAAGAGTCTCCTCGGAAGAAAAGCCCTGCATCATCCTGGAGAGCTCCTCCATGGGGCAACCCTGGTAAACCAATAGAAACTCGAAATATTCAACGCGGCTGGCTTTGACCATTTGAGGAGCATCCATTTTGATTGGGTCGCATTGTGAAGGTTGAGAGAACTCAACATCAAGTTCATTTGCACCCAGATATTCGGAGTTTCGCTCATGGGTAGAGGCCAAGTATCGGAAATGGTAGTCGATGAGCTCAAAGGGAAAGCATAGACCACTCAAGAGGTTTTGGGTGGGCTTATATGTCAAGATAATTAATATAGCGGATGCAGCTTGTTCCTTCAGGCTGATGGAAGGCGCAAGAGACGCTGTTAAGCTTCTAGCTTTGCTTTGCAAATCGTTTGCGTGGTCAGTGTACTTGTGTAAAAGTGCCTCAGCAATTTGCATCAAGTATATTGCATAAGCCAATGTATTTGGAACAATGATTTCGTCCTCAAGTATTGTACGGAAACTGTCACACATTTTTTTAACCACCCCATTAACCAGGTCATTTGAACCGGTGATTTTGGTCACCTTAACTGTATCTTCAGCAAGCAAGGGTGCTTCCTGGTCTTCAAGTGCAATGAATCTTTGTAGCTTTTCGCTATTAGTGATGCAAAACAAGTCACTCTTGGGTGCCTCAAGCTTTGTCTCAAGTGTGTCTGGAACAGAGGTCTCCAACCCGCCTATCCAAAAAAGAGTCTCGGCCAATTTCGTGGCTGAAATCAGAGGCTTTTCCCGGAGAGACGTATTTTCAAAGGCATCGTCCCATTTTCCAATGATCCAGCGCAGAACACTGAACAGAAGATTGCCTTCTCTGGGAAAACTCACGTTTTTGAAGACACTTGCTAAGCTCTCCCAGAACTCGATCCCGCTATCGCTTAATAGTGCCGGCCCTGCAATGTCAGAGAGATCAAGAATGCTCTGGAGTTGGCTCAACATACCCTTATCAAATAACTTCTGTAGACCGCTTCTATTTTGCATACAGATCACATCGTGGAAGAGCGAACACGACATATGACAAAGAGCTCGATCTTTCACCATTGGCACAAGCAACTTCAACAATTGATGGGTTTGTTCAGTGAATAATGGCCGACAAGAATCTGCCTCAATTTTGAGACAGGCAAAAAGGGACCGGAAACATGCCAAAGCCCAGAAACTAAGGTTCTTCTCAGTCAAGAGCCTGAGTAACATGGGGAACAGGTGTCCTAGATCTGATTTGTCGTAATCAGGTTTTAATGCTAGAAAATTGAAGGTGTAATTTGGATCGACTTTGTCAGACTCAGAATCTTCAGTATGTTTTTTTGGCATGATTTGGGACCATAAATCAATATTATTGAGGGAAACCCACTCGAAATAAAACACAAGAAGCTGTAAGCCAATGGTTTGCAACCTTGAGTCTGACTCTTCCATGAAAGATGAGAGAAACTGCAAGGTATTGTTGCATGTGAAGAACTTTGCTCTAAAATCCTTCACCTTCTGCCGTTTATTGGCGACTGCACCATCAGTCCAACTCCTAAAACTCTCCGGATTGGGAGTTCCAGAACTGCTAGTCTTATTTTCTCGTGTCTTATAATATAACGAGACCAAGCGAGGAATTGCCATGAGTAAGAGCCATGACTGGGTGTTTTCAGAGCTATGCGATACGCTCCGTAAATGGTACCAGTCCATAATTCCTTTTGATCTGCACACCTCGATATCCTTAGAGGTAAGTTTCGAGCTTGGAGCTTGTGATCTTACTAAAAGCGCTTGAATTAGCATGCCCAAAGTATAAAGAGAACGACTGGATTCATCTCCTGCAAGAGAATCAATGGGAGAATTGGCCTGAGAATCGGCATTCACGAGTTTGGGATACGACGAGATGTCAAAGTATCGATAAAATGACTCGTGGTTTAAAAATGAAAGGAATTGCGTGAACAATGGATCTAGGGATGTGGAGCTGAACTGCAAGATCGCAGTCACTCCCAAATGGATCATCTCATGTAGGAAGCCAAAGTCTTCAGTTGAGAGGGCCGCAAGCAACTTATTGATGATTTGGAAAGCACTAAGGATAATGGGGTTTTCCCTTCGTGTATAGTTCTCCACGGCCCTTTTCAAAATCGGCAAAAGGGAGAAGTATGTATGCAGTTGTACCAATGGTAAGATAGTAGACGAGGAGGAGCCCATCAAAGAAGCCAAACTCGAGAACAAGTGTCGGAGGAGACTATCGTTCAAAGAAGGGCCATTGAACTCGTGAGTGATGGCTCTGCACACAAATTTGTAGCATTTCGTCCACAGGTCCAGGCTCAAATGGCAGAAAAACAGCTCCAGTTTAAGCAATTTATCGAGTACTTGAGCAAAGTCCGCCGTGCATGGCCCAAACGTGTCCTCACCTAAAGCATTGAAGTAGAGGCTCATTAGAGTGGAAAGTATAGTAAAGTAGCCCTTGAATTTCGGCCGTTGCTTGGCAGGAAGGTTCAAGGAAGCCTCGACCAACTCACGGAGTATTAGCGAAGCATTATTGACACGGGTAACCACGGGCGAAGGAAGTGTTCCCAGCGTGGAATCACGTTCGATCTCTATGGCTCGTAGGAGTGCCTGCAGTAGAGCTAGGAACTGCCTGGGATTATGAGCGAGTTTCACATAGCGCACTTTTTGGAGCGAGTTCAAGACCTCATTCCTGGTTTTAATCTTGGACGATCCGAGCGAATCGATCACCGTGTTGAGGTCAAACGTGGACATGGCAGCATGTGAGTGCTATAGATGCATGAGTGCTACTAAGATAGACTGATGCGAATGCGCACTGTAGCATGAAGGTCCAGCATAAGGAAAGGGAAAAGAAGAAGGGAATGAAGGGACAGATTTAGGGATATAAAGAGCGATATATAGAGTACGAATTTATTTAAACAGATTTGTTTTGTTTTGTTTTGTTTTGTATCGTTTCGTTTTGTTTTTTTTTTTTTGGCTCGAGTGGTGGTTTGATATTAGTAGTGGAGTATCCCTCATCTGCTTGGCTATAGTCTACTGTAGCTTTATGCAATGGTAGGTAGAGATGAACGCACCAGGCAACCCAGTACCCCAAATCCTCTGGCCATCATTCATACATTAAAGTAGCTATACATTTATGAGTCATGACTTTAGATTAATTGTTTACCGTGAATTCAATATTTACTGTAGACTAATTTATGAGTACTGTACTATACGCACATTGTACGCACATTCTGCCCTCATTTTACACCATTTTACACCCATTAGACCACCGAGCACTGCGAACATCAGTATATATTACTATTATCTATACACTACAGAATACTACTTCACTACTACTATACTTGTTTTATAACTATATCGGTTTCATTAACTTTTATTCAATATTTAATTTCAGATCGATTATATATAAAGTTTCATCTCTGTATCGGATATATTGTGGCATGGACCCACGGCCGCACACCGTCCATCTCTGCCCCAACAAATTCATCAAGCAGTCTAGAAATTGCGAAAAAAAAAGATCAGTGGAGTCGTTGGTGTATGGGAGTTTAATGTACTAATATGAACTTAGTCTTTTAGTGTCTGAAGTTAGTTTTGAAATTCTCTTTGAGTATGAGGTGCACTCACCCAAATAGTATGTATTGCATGGATACCATTAGATCCACTATAGGCAGGGCTGACCCATAGAGGTCCTATGAAGCCTACTTCTTCTGCTCCTATAAATGATACTCCATACTGTAATTGCATAGCATTTGACAGTATCTTCCCTTATTGGTATTGTTATCGTGCAGAGTTTTCGCAGCCACGTCTTCTCTCGAAATACTATATACCAGCTCAGATTCTCCTTCTGAGGAATTATTGGCAAATGAACACGGCAAATAGATTATCTGACTTGAAAACTCGAATCTAACAATGTGTGTTAAAGTCAGTAAGATATAGATCTTTACCTCTAGGCTTGAATACCTGAGTATGTCTTCATCATAAAAAGCTTCCTTATTATAAGAGCTGCTATCTTTTATAAATGGGATATTACTATATTCAATAGACTATAATTCATATTCTCCGACACTATGACTCTACTACTCTACTACTAGTCTAAACTGGTTACTGGTTACTACCTACTAGTGGTTGGTAGCTACTACCACTCCTCTACTTTATTAATATACTACGTCAATAGGTATATAGCCTACTTCCACTATGTACTACTTTGGTCAAGGAATCTATGGAGTATAGTTCATTATATGGGCATTTCTAATCTTCCTGGCTCTACAGGAATAGGAGCGAAATGCATGTCAACCTGCTACCTCGCAGACCATTAACAATATATTCAAACCCAAGAGTCAAATGAATGAATGAATATCTTTTATTTCCAAGGTACTGAAGAAACCACGAAAGTGTCATGATCTCTATAAAGACTGTTGTGAAGCTGTTTGTTATGTAACAGCAACAACCACTCGGCTACAACATCTACCATCATTTACTACTACAGCTACTAGCACTACCAGAAACATCAGAAACTAGAACTGCCACTAACAGAAAATCTACTACTAACAGCAAAATAGCGGTATACCTAAATCTTCACGTTACAACTTTAGCATCCAGTCATCTTATACAATCACTATGGCTACGACTTCACTTGGTGAACTTGGCATGATCGAAATACTCAGCTATACAATTTGGATTATACATGCTAACTGTTAGTATATCTCTTTCACTATACACTTAAATGTCAATTTGACGATCTTGAAGATGTGTGTATATTTGTGGACTCGCAAATTTCTAGGTTCATGGAAGTCAAGTCTTGGAAGGCATATTCAACCTGTTGTGCTGGAAACACCATGTAATTATAGTCTAAAAGCTGAATATTCTTAGCCAAACTTATGTTCAAGTATGTGAAGACATGCATTTTACATCCGACACTAGTAGTATTTGGAGACTACCAATAGTGATACTTTGTGTACTATAGATTAGTACTGTAGTATAATTTTCCTGACTACTACTGACTACAAAGTAAATTTCCGGACTAGCAGCAGACTGGGTTAAGCTAGTACAGATTACTATATTTAAAGCCATTGTGGTAGTCATGCTATTGATACTAATTCCAGAACTCGGGGCAGTAGATTTGTAGATTCATAATTAGTGCATTCGTTACTAGTGGATGGTACGATACCTGGTGTGGCTTCTGCTACTAGTATACACTTACTCTTGAACCGGCATATAAGTTCAGCAATAAATACTACATTAATATTTAAAGGTGGCGTTGTAATATATGCTTCTATTGGTTGGGTGGTGGTGTTTGGTTGAATATTAGGTCGCAGTCTTTCTCGAGTGCTATTGTCATGGCCCAATGCGGTAGTAATCTGATACGAGGTGAAACTGAAACACCTCTCAAACAACCTGGGTTTTGTGCACAGAACGTGTTTGTGTACAAAAGCTATATATATAATGATGGACCTTCCCCTTCTCTCTCATCAATTATATCAACCATGTTCAAAGCTTATCACGAGTTGGAGGTCGACCCCGAGCCCTGTCTGCGCAGCATACTAAGCTGCAAGACATGCGAGTTCCTCACCACCTGGCAGTCAATCATCTACTACAACTTGGTGGTGGGAATGATCTCGCCTGTGTTATGGTTGGTCAATGGTGTTCTTTTGGTGTATGCACTCCTCTTCTTTGACCAAGAGCTGCTTTGTGACGAAGAATCCCATCTCTCCTCCAGGGCCCTTCTATATAGGCTTCTAGGCTATAGCTGCGCGCTCATGGCTTTCGCAGTGGCCGTAGCGTGTGCGGCCTGGGCTATGGTGGCCTAGTGTGCGGGTGGCCTGTGAGCCGCTCTGTACCTGGCTGACTCGGCCGTGACTCCGAAGCATCGCCGCACTGACTCGGTTTGAATATATATATACCCCACAGTCTGTCCCCAAGGACGTAGAAATCCAACATCATGAGTGCCAAATCCGCCCTGTCAGTCTTAACCAAGACTCCGTTGTATGAGAGTCACATCAAGTACGGCGCCAAGTTCGTCCCCTATGCTGGCTTCAATATGCCTCTCATCTATAAGGGCCAGTCCCATATTGACTCGCACAACTGGGTCAGATCCAAGGTGGGTTTGTTTGATGTCAGTCACATGTTACAGCACCGGGTCAAGGGCCCAGGTGCCAAGAACTTCCTCGAGAAAATCACCCCGATCGATCTCGGCTTGCTTGCTCCCAACACCTCCAGTTTATCGGTGTTACTTAACAAAGACGGTGGCATTATAGACGATACCATCATCACCAAACATGCTGACGACCAGTACTACATGGTTACCAATGCTGGATGCAGGGAAAAGGACGTGAAGTTTATGAAGGCCGAGTTGGAGCACTTTCAAGATGTCCTGCACTCGACTTTCGAAGGCACTTTGTTGGCTATTCAAGGTCTGAGCGCAGGCAGCTTATTGCAAAAGTTCACCAACGAGGACTTGTCCAAGATCTTCTTTGGTAACACCAAAACCATCAAACTTAATGGTCTTGTGGATGGAGATATCCATCTTTCCAGAACGGGATATACCGGAGAAGATGGCTTTGAGTTATCGATTCCTTCGTCGACCGAGGGAGAAGCTGCTCAAGCCAGGGCTTTTTTCGAGCACTTGATCGACGACCACCCGGACTTGGTGAAGCCAATTGGCCTTGCTGCTCGTGATTCTTTGAGACTTGAGGCTGGTATGTGTCTCTATGGAAACGAACTCTCCGAGGAGATCACACCAATCGAGGCCACGTTGGCTTGGCTCGTGCCCAAGACTAGAAGAAGCGGTGAGCAGACCTTCAATGGAAGCTCCAAGATCTTGGAGCAGCTCAACGACAAGAAACTCGTGCCCAGACGCCGTATAGGCATTACATCCAAAGGCCCAGCACCCAGAACAGGCGGAAAAGTCTTTGACAAGGAAGGAAAAGAAGTTGGATACGTGACGTCAGGCTGCTTATCGCCTACTTTGGAATACAATGTGTCGCAGTCGTACGTGGACAAGAGTGTGAAGATCGGCGAGGAAGTGCAGATCGAGATCCGAGGCAAGAAGAGGCCCGGAATCATCGCCAAGTTGCCTTTTGTGGCAAACAACTTCTATAGGGGCTAGTTACATAGTGGATTTTTATAAGCGGTTGCAGTTCATGTAGCGTACATTTGCAATTACTGCAAGCCATGTAGAATGGTTGCGAAATAGATGTCAGATGTGGAGGACCGGAGTAAAAGAGTATAGAATAAAAAGATCAAATGTGTGTGAATAATTGAGGAAAGGGTAAATGTGTGAATACACTTAACGAGAGAATAGATCAAGGTCAGCCGGTCTCCCCGAAAGAGCTTATTCTTTAAGAACAATGCCCAGAAGGTTGCAACAGGGTATCCACCTCGAGCGACGACACCCTAAGCCGCGAAACTTCCTTTTGACGCATAGCATTTACGCGTGCGTTCCCTCATTGTGGTATGTGGGCAAGTGCCATGAACCCCCGGGAAATCCAATGGTTTAAGTATAGATTAGGATACATTCCCATGGCACTGTTTCACTCCATCTCGAGCCATTCACCTCCAAAACATTCCGAAACCCCCCTAAAACGCAACCCGACTCGGGTGCCTGGCGAGTGCATGGGCCATACAGGTTGTGCGTAGCGACGCAGGAAAAGTCGTGTTTTTCAAGAGGAAAATCGTGGATGGCCGCGAAATATCTACTGCAATCGCGCTGAAGTGCCCTACAATGAGCCTCAATGCACCCCCTCCTAGCCGACATACTTAAATAGATGCGTACCTCGGACTCTTCCTAGCAGAGGACTATTTTTCTTCAGGCGGTCTTTTCCAAACACCCTTCGTTTCTTCTTTTCTATTTCTACTCTTCTATAATGTCTACCCCTTCCAGACCTCTAGCCTCCCACAGAGACAGCGACCTCAATTCCAGATCGTCCTCTCCATACAAGTCTAGACACTCGAGCCCCTGCAAAACAAACCCTCACAACTCCCACCAGAAAAAAGTGCCCAAGCTCGACTACAAAAAAAACACCAGTGATTTCCATATCTACGAGGACACTGCAGAAGAGTATGAGCTCTACCATAAGCCCAGAGCCTCTGTTGTGCAGTCTGAGAGCTTGTTGCACGATGACAAGGAGAATATCTTACAACCCAAGGGCAGTAGCTTGGCGCAAACCCGGATGGGACAAAGAGCGCCTTTGGCCGAGTTAACTCTCTCTCAGTTCCCCGGCTTTTTGAGCTCATCTACACAATTACAACGGGCCCCAGTACAGCTTCGGGAGTTGTACCAGCCTAAACACAGCAACAATGAGTCGCGCACGCTCCACAAGTTTAACGGGTTGCCCAGTTTCATCACGCCTCCAAGAGACACCATGAACAAAATCTTATACCTGACACTTACAACTTCGCAGAGCGATGATGTGGACGAGTTGGAGCAACGTTTGATCATGCGTCTGAATGAGCTCTCGCGCAAGAAACGCGCCATGTCTGTGGGTGTTAATGGAGGAAAGGCGCACCTCGTGCAGAAGAACCCTTTCCAGATATTCACTCATTAGCATCCTTCACTTCGAACCTTCATGATACCCTTACAAATACCAATTAGATACATTAGTTATAAACAGTGTAGTAAATGTACAGGAATAGAGTATAGTACATCAGTCAGTACTGTTAGATCCAAGAATACAACCCACATAGGGATTGAGGTCGGGTGCCCAATTAATCGTGAACAGATGCTACTATGCCCTTTCGGCTATCTTCCGGCAGACTACTAAATGGCAACGAATATAGTTTCGATTAGGTAATTAACGTACTTACAGAGTCTAACAAGTACAGTCTTTCGTAGTACTGTACATAGTACTATACACATCACTGTGTTATGCTACGCTTTCCTGCCTACTAGTATCCTATAGTAGAATGTAGTAGAGTGTAGTAAAGTGTAGTAAAGTGTGGTAGAGTGTGTGGTATAGTGTGTGGCATGGGGTAGTGTAGCATGCAATAACGTGCAGGCAAACTAGTGTATACATACTAATTATAATTGTGTATGTGGCAGTATATACTAATTATGACTGCCTATGTGGTAGTATATAGTAGTGCATTGTAGTGGTATAGAATAGTTGGATATGTGAAGGTTTATGTGTATAGGTGTATACTTCCATGTGAAGTGTACTCACTTCTATTTATAACCACATATGTGATAAGTCTGCCTAGAACATATCATAGCTATTTTTCACTACAATTCGGGTACAACCAAAGTGGATACATTCTTTTAAAAAATTTGACCCAGTCCTAATCTTCGGTTCACAGAACAAGTCATTGTGTCCACAAGCTGTTCACTCACCATGCATCCACAGCTAAAGTATTTCACTAGCAATCAATAGGAAGTTCCATTTTGAGTATTTTTATTTCCCTTTAAAATTTGGGCCAGGAGAAAGAAATAGATATTTGGTGGGTATGCTCAATAGCTCCAACACCGGAGACTAGGATATCCACGGAGCATATACAACCGATACCTTCTCTATTAAATCATTACTACAGAGATTACTCCTCGTATTGATAATACTTCTATGAATACTTGTACTTCCTCACACTCTTTTCCTGAGGTATACACCTTTTCTGCAGTGTTCACATATCTTGATGAGACTAGAAGGTCCATCTCTCTCTTATAGTATGACCCATACACCGAATATTAAAGCATGTTTAACCTAGAATCCCGTAAATCCCCATCCATTCTTGCGGATACAGAATTGTCAGCTTGACAAATTATACTGTTTCAAAAACAGACTTTACATTCCAATATAAACGTACTATACTATATACCATGACTACGTACTATACTATGTACCATGACTTACTGTACCAACCGTATTATACCAACTAAGTGATATACTATCGCTTTTCTGGACTCTGTAGGTCCATTTAATACTCATTGATGTTTTTTATGATGTAAGGGGAAACTGGGGCTACTTATAGAGCATGTCTGGCCTACAGATTAATAGCCTGGAAGTGTTAATACCAATATTGAAGAGACCTACGACGTGTATGTTAAATTCTTACTGGACCTGTGTCTGTATTTTCAGGGGATTGCCAGTGATTGTTTGCATAGAGCTAATCATTGTACATATACACTATTCTATATCATGCGATATACTACGGTGCCATACTATGCCATATTAAGTACTACACCTTTGGTATATTGAATATGAGTAGAGTTCTATGGAAAGATATATCAAATATCACTAGAACTCTATGCAAAGGTATATTAAACATGACTAGAGCTCTATGCAAAGTTTTGGGGATGTCAGAGATTTCTACTGGACAGGAGCTATATTACGGACCACATTATTATACTCCAGACTATACTACGTACTATACTATGGAATAGTGTCTACACTAATCCACACTAAATTATCCAATACTGACTGAATGAGACCTGAATCGTCTCTCTCTTCATGATCCTTGTGTAAACAGTCAGAAAATAGGAACAAAATTTAAGTAAACGTTATTGTCGTCTAGGTGGTCTGCTCCCTGGCTGGAAGAACTAGGGTATATAAAAAGAGGTAGTCTAATTTGACTTGAGTATCTGGTACAAGCCCACTCTCTCGGTATCCTCAAGCTCCTGAACTTCTCCACTTCATCGGAGGTACCCCTCACAGATCACTATAAGAGGACATTACATTTGTTCTCCATTGATTATAGTATGAGCAGTCTAGGAACCTCCATATAAAGTATGGAGACAACATAATAGATATAACGTAGTAGATCGACATTAGCTCACATATTAGATTCAACATGAGAACATAATGATGGAGTCAGCGTAGTGTTTTATCGTATAGAAACATTCATATAAAGTCAGCTTGGTCTCATAGCACTTTATGTAGACAATATCAGTCATGGAACACTTCAAAAAAAAAAAAAAAAAGTCAGGACATAAACAGTAATTTTATGTAAGTATAAGGATCTAAACAAAAAAAAATTAAAGTCCTGTATTCTGGTGATAAACATAATGGAGGGATATGGATTGGTGTACTCTGAGCTATAACGCATGGTACATAGATCTTACATATTTTTTTTTGTTTTCTTTTTTTGTTGATCCTTTTTGATTCCATCTCATAGTCTCTTCTCACACCTCCACAACAATACCATAAAATTACTATACTTGATCAATTATGTCTATGGTACTTGTCTATTTACTTGTTGCGGCTGCAACAGCACAGGCCCCGCGTGGAGTGCATGCAAAGGAGAAAAAAACTTGTCCGTAAAGTAAAAGTGCACTACGAACGTCAGCACCACCTCCTCCACTATGACCAGTTCCGTCATGGATGCTTTCAAGAGCCTTAATGTGTCGTCAGCTCAGGATCTCTCGGACCACGAGACCATCTTCGAGGTGTCGTACCAATACCTCTCCAAGGTGAAGGACTATAAAGACCTTGGCTCGTTCCACAACTGCATCGTTTCTTTGATCAACTGTGACAAATACCACAGGGCGTACCAGCTCATACACGAGGTGCCCAGTGAAACGCACGACCAGTTCCCGTTGGAAAAGGCTTACGTATACTACAAGATCGGCCACGTCGACGAATTGGAGGCGGTGTACCATGCGGCTTCCAACTGCTCTGATGTCACCCTCCGGGCTTTGAAACATGTCTTGGCCCAGACCTACTACCAGCACGGACGTATCCACGAGTCGTTGCTGTTATACCGGGAGCTCATTTCTTCCAACACCCTCGACAACGAGTTAGATATGGCTTGTAACGAGAGAGCCATCTTGTCGCAGCTGGGTGCTTCCACCATCGAGACCCTTGTGCAAGTTGCCGAGTCCAATAAAACTTATGATCTTGTATTCAACGAGGCCTTGATCAAATTGGCTCAAGGTGACGTGTCTGCCAGCTTGGACTTGTTGGAGAAGGCCTCGCAAATGTGCTTGGACCATAGCATGGACTCGGACCCTGCCGATTTGTTATTGGAGCTTGCTCCCATCAAGCTAAGCATAGCATATGCCCACCAGGTGTCAGGAAATGCCAAATTGGCGTTGCAGGTCATGGAGGACATCGATATTTCGGCCATTTCGGATCTCATGATCAACCTAATTTTCAAGAATAATATGGCATCCTTGTTGCCCCAAGACGATAACCTCAACTTCTTGAGCCGAGAGTTGAATTTACAGCGGAACTTGCAGCATTTGAGACAGAAGCTTACGAGGGCTCAATACCAGCTTTTGTTCAAGAACCATTTGTTGTTGTCTTACCAGAGCAAGTCGCTCTCCAAAACGTCCAACTACTTCACCAACCAGTTCTACCGCCAATATTCCGAAAACCAACCGGGTGACGTGACGCCTTTGATCTATAAGATCTTGGTCAAGTTGGACATCACTTTGGAGGACTTGCACTCTTCCACAAAGGCTAAGGCTGTGGCAAGAAAAATCTTAAAATTTGCATTGGCTCAATTGGAAGAGAAGCCTTCCGATTACTCCGTGGCTGCAGCCTTACTCTTGGTGCACGTCAATGCAAAGTCGTACAAGTTCGACCAGTCGATATTGGTGTTGGAGAAGTTGACTGCTCTTGAACTCGAGGGAGACGCAGAGAACTTACATGCATCTGCTTTTGGTACATTGATGAATTTATACGAGATTGAGAATGGGTCCAAGAAGTTGACAGCATTGTATGCTGCCTTGGTGGCCAAGTTCGAGCTGTTAACCGCAGACGCCTTGAGACTGTCACCACAATTATACGAGTTTGTGAGGGTGGTGTACTTTAAGCTTCTCGCCTCGGACCAAGCACCTTCGTCTTTGCTTCAAAAATTGAGTCAGGCCAACCCCGAAGATGTCATAGTCTCAAGCACATTGAAGGGCGATAGCTCTTCACTTAGTAGCGCCGAACAGCTTGCGTCCAAAACAGATGTGGAGGAGTTATTGGATGTTAATGTTGAAGAGTTGGTGGAGCAAAAGCCCAAGAGTGCATCTGCAGTGGCATCAAGAAAGAATGCCTACAAGGTGAGCAAGAAGCCTAGAAAGCCGCAGTTTTCCAAGACCAAGGTTTTGAAGGATGAGAAGGACTTTGATGCAGACAAATTGGACAAGGAGAGGTGGCTACCAATGAAGCTCCGGTCTTACTATAAGCCATCCAAGAAGGAATTGAAGAAGAAATCCGGTGGGCTCCAGGGAGCCGTGGAGCTGTCGCCAGCCCCAAGCAACACCACGCGGGCCAGCAGTTCCAGCAAATCCAAGCAGCAGCAAAAGAAGAAGAAGAAGGGTAAGAAGTAGACAAATAGTTTATAGCGACTAAAGAACACACAGACGGTGAGACGAATTTTACAGTACACAGTACACGATATATTGGTGCTTGCATCGTTATGAATGTACATTAAAAGTAGTGTACAGATAATTATTATATAAGTGAGGTAAGGGATTAAATATTTTTTAACCATGAAAGTTTTGCCGTAACTATGTTTGAACAATGACTTCAGTCGGATAAAGATATGTCCGTGTATGCACGTGATACACCCGGACCCAACAAACCACCACCTCAACCATTGCAATGACCAATCAGGAAATTGAGATTTGTGTGAATACGGGTTTTGGTGACTGCAAGTTTGGGTGGTACAAAAGGATAGTTTTTTTTAACCATTATTGTTGGTGGCTTTATTTCCAATGTGGCACTGTTGGGAGGTTATGGGCCCTGCGCAACGTGCTTGTTGTTCCAGTCCGCACCCAGCCATCCTCTCCCCACACAATCCACTCCACTCCTATTACTTTTACTCCTCCTTTTGACCCCACACTACTCCCTACTCCTCTTTTCCTACTCCTCTTTCTTCCCCCTTCTCTCCTTTCTCTCTCCTTTCTCCCCCTCATTTCATAACATAATTATTTCCTCACATTTAAATATGACGCCCACCTTCTTTAACTACGTCCAGTAATGGCCAGTGCATTAAGGCCACATCAATAATACACACAAGTAGTTAAAAAAAAAAAAAAAAAAAACATGTGAATCTGACCAGACCTCTATTCTACATTGTTCATAATTCTAAAATTTCTAATATGGTCTTTTGTGCAGAAAGAATAGTCAGAGTTACTGCTAGGCTGGTGGGCACTGTAGGCTGCTCACTGAAATAATAACAATACCAGCACCCAGGGTAGAATACTCCTAGACTTTGACTCAATATTTTTTATAATAGTATTTTCTCGTATCACTATTGTTCCAGCTTTGTGTCAGATTTTCTCCACTTTGTTTCAGCTTTGTTACAGCCACATTGTCCTCGTACATTTGCCAGTTGCGGAACTTTGTCTGAGTGTAGCCATTTATTCAGCCTCAATGGGGTGTGCAAGGGCCGCCTAAAGTGGAGCGTTGAGTGCGCGGCCATGCACGCCGCTAAGCGCTAAGCGGACAGAAGTTCTTAGCGGCTTTGTCAGGCGCCAGAAAAGAGCGGGTCCAGAAACGCAATGATGATTTGCCTGCACATAACCCTCACTGCTTGTCTAGAAGATGCCATGGACTGCAGTCAACCCTGATAAGCCGCCGCAGTCCGTTTTGACATGCCTATCTGGGCAGCAGCACATTAAGCGAACATAGTATATATTCTCCACTTCCCAGCCGTACTCACATCTATCCACACCAGGCTACCCAGACCTATACTCTGACCTACCCCAGACCTAAAACACACTATTTCGATATCATTATCACACAGATCGCCGTCTTTGTAATAATAATAGAAGAAGAGTTATGTTCGTGAAGTTGAGCTACCAGTATAAATTTGTTCTCTCCTTTTAAGACAGACTTCCCCAACCCCCCAAAGACTATTCATTTCCTCTCTTTGATCCATTTCATCACTTCAACATGTCGACATCAACCGCAGCCTCGTTGCCAGCCAAAAAAGCCAATGTCTCCAGAGTTCGGCATTTGACCTTGGACGATGTTCCCAAGGCCGCTCTTACCTTGTACAAGTCTTTTACGCTGGATGCACTTGCCCAGTTATTGACGTCCCACATCAAGGACGACGCCAAGAAACTTGAGGCAGACTTGCAGCTTTACCGGAGCTACCTTGCCCAGCACATCGATAAGGGCATTTGCTTGGGCATTGGAGAAACCGATGACGACTTCGAAACCGTGGCCATCTGGTCTCATCCCACTTCTTTTGTCAACGGTTTGGACAGCTTTCCTACCTTGATAAAGGCCGGTTACGGCAAGCTCTGGGACCTTGTTGGAGAAGAGGGCCACGAGAAGATCTTCAAGGGCATGTTGCCTTTGCTCCACGATACCTTTGAGGATATCATGGCCACGGACCGCAGATTCAAGGGCAAGGGCGTGTACACGTTGGTGTATTTGGGCTCCGTGAAGCGTGCACGTGGAAAGGGCAATGCGAGAGCCATCTTCGACTACATGTTCGACAAGTACATCGACGGGCCCGGAAGAAACAACATCGCGTACTTGGAGAGCTCGTCCAGAACCAACATTCCCATTTACGGCAAGTTTGGCTTCCACTTTTACAAGGACATCATGCTTGGCTCCAAGGACTCACCTTCTGCCAAGGAGGGCCAAGACTATGCCGTGATGAACGTGATGATCCGGGGCACCAACGGTGAAAACTGGACCAAGGCTCCTATGTCCAAGTTGTAGCATTCAATAAGTCAACAGACATAATAAACAATCTTAAACTATGTACATACAGCCACGGCTTACCCTTTGAGTCACCTACTCCAGCTCTGCTCTACTCATCCAATGAAAGAGAGCTCTTTTGAGAAGGCAAGGTCCTTGAAGCAAACTCCTTCTTCACCTTCTCCTTCAATGCAGCCTCCTGAGCCGAGGTCAATGGCTTGACCACTTGGTTAGGTGGAACAAACGAAAAATGCCCAAACCCAAACTCTCGGTCGCTCATCTTGTTCAACACATACAATTGTTGTCTGACGTAGCCCACGAGGGCCTCGATGTGTCTCATGTCGGCATTAGGGTCACCATTGAAGATGTTTCTCCAAAGCGCAGCAGCAAAAGTAATGTCATCGGTCATCAAACCTTCATCGTACGACACCACACAACCCAAGAGTTGCGTGTGGTAATCTTTTAAGTACCCCTCGATAATTCTATTGGACGAAATGCCCAACTCGTTGGCCATGCGCAACTCCATATCCCTGAAGATTCTGTCCACGAGTTTTTGCTGGTAGTTGCGTCCGTACTTAAAAGGCATAGCTCTCATACGCACCGACAAGATCCAATAGTGCAAAGCAGTGATCTGGAACCACTGGGAAAAACTCTTGGGTAGGCCCAAAACATCATAGTAGAACGCCGCCGTGTCCGAAAGCGGCTCGTTGGGGTAGTACATGCCCTGCTTCTTGCACTCTCCAAAGTAGTAGGAACCAGCCACAGGGCCAGCACGAGACTTGTCCATATCAATGTTGAACACCCTCACAATGGCCTGGCCGATGTTCTGAGCAAAGCTAGACATCTTATAGTTGGGGTCATTCTCGATCTTGTGGTCCGACAAAAATGGGCCCTTGGTGGTGGCATCCCGGGGTTTGATCTTCAAGTCCTGCTCTATCTTGGGGAGGTGCGATTCCTCAGCTAGCTGCGTAGGAGGCACAATTTTCTCTTGGTTCAAAAGCAGAGGGCCATGGCGAAACGTCCGCCTGGAGCACGCCGCAACATTCACGCGGAGCAGGGAGCCCAATCTGAGTCGAGGAAGCATGAGGACTGAAGATTTTTCTGGGTTAGAAGGATCGCGAAATGCCCGCGCTCTGGTGTAGCAAGGTGTAGATGAGTGGGTAGAGGCAAATATGGACAATGATAAAAAATAGAATTATAGGGAATTGGAGAAAGGGGGTGTGGTAGTGTCTCTAAGGGTTTAGTATAAAATTGGAGAGTAAAATTGTAGAATTCAGAATGTAGAATGTAGAATGTAGAGTGCTAGGAGTGGTGTTTAGTAGTGGTGTTTGGTAGTGGTGTTTAGTAGTGAGTAGTGGAGTAATTGGCTGGAATACTAGAGCAGTAGAGATTATTAAGTGGTTTTATTTTTATTCGTAGTAGCAAAACACATTCTAGAAAATTACTACACACTATATTTTACTATATGGTGGAATACCACACACACTACACACCATATGCGAAACATTGGGAACTTACTACATTCTAGAAATTACGAAACACTATATACTACACCGTATACTTCAAGATTAAGTATAAACAGTAGTTTTTTGTTATTCTTATAATAATAGAGTACTGACCTGAAACGAATATCTAAAGCTAGAGTAGGAGATACTAGAGTAGTATAACAGTACAGTAGTATTAATCTTTTTATCTGTTTTGAAAATATCATTACTAGCAGTAGGAGCAGTAGTAGTAACATAGTATTTTTATTTTATAATGGTCATTATTAATTAGAGCCAGACTGAAATACTAGTAGGATATTATATAGAATACTGAATGGGCTGAATGGAGTACTGAATATAAAACTGATTGGAATCTGAAAATCAAAGTTTGACGGTAGTTGTTAGATTCATGTTGTGATGTTGAGTAGTAAGTTTTTTTTATTCATTGATGATTTCTCAAAAGGAGAAATCTGAGCTGCTTATATGACTTTTCAACAGAATGGGTGGCTGGTAGATGGCTGGTAGATGGCTGGTGCCTTGTACAATGGACATTGTTAGTATCAGGCAGAGGGGCTTCATAGTACCTCAATAGGTAGAGCACTGCCTATGGTGGATTTGACAGTAGTAGAGTATTAGAGTAGTAGGCTTGAAAACTAGGTACTATATAGATATGCTGGTACAATAGTGGAGTACTAGTGCAGTAGACTGTGGACTGGAGTCTACTCTACTACTCTACTACTCTACTACTCTACTACTCTACTACTCTACTACTCTACTAACAACCCTTATACTACACCACCGCTTAGTTCGTCCTTAGTAACGATTTATACATTAACAGAGTTAAGCCTAGACATCTTGTAAAGAGGGAAGACCCTGGTAACTAATAATTAGACATTGGGTAACACTTAATATAATAGTATATTATGGAATGGTGGTAAAGAAGAGTAGTACAGTAGACGTACAGGAATAGTATACAAGGGTGGTGACCACAATAAACGGATAGAACAGTAGAGACTTTTGGTTCTATAAGAGAAAATGTCCAGCTCTTTCATAGATTACATAGACCTTGAATATATAGACTTTGGTGGGCTTATCGTTACAACTATAAGGAGCAATAGTCAATAGACGCAGCGCCCAGGGCTCATAATCCGTTATCCAGATGGCATATGCACCACAAAAATATTCAGACATTCGAGACAATCCCAAACTATTAAAACACTATTAAAGGGTATATCAGATCAAACTATAATGAAATATGGAGTCGTGAGGGTAGAGTAAGTGAGAGTAGTGTGTGAGAGTAGAGTGTGTGAGAATAGTACAGTGTTTCTCAAAACTATTCAAACCAGCACGGCAAAATGTTTCGAACCAAGAAGACAGAATTGGTTCAAACCAGAGCAGCAAAAAGATTCAAACTACACTAGCAAAATTAGACGAACCACGTTTCGTACCCCTTCCAGTTCAGTTCCGTCCGTTCTGGCCCTTGATTGGTACTGCAAGACTTGCAAATATAGTACATATGAGGCAATCCTCCAGATTTAAGATTTCACGATATTGAATCCTAATGAAAGGTGGTGTGAAACATTATGCCATTTGGTTTGAAAGACTGTCCGAAGGGTTCCGAAACTTTTTGAATCATTGGTTTGTTTAATTTCGCTAGTGTGGTCTGAACCATTTTGCCGTGCTGGTTTGAATAGTTTTGAGAAACACTGTATACAGAATAGAAGACTGATCAAATAATAGAAAAGTCCTATACATAGCCCCAAGATCATAATCATAGGAGGTCATAATAATAATAGAAACTCAATATAATCATAGAGTCATAGTTAATATTAGGAAGTCACAATATTCATGGGGGGCTAAATAATCATAAGAGGTCATAGAAGGACGTAGTCAGAAGTTCATACAGTATAGAGTGTTGAGAGTTTCCATAAAGACTTGCATAGACTGGAATACTTACCTTGTTTCTTCTTATGAGTGTTAACAATTCTGGTACAGTAGTGTTCATTGTTTCTTGGTAATCAATACTTGTGCGACGTATATTAACTACCATCTCTGTTTTGTGGTCTTATTCGATACTCCTCTATCATGAGCGAGATCCTCTCTTTATATACCACGTCACCATGAATTCCGTTCTCCTGTACCGGACTTATTGATCCCTTGTCTGAATTCAAACCTTATGACTCCTGACCCCAAGTCACGGTTTATATTATCCGTCGGCACTTATACATTCCTCGGAACCTTATGAGACTTGTCCCTTCATCCAATTCGGCTGTACTGCAGGTGAGACCTTCCTGCATACACGGGTCAGGACATCTCACATGTTCAACATAGAGTGTGAGTGTGAGTGTGAGTGAGAACGAGTGAGAGTGAGAGCAAGTGTGAGTGAGTACAACATAATACCCCAAACAATATCACAAAAGTATTATGGACAGTTCTAGACACATTCATTTAAAATATTACACGTCCTTCATGGAGCAGAATACGTGGTTCAGATCATTATATAGACCTGGTCCGGCATACATCCCAGCCACCAGCAGTGCCTACGGCTGCGTGACGGACGTCTGAGCAACCAAAGAGGTTGTGGTAATCCCTACAGGATGCACTGGCCATTCGTGTAAAGTAGCTTTATACACTTGAAAATATACACTTGAAACGAGAGGGTAGAAATTATTATCGGAGGGTTCGACGTTTGTAGTAGTAAGGATAGCAGTGAGAGTAGCCAAGTAGTGAGTATAGTATGGTGAGCAGGGTGAGCATGGTGAGAATAAGTGAGAATGGTGAGAATAGTGGGGTGAGAATCGTAGACAATAGACCATTCAACCTGTGACATACTGTGACATATAATGTCACAATAGTGACGAACTATGACATACATGATGTACATTTCATACATGATGTACATTGCATACATAACATCTGTTCTTAAGACTATTGTTTAATTTTTTCAACCAGAGGAGTTGGAGACCAAGCTAGGTCGTCCTACGGGAGTGCATCCAACGTATCTGCCATTTTAGACCATTTCAGACCATACTCTCCTCCACTAATTTTTTTTTTACTTTTCTCCAATATTAAATAATAAATCTATCTATTCTATTTTTAAATAATAAATCTATCTATTCTATCTTTAAATAATAAATCTATCTATTCTATCTTTTAATCTATCTATCCATCCCAAACCCATTTCTACTGTACATTTACTGCTTGAAAGCCTTGTCGAACTCAGTGAAGACGAATCTGTATCTGACGTCACCGTCCTCGCATCTCTCCAAAGCCTTTCCGCACGAGGCCTCGTTGATTGGAACCTCTTCCACCATTGGCTTGATGCCCTTGTCTGCAGCTAACTGCAACATCTCAATGGCCTCGACCTTGGAGCCCAAGAGAGAGGCTCCGAAAGAGGAAGCACTCTTAAGGAAGGTGAATGGAGTCACCTCGAACTTCTCGCCCACAGGTGGCAATCCAACACTGCAGAATCTACCGTCCACCTTCAACACAGACAAGTATTGGTCCAACACGAAACCGTCCACGTTGGAGGCACAGTTCAAGATGAAGTCGAACTTGTCCTGGAACTTGCCAGTCCATTCCTTGTCTTCCTGGGTGGCAACGAAACCATCGGCTCCGAAAGCCTTGGCCTCCTTCTCCTTGGAGTAACCTCTGGAGAAGGCGTAGACTTCAGCACCCAAGGCCTTGGCGAATTGAAGAGCCAAGTGGCCCAAACCTCCAATACCAATGACACCCACCACTGGGTTCTTCTTACCGCTGATGTTTCTCTTCAAAGGAGAGAACACGGTCAAACCAGCACACATCATTGGAGCAGCGTGCACGGACTCCAACTTGTCTGGAATGGCAAACACGAATTGCTCGTTAGCAATGGAGTGCGAAGAGTATCCACCTTGGGACACGTACCCATCGGCCTTGGAGTCTGGGGTGTTGTAAGTACCAACAACTTGAGCACAGTATTGCTCGTTGTTGGTCTTACATCTGTTACACTTGCCACAGGCGGAAGAAGCAGCACCAACACCGACTCTGTCACCGATCTTGAAGTCTTGCACTTCATCTCCAACAGCAATGACGTGGCCAATGATCTCGTGGCCAACCACAAGGTCCTTTCTGTTCAAAGGACCCCAGTTGCCTCTCAAGGTGTGGATATCGGAACCACAAAGACCACAGCAGATGTTCTTGATGACCACATCCTTAGGGTTAATCTTCTTATGGTCATAAGAGGCCAACTTGGGCTTGTTCCAGTTGTCTTCAGAATCGACGGTGAAACCTTGGAATTGTTCGGGGACTGCGGACATTGTATTAGAGAATGATAAGAATGAAGTTTTGGAAATGGAGGATTTGGATGCAATATTTATACCATTGGCATAGGTAGCAACGGTGTGTGGGTCCTGCGCACAAGGCCTGCGTGAATACGTCAGCTAGTTGCGATTACTAACAGGCATTGTTTCACACGAGTCCAGACACACGCTGAAATCAGGTACTGGAGCCGTTGAAGGGATTTTAGTGGCTTCAGCAAATTGGTGATTAGGCCCCAACCTGTGTATATCCATTGGGTTTGTGGTGTCATAATCCGGTTGATTTGGTGGTGGCTTGGTGCTGCCAGTGCTAAATCAGTGAGCGCCGAGTGTGCGTGGTGGAAATGCATCGCCGACTTTATCGCACTGTAGAAGCTCATCGAAGATAGCTCCTGCACACGGCGCCCCGGAGCGGACAATTTATCCGCTCTAACAATTGCCTTCAAGCCAGGCAGAAGCCACAACAGGGCCCATGCTCGGTCCGCAGGCCTCACTCGTCGCATGCCTTTTTTCGCCGTCTTCAAGCTGCCCATGTCTTGATAAGGCCCATGTTCAGAAGCACAAGCTCTTAAGCTACATACGTCGATGAAACTGGTGGCGAGTCAGATAGAGGCTGGAGGCCGAGCCGGCCATACTAACTAACTAACTAATTAATTAATTGTTTGCGGTTCTCCTCTACGGCTCTGTTCTGCCGTTTTGTTCTGCCGTTCTCCTCCGCTCTCGCTCTTCACCACCCTACACTGTTGTCTCCACCACCCTACACTGTTGTCTCCACTACCCTACACTGTATGCTCTAAACTGCTGTACGCCCTAACCGCGACCTCACGCTAAGTACACTGCCACCACCCACCAGTCCCTACAGATATTTGACCACTAGACTTAGCCATAACAGGAAACCACAACTAAATTTACTTGAGGGCATTCATATAGGCATTCATATAGGCAAATCATATAGGCATTGATATAATGAATTAGGTTGGCGAATTTTTTTTATTGTGTTATTTAATTACTGGATTATTGGCGACTAATACATTCAGGAAAATTTCCAGGAAAAAATTACATTGGGGACTTGGAACTGGTGTTGTATTGGCCATTGGCCGTTGACTACCGAATGAGGTTGGATGTGAGCGCGTGGTCTTGGTGCGTGGGTGTAGGGTGGGCGAGAGCTCATGAGTGGTGCCAAAGTCGCGCCTTACGATCGCGCGCAGGCTCTACATTCTTTAAATCAAAGCATCTGTAGGTCCTGCGCAGAACGCAGGTTCGCGTGTGTATGTCATTGCATTCGTTGGCGGATATGAATTTGTATCGTCTCAGCTCAGAGTTGTCATCAATGCACTTTTTTCCCGAATGCGTTGAACCACTGACCCAGGCCCCACCGTTTCCCGTGGTCCTGCACAAGCAGCGCCGTAGACACCGTAGTTCCCTACCATTAAAAATTGGCCCTCCCGCCATGGGATTTTTTTTGCAGATGTTCCGATCTGGGGTTGCAGCCAAAGAAGCAATAACAGTGAGGCAAACAATATAACGTGGGTGGAAAAAATGTATAGACACAACTGGCGTGTGCGCATTTCTTTAAACCCACTGTTTCCCTTTTTTTTCCCTTCTTGTCTCGGTCTTGACATTTTCAAATTTACTACTACTTTTTTTTTCCGGGCCCCGTGTCAAGATATTCCTTGTGCCCGTTTTTCCTGCCCCCTCTACTCAATTCCGCTTTCTGGCTCCTCTTCTATTCCAAATCACGTGGATCCTCCAGAGACCGTTGTCCCCTTCTCCACGGCTAATTGTTGTCCAGCATTTTTTCCATTTTTCCCTTCCGGCCTGATGGTGTTATACAAGAGAAAGCAGGTGACCTTCGTGCGCCCGTTTCCCGTTCCCCAAGACCTCGACTCCGAAATCTACGTCATTCCCCAGACCAAGGAATGGTTTCTTGACTACAGCGATTACCTCGCCCGCATGGACTACTACCACCGCCGCAAGTTTGTGTGTGAAATTACAGGGAACTCGTGCTTGACCTATTTCGAGGCCCACCTTTCCGAATCAAAGGAAATTAAGGATTTGGACGCCCACTTCCCGGAGGCCCTACGCGAACACATACTCAAGTTCCTCCAGTTCAACCGCATCTCCAGGTTGGATCTTTTGGTCGACAAGGTGTACTCTGTGTTCAAAAACGAGTATTTTCCGGGTGAGGAGGTCTATGTCAAGAAGATCATCGAGCCCAATGCAAACAGGCCCGCCGCCAAGGCGAATGCCGTGCCTCCGCACGCTTATATGTCCACGGTGAAACAAAGAGCCATGATCAGAGAAAAAGTCCAGTACAGCGATGTATCCGAAACAAAGTATTTGGTTTCCACCATTGGCGACGGTTCGCAGATCATTGCCACCAACCAGCAGATTTCCAGAGACAGAAATCACTTTACCAAGTGGCTTATCAAGACCTACATTAAGTTAACCGTCACCCGTTCGCAGAAAGTTGGTGCTCCGTGGGTTGTGAAGGATAAGTATGCCAAGAAATACCGCATCCCCACGGAATTTCCCGAAGATTTGAAGATGTTTGAGCACATCACTCCCAGTGGAGAGGTGCTATACGAGGGAGACGAGACTCTGGATTCGTTCTGCCATGCTGCGGATCCTTCCGACCCCAATTCCACCAAATCCAAAAAGGCCCGTGGCAAGGGCATGAAGAAGAAAGCTGCCCTGAACTTGTCTACCGTGAAGTCGAGAGCAGGAACTGATGAAGCCACGGACGAGATTGCTGGCACTGAGTGCGTGGATCCAAAAGCAAAACTAAAATCAGATCCTCGCTCAAGGTTTCCTCTCCACCATCTACCGGAGTCAATCCAGAAAGAGCTCAATGAGAATGAACTCGTTACATTGTCGTCGTTCCAGCCATCCAAGAAAACGATTACCGAAGACTTGGACCTTGGCTTTGACCTCCAAAACACTAGGCCTCCTTCGCATCCAATGAAGTTGCTTGAAAATGCGCTCCTGCTCAATGAACAAAGTTTGGAGAGAGGGGAGGACGAGTCGGATGAAGAGTCTATGAAGAAGGAGTCAGATGATGGGTCGCTGCTGCAACCCCATAAAAGAGATGATTTTGGGAAGTTGCTTCTCTCGTCCTCTCAAGAAGCATTGGAGATCTGGACTTTCCTTAACATATATCACTCTGTGTTTAAACTTGACACATTCACATTCGATGACTTCATCTGTGCCATGGGATGGAACGACGACCAGTATAAGGACCTCGGACGGTGTGAACTTTTGGATGAAATCTGGTGTGCAGTGTTGAGCTTGATAATCTCTAACGAGCCGGTTCCAAAGAAGTATCTCGATGAAGCGGAGACGTATGGGCTCAGAATTTTCTTACCCCCAAAAGTGACTTTGCTCAAGCCGGGGCAGACTTCAGAAGTAACTCTAAAGGATTCCAAAGATGACATTGAAAGTGATGACATGAAAGTGGATGAGGTGAAAGACGAAAGCAAAGAAAATGGCGAGATCCCCGATGAAAGCAATGAGAAGCATGACACTGAAAAGAAAAAAGAAAGCGAAGAGAACCATTTGGCTTATTCTGTTATAAACCACAGAGGAGTTGCTTGGCACGAGAGACTCCGCAAGAGAAACTTCAAAGATGGTGGCTGGCAAGTTATTGTATTGGGAGTGCTTTCTCTTGTGGAGTATGTTCCCGAATACTCTGCAATCATTCAGGAAGCCTATGAGATTCTTGCTCCTTTGCTGGTCAAACCAGCCACGCCAGGAAGTGTGTTATCCCAGTTCTACACGTACCTCAGCATTGATTTGAGACTCAAGGTTCTTCATATTCTTACCACTTTGGTTGTTAATGGAGATGCAGTGCGTGCATACATCGACGAAGCACTTGAAGCTTCGACCAACTTGAGACGGTCTAGACTCGAGATTTTAAAGGACATGAAGCTGGCAGTTGATAATGCCAACAAAGCACATTTTGAGATCCACAACAAGTTGCTCGAAGGTCTGAATTCTGCTATAGATCCATCTATATGGAACTCTTTCTCCAGGAAGAAACACAGACTCAATATGAGAGGCTATGAAATGACAGACTACGAGAAAGCGTACTTGGAAGTGGATCCTTCGTTCCAGGAAGTCTGGGATGAGAGAGAAGCCAGCATCGCCAAGATCCAGGAGACGAAGAGCAAGAGAAAAGAAATCGAGCTGAAACTCTCAGAACTCGATTGTCAGAGAGTGCGTCTACTCGGCAAAGACAGACACTTTAATCGTTACTGGTGGTTTGAGAACAATGGATTGCCCAATATTCATTTCAATGGCGGGGAGGATGAGGATGAAGAACATGTTAGTGACGAGGATCTTGACGACAAGGAAGAAGTGCTTGAGGAAACATATTTGATGGGCCGTCTATGGATGCAAGGGCCAACATCAATGGACCTCACATCCAATCTCAAGCTCCTGGAGGAAGAAGCCAAGCTCATATCAAAGAACTCTCTTCAGTATGAATTGGCAATGACCCAGAATATTGACAAGATCGAAAAGGGGGACCAAGAAAAGATCACGCAACAACTCAACCTGGAAGACGGTGGCCAAGCATTGAAGGTGATGAACTTCCAAGTGGGCACAACTGCTGCTCAAGCACACATTGCTGATGTTCTCGGTCTCCAATACACCGAGAGCTCGATACGATCCAAGGACGACTCGGTTTTGATCGACGACTTAGGGGGGCTCTCAGCCGGAATCAGTGTCAAGCAGATCACGCCCATGCAGCGCAAGCTGATTGAGGAGTTTCCCGTGCCATTGGTTTTAGGAAATGAGTGGAGGTATTTCGACAAACCCAGTGAGATCGAAGCACTTTTGAAATGGCTCAATCCCTGGGGAAAGCGAGAGTCTGCATTGAGGAAAGAGCTCCAACGTGTCAAGGATGGTATATGTGCAAGCATGTCGGCCAGACGCAAAGCACTCTGGTTCGATGAACTTCCCAAAGAAGAAGCTACGATCGAGGAGAAAATCCAAAAGGCTGAAGAGAAAATCGATACGTTATCCAATATCATCGTCGAAGAAACCGAGTTGGAAGATAGCGGAGATGATATCTTGGCGCAGCGGAAGAGGCCCAACCGCAGAGCGGCCAATGGCTCCA
This sequence comes from Metschnikowia sp. 01-655c1, assembly GCA_002370185.1. NCBI lineage: Eukaryota > Fungi > Ascomycota > Pichiomycetes > Serinales > Metschnikowiaceae > Metschnikowia > Metschnikowia sp. 01-655c1. The sequence goes on from NKZO01002028.1 coordinate 99,051, forward strand.
ACAAGAGGCAGAAGACCGTGGAGGAGACGCTCAACTCGGGAACCGTGGAGGAAGTGCAGAAGCTCCGAGATGAGTTACGGGCAGAGAAGCACAAGAAGGTGGACGAAAACCAGGTCAACCGGGTGTTGGAGTGGGTCAACCGGTCAGCACGCGATGAGTTCGACAAGTCACACTACGAAGGTGGAGATAAGGCCAAGGCCAAGGGTAAAAAGGCCAAAAAGTAGGCCACTAGACATTACGCATTAGGTAGTTCCATATATTCCGATCTACTCGCTCCGAAGCTTTTTCCTGGAATCTGTCTCATCTCTTCCAGTATTATCTCTAGAATCACCTTCTCTCGACCTCTTATAATTTTGATCCCTAGATGAGATCTTCAAAGCTTTGGATTTCTGTAGAAGCGTTTCAAGCTTCCTTTCCTTTTCAGCCTGTTCTCTAAGAACTGCGTCCTTCCTCTCTTGGTTCCGAAGGTTAAGCTCCTCTCGTGCTGTCCTATCAGCCGACTCCAAAGCCAGAGAAAGTTTGCTAAATTTCTCAAAGTTGATTTCGCTCGTTTCATTCATGGTGCCGCCGCTGGCCGCCTTGACCCGCTTATCTAGGGCTATAGCAAAGCCCTGGTTATTCTTCCAGTTGGACACAGCAGAGGGAATGTGCCACTTGTCCTTGACCTCCTTGGTGATTTTCTCGGTGGAGGCGGCCTTTAGCACGGGCGGTGGCGGTGCAGGTGCCTTTTCTCTGTTCTTTCGAAGCTTGAATTTGGGCGGAAGCATGGGGTCTTCCTTATAGGTTCTGATTTCAAGAACGGTGTCTTTCTCGGGCTCCAAAGAGCCGGATTTGTAATTAACAAACGATGCCTCCGATGTTCGGGGTTCGTCTGTGCCGTTGGCCACCCCTAAAAGGCGTTCCACAACGGCCTTGGTTTGTTCCACACATACGGCCAACGACTCATCGGGGCATGTTCGTAGTGTGTACCTGGGAAAGTGGTGTTTGAGGTGGGGATACTTCACTTTGAGTGGGATTGTTTCGTCAAGAGACGAGCTGGGGACCAAGGGCGTTTCGGGCGCTTGCTGGCCATACTGGAGGCCATTCTGGTGGAGACTGTGGAGGGCATTGTGTGGGTCATCAAGTGGCTCCACGGAGGATGTGGAGAGGGGAAGCACCAATGCTTTGGATGTAGGGGCCTTTTTCGGGAGCCGGACCTGAATCGTGGCTATGGATGTGTGTTTAGGTGGGGGTAGCAGTGAACTGAACATGTTGTAGAGTGATGGAGTGCCATAGTCAAGTCGCAGTCCATGAGTCGCATCAGGTTATGAATTGCATCAGGTTATGAGGGTCCAGTCGCATTCGCATCAATTCAGTAGAGTCTATGATTACACAGTGATTTAGATGAATAATTAGTTTAGGCTTTGATTTGAATATTGATTGTGTTGTGGATACAGAGATTAGGATTAGGGGATAGAGATATGATTTTTTGATTTTCATAGAGAATAGAGAATGAGTAGAGAATCTGATAGGTATGACATAGACTGAGTCCAGACTGAGAAGATGAAATAGGTGAATTAGAAAGAAGTGGATGATCGGGATTGAATGGGCTTGGGATAGATCTTAGATAAGTTCAGAAGATAGTTTTAAAGTGTTGGAGCAATGTATAGATGAATTCAGATCCATGGTAATGGACTATCTAGTGACTTGGGTATCATACTGCTCTGTTTTATCATCTGAAAATGAAATCCGTAGTGAGATGTTTCCAGAACTAGAAATTCTTGTATACGGTTTATCGTAGAGTATCGTAGAGTATCGTAGAGTATCGTAGAGTATCGTAGAGTATCGTAGAGTATCGTAGAGTATCGTAGAGTATCGTAGAGTATCGTAGAGTATCGTAGAGTATCGTAGAGTATCGTAGAGTATCGTAGAGTATCGTAGAGTATCGTAGAGTATCGTAGAGTATCGTAGAGTATCGTAGAGTATCGTAGAGGGTATGATCTCAGTCATTCTCACTTAGTCTATCATTGGTCCATTGATAGTCTGGGGTGCCAGTAGTCTATAATGTACATGTGCTTACTCCAGTGTACTAATCTATCCGAATGTCCATAGTAAACAGTATATTTAGTTCAGTAGTCTATAATATGATGCACTTGTAGTCTGGACTTACCTATGAAGTATGGATTTAGAATACATAGATGCCAAATTGGTAGATACATATATAATGGAAGGATGTTGACATATGTAGATAGGCACATGAATAGAATATATACAATTTTTGATGACTAGAATATACCCATGGCCTGGAGAAATGCAAAGATTTTAGTGGCCAAAGTGGGCCGTGAAGGTAGCCTCTGCTTTGGATCCACCTTGGTGTCAAACAGAGCTCTGCTGATCAAAGGAGATTTGGGGCTAAGACGTGTGCCGGTCTGGATGAGCCAGTTGATCACACGGAACTTCCAGGGAATATACGGTTTTCTGGGTTCATCGTGGTCGGTGATTTGTGAAACAAAGCCCACCATCTCCAGCGGATTGTCTGAAATCACACCGTAATTGCTGATCTGGTAGTACCTGCATATATCCGAGAAGTAGGTCAACTGCCACGCCGTATTGACCGTCCAGTTGACCAACGTCAACTTGTGTTCCTTGACTGCAGGAAGGAATTTCTCGATACACTCCGAAGACCACATGCTGACGTAGATCATGGATACTCCCGAAATCCCATACCTTGTTTTTTGTTTGTTGTCCAACTCTGAGATGTACTGTGCGTAGCTGAGGTATGTCATAGTATCTTGCCAACTCAAGGAAATATGGAAGATATCAAAGAAAGATTTTTCGGGGCCTTTGTCTGGGCTCAGAATAAATGGGTCCTGGTTTAGGGTCTGGAAAAATGGGTCCTGGTTCAAGTACTTGAGAAACCGGATGTTCCAGATCCCAAGCTGGAGCCGAGGGTACCACCACTCGAGGTCTGGACCCACTTCCAACACATCCTCCACTAGCAATTTAAGGAGTTCTGGCGGATTGGAGTTCTTCAAGTCAAGCATGATTTTGCACTGTGAATATGGCCCTGACTCCACGAACCGTCGGAACCACACCAACAAGTCTTTGAACGTGAGCAATGGCTCGCCTGACTTGATCGTACGGAGCCCACTCAACTCCCCAAAGTCCGTTTCCAAGATATTGAAGTGCGTATCGTGGCCATTTTGGCTGCAAAAAATCCGGGCCGTGCTGACATCGTGGGATACCACCAATACGTTGTCTCTGGAGGTCCAGAGATCGGTCTCGATGGTGGAGGCTCCAGTCTGGAAACACTTTTCGAAGCCCTGGATGGTGTTTTCGGTGTATTTTGCCTTGAAGCCGCGGTGACCAATGACGGAGCAAGCCATGATGAGAATGGGCTTTATTCCATGGGTTTGATGCCGCTGGACGTAGACTGCTGTGTCTATGCTTCTTGCTCTGGAGTTTAGAATAGTGGGTACTGCAGAGAGGCCCCAGCGCATCGGCACATCGGCTTAATCGGCCCGGCTCGTCGGTTCATATGATATTCATGTATTCTAATGTACTGACAGGCTAGTCACGCTTAAAGTATTTCAAGCTTCTGCCTCAAAGTATTTCCAAGATTCTCCCTCAAATCTTGTATCCCAACGTATTCCTGAACTTCTTTCCGCTTTCATTTGGACATTCTCTCCTGCCGTCTAGAGCTTGGTCTCGCCCTTGTCAACGACATACTTGATCAAGTTGTGGGCAATGGATATATCCGTAGGAAGCTTGATGCCCTCGGGGTTCACGTCCAGATTCAACTTTCCCTTCAAAAGCTGGGACACAAAAGAAACATCGAACCAGCGGGCATCAGCGAGCTCGCGGTCGTGGCCCAAGTGGATGGTTTCGTTCTCCCCATTAAAGTCCACCGTAGCAACACATCCGATCATAAGGTTTCCGGGGAAAGGCCAGGGCTGAGTCATCAAGATCTGGATATCAGAGCACACTACGCCCGTCTCCTCCCACACCTCTCTCTTGGTGGCCACCTCCACGGTCTCCGAGGGCTCCATGAACCCCGCAGTGCACGAGTACATCTTGGAGAACGCATACCTCTTGCTCAACGAAAGAAGCATCTTGGTCCGTTCGCGGTTGGTGATTGCTGTAATAATAACAGCATCCGTCCGTGGGAACGACACATTGGACACCCTTGTGTTACGTACCGGACACACGTACTTTTCCTCCTCCTCAACCAAGACTTTCTCCTCATTGGTGCACTTGAGCTTGCCTCCGGCATGGATGCCGATCACTTTGGTTCCGCATCCCGGACAGAACTTGTTGCGGCCAAGCCACTCAAAGAACATCTTCCCGTGGCTAAAGAGACTGGCCTCATCCGCAGAAAACGCCATGGTGTGCTCCCTGGAGTTGGTGAATATGAGGTCTTCCTCCGCCACGTCTTCTCTGCTGGACACAATCAAGTCCTTGACGAGCTTGGACACCTGCGGCGAATTGGACAAGTCCACGCCAAAGTACGGAATACCAAAGTAGCGGCCCTGGTGGTCCAAGTAGGTCTCCATATTGTACAGCTTCAACTTATGGAAGTCCAACCCCACACTTTCATCCTTCAAGCCTAAAAATAGCAAGCTAGCCTTGTTCTGGGCCCGCGACTCGGGTGCCTGGTCCTTATTATCCGAACTCCACACCCGCAATATCGAGCGCCACTCCGGGCAATTATCTAGCATCCCCTTGGCGGTGCCCGCAACCAAAGGGCCTTCTATAGTGTCCAACTGGTCGTTGCCATTGGCCAAAATGACTAATTTTTTAGCACCTTCTTTCTTGTTTACAAGCACGTTTCCCGCCTCGAAAAACACAAAGCGGGTGGACGGATGCAACACGGCATTGGTGATGAATTCTGAGTCCTCTCTGAGGAAAGACACTCGGTTGACCACCTCTTTGCCGTAGTACGTCACAATCGCAGGCGATTGGGGGTTTGAGTCGGGGCCTTGGTTCATCCTGTAGTATAGAGACTGTTTTGGGGGGCGATTGAGCGATAAGTATCGTATGGGGGTTTGCAAGCGAAGTCGTGTCCTTAGGCGGACGTACATTAGTAACCTACACTTGAGCAACTACCTCGCACTCAATCTGGCACCCAATCGCACATGCAGGCTTTGTCATCAACATGTGATAAGACGACATTGGTCAGTATTACTTGTCATTCACCTACCCATCAATCTTCGATATTTCTTTAGTTCTACCTCTTATTTTTCTCCATTCTACCTCTTATTTTTTCATTCTGCCTTCTTCAGTCAGTCGATTATCTATGTACATGTGCCTGTAAAGTTAGTATAAGCCAGAAATGAAGCTTCTAGATCAGATAATTGTTATTAACAAGACAGTTTCCTCAGTGTTCATAGGAAGTCAAGCGTTCAAAATCAAGTATTTTCATCATAGTAGAAAAGGGTAACATACCTGCTGAAATCAGTTGAATTCAGTTATATGGGTCAAACGAAACCAGTTCGAATGATGGTGGTGATCCCATTATGTGAGTCATAATTTAGGCTCCTGTGGTAATCTTTCTGGTGTTAGTAATAATCAACAATGAATGTTTGGGCCAGTGTCAGATATCTTAGATGTTTCCTCAGAAGATTCGGAAGTCTAACGATTAAAATTCTTTTGTAGCATCATTCTGGCCGGTTGTACACATACCATTTCCTTGCGTTCAAGGCACGAGAGTAGCCAACGGTGACTAGCCAATGGTGGCTCCCTGTCTGATTGCATTTGGAAGTCCCTTGATCCATGATTTTCTGGATTTCTTGTCGATGAGAATAAAAACACGTCCGGATTGGCGCATTCTTCCTGTTCTGCCAACCCGATGGATAAGATCCACCGAGCTTCTGGGCACGTCCATCAAAATCACGTTCTTGATGCCCTGGAAATTCAAGCCTCGTGCCATCAAATCCGTCGTCACCAAAACCCTCATTTTGCTGTTTGCTGGGTCCTCATCTATGGGCACTGCCTGGTTGATGAACGGCGAGATCTTGTCTAGTCTCTCTGCTGCCGAATCTTGGCCCGTAACACCAACCACGTTTTCCTCCAGATGTCCGAACTTGGTAATCAAGGTATCGACAAGAGGAGCCACATGCTTTTTCTCATTGACAAACACAATGACTCTCTTGACAAACCCAGCCTCCGTCCCATCATTATGGATGGCATACAATGCCTGGGCCAAGCACCGGGTCTTGGAGCCATGGAAAGGTGCTACTTCAGCATCGATCACCTTCACGGCGATTTTCTTCGGGATCTTGTGGATCAGCGGCGTGACGATCCGGATAATGGAATTCTCATCCTTGAAGAGCATTTTGAGAGACTTCTCAAACTCCCGAGGAATGGTGGCAGAACACAAGATCAAGTCCTTCAAAGCGGTGAATTTCTCGATCGCTCTGGAGGTTTCATGAAACCACGACTCGTCCATGAGAGTATCGGCCTCATCAACCACGCAATAGTTGACACCTTTGAAGATACGGAAAGGCCGTGAAATGTTGTCAAGCTTTGATAAACCTTCCAATTTGCCAGGAGTGGTTATGAGCACATCGATCTTCTCGTTATCGGCAGCATCAAAAAGTTTACTTGGAGCATCGCCTGCTCCCCATTTGAACACATTCAACCCCAACTTGGTCTGCAGCTCAAGGAAAGGCCCGTAGTCCTTGGAACCACGCATTTCCGGAATGTAATCCTTGGTCAATTCAAGAGGCACAGTGGAGGCAAACTTCACCGTCTCATAAACTTGATTGACCAATTCGTGGGTGGGCAACAAGATGACAGCACGAACCGGCTGGAAGTTCTTGGTCCTTCCCTGCATTTTCTTATTTTTAGAAAAAACGGCATATTCCTCTTCTACCAATTTCGAGAGCACTGGCGCAAGGTAAGCCCAGGTCTTTCCCGAACCGGTTTCGGCAGCCACCGTAAAGATCTTAAGCCTGTTCCGCTCGTTCTCCTCCATCACTTCATGCAAGAGCGGACTTCCTGCCTGCTCGAGCTTATGAGCAGCCACTTTGCGCGGCTGGTTGATTTTTTTGATGGCCGCGATTTGAACGGGCGACGGCCGAAGATCCAAGTCCTTCTTGTCGGTGATGTAGGTGTTTTTCATGATATATGAGTTTTTAATTTCCTTCATCATGGCCACCCGAACCGAAGGAAAAATGCGAAGCGAATCAAAAGACGTGATTTTCTCAATCACATTCTCCGACTTCTCGAGCTGCTTCTTCTCCGGCCGTTTAAGCGCCGCAAAGTTGCCAAAGGCAAACACCTTGGGCTTCTTATTGTCATTGAACTCGGTGGGCTTGGCATCAAGACGCCGGCCACTGCGAGATTTGATCATTTGTTTTTTGCTTTTGGAGTAACATCGCAACTGGATGTTTCTACAAAGGTATTGCAATGCATTAACCCGGGGCCATGTTTTTAGCATGGTGGAAGAAGAAATCTCTTCGCTCTCAGAGATGCCTTTTTAAAGTGCGCACGAAAATTTTTGCCGGTGTAGAATGCAGTGCTTAGGGCTTTGGCTCGCTCTCCAGAAAAACTCAATATGGCACTCTTTTATACCTCCATTTACACATAAAGTCACACTATTTCGTATAATCGAAAAGATTGATGAAGTAAAATGCAGAGGATTCTTTCTTAAAAATTGGAATAACCTATTGAAGTATTGTAAATCCTGTAGTACTGTTTCACTGGTGTTTCATGTATGTTTCATGTAATTCACAGAGGTTTCCAAACTTCACTAAAATTCTACTTCAACCCATTCTATCTTCTGTATAGCTTTACTGAGTTTCACCTTCTTCACACACTGTGCTGATGGTATCGTGCTAAATGGGTGTACCCAGGTCACGTGACGCGGTCGAAAAATTTCATACTTTCACACTCTCTTCACTACGTTACACCCCTACATGTTACGCTTTGCCGCCCGCCAGGCCAGTTTGTCTCTCGGCGCAAGACTGTTCACCATATCAGCAGCTCATCTTGCTGCTCCTGCAGCCGCCGGAAAGAAAAAAATGAAGGTTGGCTTCAAGAAAGAGACCAGGGAGAAGACCCAAAAAGGTGGTGTGACCCATTTGAAGTTCCGTGATGCAGTCAGAGCTTTGAACTACGAGAAACTAGCTGCTGATTTGAGCAGCTTGAACTTGGGGATGCTTTCGGCGGATTCGCTTGCTTCTTTGGACTCGAAGGTGGCTGCCTATAACCCCAAGTCTAGGCAGACACTCAATGATTTGGGGTCCTTCAAGAAATACCAGCATCATGAGCTTTTCAAGGAGCCATTGTCCATGGTCACGGAAAACACTAAAAACCTCACCAACGAGTTCATTTCCAAGCTAGACGGCTCCTCTCGCAACAATAGAGTATGCTTGGTGGGAGAAAAAGGCATAGGCAAGTCCACTTTGCTTGCACAAGCACAAGCCATTGCTCTTTCCAAATATAAAGGCGATGTGGTGTTGTTACACATGGACCATGCGGAGAAGATTGTGGACGGAACAAGTGACTATGTGTTCAACCAAAAGGCCAACTTCTACCACCAGCCAATGAACACCAAGAGATGGATCAAGCGGTTGCGTGCAGCCAACCAGGATGTGTTCAAGAAGATGCCTCTTACGGAAGACTCGTCCTTCACCGCTAAGAAGGTGCAGTACAACTTGAAGAAAGATGAGCACACCCTCTATGACTTCCTCTTACACAACCACGACTTTGGAGTGGTGGGACCAACCAGTGCTTTTCAATTCTTCATCAACCAGCTCAAGGCACACTCGGCCAAGTTCCCCGTGCTAGCCTCCGTGGACAACTTCTCGGGCTTGGTGGCTCTGCCATATACTGCGTACTTCCACCCCGACATGAAACCCATCCACTTTACGGAGTTTGAGTTGGGCAAATTGATCCAGGATCTTGTGAGCGGCAACCTAGAATTCCATAATGGTGGTGTTTTGATTTCCGAGAGTAAGGACAATGGTGACAGCAAGACCTTGAGGACAGGCTTGCAATTGGAGGAGTTTGACCTCTACGACAAGATTCACCAGTGTGATATTGAATATGCACGCACCATGAGAGAGAACGGAGGAGTTCGCCCTTTTAAGGTGGAGAAATTCACCAAGGACCAGGCACGTGAGTTGTTGAAGCTTTGGGCGGATGTTGGTGTGCTACAAGTCAGAGACTACCCAAGCAAACAGTCATTCCGCAACGACAACGGAACCACTGGCGAAGTCAGCACCAGGAAGGTGGGAGAGTTTGCCGTGTGTGAGGACGTTGAGCAGCAGCTTGAAAAAATTGTGCAATCAACATACTTTGTGTCAGGCGGAAACCCTGGGCATTTGTTGAAGGTCAACAACAGAGTGTTTTAACTCGCATGTATATACAAATAGAGAAACCTGCAAGAAAAGAGGTCGGACTACAAGCTAGTGCGTGTGTTCATGTATTATGCTAATGGTACAGTGTCTGGATATGATGACGGGGTGGATGCAAACTAGGTGAATAAAGTGTCCTCCTCTCTCAAGTACTCTCCGATATCACCTTGTCTGAATGCGACAATGGCCATAGGCTGCATGTTCTTGGTCTCCAGCGAGGACTTGGCGGAAACTCCAAAGCCAAGAGGAACATCACTCATGGAGTAAACAATGACACCGGCGTGCTCGGGGATATCCTCGGAGATTCTGCCCAAGTGTGCTTTCAAGACGTGGTTTCCATATAAAAAGGGCATCTCTCCATTCTGCTTGATCCACACCTTGTACTTGGCGTACTGCCCCAAGTAAGGCAATGCTGTGATGTGCAACCTGAACTTGCCTGTCTTGGTGAACTTGCCGAAACAGGTCCCGAGAGACATCAACTTCTCTCTGGCGATGGAGGCAGCGAACTTGGCTACATCTGCGGGAACATAGTACACTCTATCTTTCTGTAGTCTAAAGACATGGGGGTTTGTGGGGTTGTCGATTAAGAAGGAGATGTTTCTTCCCACGTAGTTGGCCAACTTCTCGAAGACCACCTTGGTCTCTTCCTCTGTCAAAGATCTCATGCTTGGGATGTAGAGCTTGAAATTTTTATTTTTTTCGTGCTACCTGCTGGGTCACGTGCGCGTGATGCCCTTTGGCTCCATAGTGAAGAGGAATGGTTCAGAAGGGAGGTTAGAAATCGATGAGAATTAGTGGGGGTCTTTTTCCTAGCATTGTAAATGGCTGGTTTTGTTTTTAAGGTGTTGGGACCAAAACGTGATTTTAGCCAGTCTTTTTAGTCTCTACCATTTCTGCCCATAGGCTGCGAAATATCTATTGAAGTCAGTACAAGAGTCTATCTAACCAGTGATTCCAATTAACCAAAAAAAAAAACTACTAAATTCCAAAGTCTAAGTACCTTGATCCTCCATTCCATCGTAGATTTCATAATAATACTCTATATTCTCTGTTTTCTCCAAAGTCCTATCCACATCTCATCTCCAGAGTAGCTCTTCCTGACACCTCCAGCCAGAGTGCATAGCTCATCGACAGAAATCGCGAGCACCAACGCTTCTCAACATCACGACATGACTCAGGAAAAACGCTCCAACGATGAGCTTGTGGATCAAAATACGCCAGTGGATGATTCCAAAAGGGCCAAGCCGGCCCAAGATGCCAAGCCCAAGTTTGTCTCCAAGAGAGAACGCACGACCTCGTAGGTAAGTCGTTTCTATGCCTATGTATACATTACATGCCCAACAGCCATACTAACCCCCATAGTGACTGGAAGCCTTTAGTGGACGAAGATGGCAACCCAATCGAAACCTCCGAACGGAGACCCAAGAAAAAAGTCGCCTGTATGATTGGTTACTGTGGCACTGGCTACAATGGAATGCAGATCCAGAACAACCCGGACGTCAGGACCATTGAGGGCGAGATCTTCAAAGCATTTGCCGCTGCAGGCGCCATTTCCAAGGAGAACTCCACGGATTTGAAGAAAAACGGCTTCATGCGGGCTGCCAGAACTGATAAGGGTGTGCACGCCGCAGGAAACGTCGTCTCGTGCAAGTTGATCATTGAGGACGAGGATATCGTGCAGAAGATCAACTCCCACTTGCCTCTGCAGATCCGGGTGTGGGGAATTGAACGTACCAACCGGGCTTTTGACTGCCGCAAGCTCTGTTCCTCTAGAGTGTACGAGTACCTTCTTCCCACCCACAGTTTGCTTCCACCTAGACCCAAGAGCAGCTTGTACAATTTGATCGAAGCCAGTAGAGCAGAACATCCTGGGGTTCTTCGTGATGATTCAGATACCGAGTGGTGGACACAAACCAAGGCCACCATGGTGGAGAGAGGAGTGACTGAGGCTGAGTTGGAGCTGGTGTTTGAGAAAACTGCAGAGTCCACCTTTGATCACGACAAGAACGAGGAAATCAAGAAGGAGTACTACAACGAAGATGGCGAGGTGTCTGAATGGGGAAATCTCGTGAAACGGGTTCGGGGCATTGAGAACGAGTGCAGAAGAGGCTACAGAGTCAATACTGAAAAGCTCCAGTTGTTCAGAGATGCCATGAAGCAATATGAGGGTTCCCACAACTTCCACAACTTCACCTTGCAGAAGACATACAACGATCCTAGTGCCAGAAGATACATGAAGGGAACATCGGTCTCGGAGCCATTCATTATCGAGGGCACGGAATGGGTTTCCATTAAGATCCATGGCCAGTCGTTCATGTTGCATCAGATCAGAAAGATGATCTGCATGGCCTGTTTGGTGGTGAGAACCGGGTGCCCAATCACCCGGATTTCCGACTGCTTTGGCCCTGCCAAAATCAACATTCCCAAGGCTCCTGCTTTGGGCTTGCTTCTCGAGTGCCCCGTGTATGAAACCTACAACCCTCGTTTGATTGAGATGGGCTACAACGAGGTCAATTTCTCCAAATACCAGGAGGAAATGGATGCGTTTAAGATGAAGAACATTTACGACAAAATCTACGCGGAGGAGACCAAAGAGAACGTGTTCCATGGGTTTTTCGAGTTTCTTGACACGTTCCGTGGCTCTGGGGCTACGAAGGAGGGAAAGCATATTTTCGATTTCTTGGGTGCTGTTTTCAACAATCAGATGGACAACAAGGAAGCTGCCAAAAGCACCAAGCAGCTCAAGAACAGTGCTGAGGACAATGTCGACTAATCACTCACTACTACTTGAATAGATTCCATATTTCAAATATAAAATTAACTCATCAGATCCAAGAAGGGTTTGCATTTGCATTAGCATTAGCATTTGCATTGGAGTTTGCATTGGCGTTGGCGTTGGCATTAGCAGCAGAAGCACGGTGAGCTTCAACCTGGTTCAACAATTGCTCGCGGTCAGGCTTGTCTTCAAATCTGGCAATCTGTAGAACCTGCTCACGCATGGCGGCCGCCTCATCATGGTACCCCAACATTTCTCGTAAGTCAATATCACGTCTTAAGCTCCGGATCTTTTCCACCCTGTCATGCATTCCCAACAACTCTAAGACCCCCAAATCTCCGTCTGTCACCTCATCGGGTTTAGACTGGTTAGCTTGTGGGTTTTGTTTCGATGTAGCCTGGGGGACTTGCGACTGACCTTGCTGGTATTGTATGTGCTGGAGTTGCGGCAGTTGTTGAGACTGCTGTAAATGCTGGTTTTGAGGATGAGATGCTTGTTGATGAAGCTGGTGGTGTGCTTGTGCTGGGGCTTGAGGTTGGCCTTGACCTTGAGGTTGGCCCTGAGGTTGGCCCTGGACGAACATGGTGGAATTTTGTTGGGCTTGTGGTTGAGCCTGCGCTCTGCCCTGCTCATTCTGCCCGTCGCCAGACTTGTATTGCTCCCGTTGCCTCTCCTGCTGGAACTTGTAAAGAGTCCAGTCAAAGACATAATCATATCTATAATTTTCCTTCTTGAACAAATCTCTGAACAACTTGCGCAAATAAGGGTAATCTGGCTTGTCATCAAATCTCAAGTTCTTGACATAATTCATGTACTCCAAAAATTCGCCCGGCAATCCTTTGGTTAGAACATCATTTGGAATGGTCATTTTCTTCTCCATGATCCTGTCGTACTTTTGCCTTTTGGTGACTGCCTTCAAGCCCTGCCAAGGCAAAGAACCACGACAAAAGTAAATGAGAACATAGCCAAGAGACTCCAAGTCGTCTCGTCTGGACTGCTCGATTCCAAGATGAGTATTGACGGAGGCATACCTGGCAGTTCCCGTCAAATTCTTGTTTTCTCTATAAGGGATATGCAAATGGGTTCTGGGATCTCTATACTTCTTGGCCAAGCCAAAATCGATCACATTAACTTGCGAACCACGTCTGCCAATGCCCATCAAGAAGTTGTCGGGCTTGATGTCCCTGTGGATGAAGCAACGAGCATGGATGTACTCGATTCTGCAAATGAGCTGGTCTGCCAATAGCAACACAGTCTTATATGTGAATTTTCGGTTGCAGTAGTTGAAAAGATCTTCTAGCGAAGGACCCAAGAGATCAATGACCATGGCATTGTAATCACATTCGGTACCGTACCACCTGACAAAAGGAATGCCCACGCCGCCGCTCAAGGCCTTGTAGACCTTGGCCTCGTACTCTAGCTGCGGATGCTTTGCCTTGACGTTCTCCAACTTGATGGCGACCTCTTCGCCAGAAATGATGTTTGTGCCCAAGTAAATGTCACCAAACGAACCCGACCCGATCTTGCGGCCAATGCGGTATTTCTTTCCGACTCTTAAATCCATCATCTTGGCTCTAGTGGGGATTGTGGACACCGTATTATTCATAATAGAGGCTCCGGATAGACACTGGGATTAGTCAGCGCCAACAAATGGAATAGGACTGTAGATGTACAGAGTAGGACAGCACACACGTAAAAATCTCGGCAGTAGGATACCGGTGGAAGGTCAAGCTATTAGAGAAGGTGGAGCTCTTAAAAAGAGGTGATGGTGCTTAAAAAAATCTGGAGCTGAAGATCAAAACACAGAGCGAAATGCGGAAGTAGATCCAAAAGATTGATGAGAGGAGGATAAGTGAATGCAAAATGTTAGACCCCAAAGTAGCCTCTCTTTGTGCTCAGGACAAAAATAAAAGAAGAAAAAAAAAAAAAAAATACACGGGCTGGTATTCGAGTATGGTAAAGGTTCGAAAATTTTTTCATCAACTTGTGACAAGGGCTACCGCAAACTTGTTTCGTCGTCGCACTACCGCGTGAATGAATGCCCGGGTGGATTTCCGTCACCTACGCTACGAAGGCCAGGCCCAGACATCGAATTGGGAGGACGTGAAAAGTTGGAGTGAGAGAAGTTTGCCCTATACACGAATTCCCAGAATGGAAACATTCCTTGGTACAAATTCTTCGGGTATGTTGTGTGGCTGATGTGGCAGTGCTCCTACCATTGTTGGAGTGATAAGCATACCGCATACTGACGGGCACGCGCCGTGAAGGGGTGACCAGCAAAAGCCCATTGAGACAAGGGGGGGTGCGTGCTACACAGCCATGCAGAGAAGTAGAGATAATGGTGATTGTAAGAGCCAAGATTGTTGCTACTAAACGGGACATTGTACAAGGTGTCGCTACGGAGGGCTTGGGTTGCAGCTTTAGAGTCAACCGGGTCCTGGTATCACGCCCTGGCGTATGCACCTCACCACGAATAGCCGCGTCTAACCTCAAACCGCCTGTACACACGGCGGTCGCTAGCCGAAGGACAATTACAACCGTGCTGCAAATATCTCCCATCTCGCGAGGGCGTGAATTATTAGTATCAAATTAAACAGCATTTTCTATCTTCTAGCTATCAGGCAAAGCACGTTTGGGAAAACAATTATAATTAACGCCTGTATCTTTCTGCAAAAACCGTCATGTCTGCTCTGCTTACTTTTGAGCAGCCACGACTGCCTCTGCAGTCTCCTTCACATCTGCGGGCTTCTTGCCCACAACCACAGGGCTGGCATCGTCTGCGGACGTAACGGCCACAGTCTCACCCTTGGCGGCCTCAACTGCTGTGGCGTCTTCACTAGCAGCCTTGGCGGCCTTGGCCTTGGCTTCGGCCTCCTTAACCTCCTCCTTGGCTTCATCCTTAACCTCTGCTGCCTTGTTGGCGGCCTTCTTTGGTTGCCTCTTCACTTTGCTGAGTACTCTCTGCAACTTCTTCAACTCTTTGCTGAAACCCTCCTCTGAAGAGCCCTCCTTGTTTCTGACTGTAGGCTTACGCTTGAAAAAGCTCTTTCTTCTCTCAACCAAGCCATCATCCTTCTCAGTAGCCTTCTCTTGAACGGCAAGAACTTCGTCATCCTTCTCAACACTGGCAGCAGCGGCAATCTTTTCAGCCTCCTTCTGAACCTTGTCTTCGACATCCTTCTTCTCAGCACTGGCCTCGAGACTGTCAGCCACAGACACTGGTTTATCAGTGGTGGAAGCCTTGGCGTCCTCGAAATCTGCCGACTTCTTTGGGGGGTCCAGCTTGGTGACACTTCCAGCGTCTTGAGCAGTTTGAGACTCAGACACGTCCTTGTCGCTAGCAGGCTTCATAAACAATCTGGAAGTTCTCTTAATCTTGTCTCTAACAGTCATGTTGTACTAGTATAAAATTGGTAACACCAGAAACGGGGGCTACGGAATGAGCTTGATTTTATACGTTTCAGATCATTCTGCCATGCATGCGCCAAAATGCGCCTCCATGCAACCGCTTCCTGATCCAAGCAACGTCTCAGTCGATTACAGAAAGTACAAATAAGCGTTTTACTGCGAACAATCCGTCTGTTATGCCCAATTGTTTCGGCGCTCAAAACCGTCTCATTGTTTTCTCGACCGGTTAGTTAAGGTTTGAATACTGGCCAAAACAAAGCGTTCTTTAACAATATAACCTACACTTTTTCACATGTGTCGTCAGTGGGCGATTGTTCGGCAATTCTAACTCGCGAGTGGTGTCAGAATGGACAAATGCCTGTTGGTGCTGGACACTTATACTTTCTCTATGCAAGCCTAAAGTTCCTTTCTTTATTTTTGGAAAGTAGGGTGTCCCTTTGCATCGACCCAAATATAGACTTTTCTGAGCTTGCCTATTTCTTGATCCCTTGTTTCACATTTGCTAGACTTGCGTCTTCCTTAGCAAAATCTATTCTGCGACACACCAGGGATGGTTACAGCCCAACCACTTTCACGAGGCTGACGAAAACGCGGTTACCCAAGTGGGAAAGCCAAGATTTTCGCGTGTTATGGCTCAACCATATCCTTTGAGTGACAATTACAGGAGTTCTGCAGAGTACCATGTGGGAAACCGTCACGGGTTCCGTGCGCGAATGTCTCCTTGATTCACGCTGGCTTCTCGAGAAAAGCTGGCGTCTTCCCGTCAATGCAGGCGTTTGTTTCTCAGTAGGTGCACCCCTCTGGATGCAGGATTTTGAAGAAGATTCCTGTATTTCCTGCTAAATAAAAAAAAAAACGCTGGATACGCCAGTGCGCGGATTGGTCAACCGACAACACCTGGTGCTTGAGACTTATGTGCGCCTTCAAACATTCGCTCCATTCCTTAAGCCGTCATAGCCTTTTCCCAGTGTTCATACCCACGAATGTTTTTCTTGAGGCGAAATTCCGCGTTCTGAAAAGCTCTACGTATACTCAGCTGATCATTTTGCAACCAAAATTTTCAGGTGACTTTCGCGCACCCTTGCAATTCTATTGTTAGCTTGGGTCAGCCTCTTGGTCGGGCGGCCCCAATAGAAGAAACCCGGTTTAATAGAGTGTTCCTCTTGGGAACTATTCATTTGAGAAAAATTCCGCATGTGCGGCGGTTTTGCTTCTGCTATTTACTAAGGCTGCGCCTCGCGCTCGCACGCTTGTTTGAATGCTGACACAGGGTCTGAGCTTTGTTTCAAAAAAAATGTTTCAGCAGTTGATATTTTGAGGAACTGCATCCAATCCAATCACGATGCCTCAAGCATGGTGACGTTTCGATGGTGCATCTCTTTTGCACTTGACGGTGAGTGCTGGTGGACCGATTCTTCGGGCACGTGACCGGACTTGCACAGACCAAATTTTCTCTTGTTCTAAACTCCTTTGCATTATCTCAGGAAATTCCAAACTCCATTATCTAAGCCATGGGCTCCATAACCCCATTGACTTTAACTAACCGTTTCATTCCAGCCTCATATGCGCCATGTGTCCAAATCAGCCACCTGAAGCCTAATTTTCTGGGCCTTGTGACGATTCCAATTGTTACAAATCCGTCCAATTCCGCTGGCCTGGATGTGCCTTTTTCCTTGGCTTTGCACGCACATAAACTCATCATCACCTCCGCCATCTTGTATCTTAAGGATGGCCTGGATGTCAAGTTGAAGGTGACCTATGAACGTGAAAACCAAATCATCATAGTTGGTACAGACACCAGCTTCGACAATGTGGACAAAGTCACGATTTCTTACATGGGGTCAATCACACCCATCAAGACATACAAGGACGAGACGTTTGGCATCTTCAAAACAAACTACTCGGACTCCGTGGAGGGCAAATCTGACAACTTTGTCATTGCAACTCATACCCAGCCGTTTGGCTGCCGCATGCTTTTCCCTGTGATTGATGAGTTGATTCATAAAGTGCCCATCACTCTCACAATCACCACCAAGTCGAGTTTCAAGGCTATTTCAAATGCTAAGCTAGCGTCCGTTGAAACCATTGACATGTCTGAAGACTCGAAGTTCACTTTTGAAACTACTCCTCCGATAGCTCCTTCCGTTTTTGGCTTTGTCGTGGGTGACTTTGAGAGGTGTCCTGCCCAAGATGGAACTAGTGTTCCTGTACAGGCCTACGTGACGAAAGGAGACTCTCTGCAAGTGCAATATGCATTGTGCGTGATTAGAGAATTGCTCCCGATTTTCGAGAAGACTTTGGGTTGCCGATTCCCCTTGAAAAAACTTGATCTTGTTCTTCTCCCATTTCTTAGCGATACTGCCATGGAGAACTGGGCCATGATCACTGTGATCAGAGATATTGTTCTCCTTGACGAAAACATTGCGCCTGAAGAGAAGAAGAAGCAAGTCAGACAACTCATTGCCCATCAATTGACCCATCAATGGATTGGAAATTTGGTGACTGTGGATGAGTGGGAGTACCTGTGGCTCATTGAAGCATTTGCCACTTTCATTGGAAACTATATCCTTTCGGTGGCCTCCCTCGATCCATCTGATTCGTCTGATTACATCCAGTCGAAACTGGATTCCATGCAAGAATTCATGGACAGCGATTCTTTTGCAAACCTTCCTGTGGACAGCCTTCATGAAACCATGCAGAAAAAGAAAGGGTCGTTGACGTTCAAGTCCAGAACCAATGATTTTGTTGACAAGAACACCTATGAGAAGGGTATGATCCTCATTAACATGGTCGCTGTGTTGTTCCAGATGGAGAACAATGAAAAAAACTTGTCAAGCTTTTTCAAGGCACTTGGCGAGGTGATTCAGAAGTTCAAGTTTCAAACCATCAAACCATTTGAGATTTGGAGTGCCATGAACGACAAATCTTCCTACGAAATTTTGACCTTTGTTCATTCTTGGGTTAGATACTCTGGGTTCCCATACTTGAAAGTGAAGGAGTTGAATGACAAGCTTCACATCGAGCAAAACAGGTTCTTCTTCAATGACAATGTCAATGACCTCCAGCTAGAAAACCAGCCATTCCACGTTCCTTTGGCTATGAAGGTGTTGAGTGATGATGGTCAAGAGAAATTCGTGAATTTGATGTTGACAGACCGGTCGATGGAATTGGATATTCCTCCTGCGCAGCTTCTTAGCATGAATTTCCAGAACCAGTTCTACTACAAGACGGTCTTCTCGCCCGAGCTCCAAAAGATCATCACTCAGAATGCATCCCAGAACAAAATCGAGCCTGCAGGCTTGGTAGGCTTGATCAAAGACTACGGGAAAATAATGGGTCAGCCAGTACCTAGTCAGGACGCCTCATTATTTGGGTCCAACCAGCTCGTTTTTCTCATGAACCTTGCTGACTCTTTGTGCAATGAATCCTGGGTCATAAACTACGAGGTGCTCAAGTGGTTGTTGGCGTATCTTGAGGTTGTCAAGTCGATCTTCCTCCACTTCACGGATTATACGAAGTTCAAAACATGGATCGAGGCCTTTGGATTGAAACTCATGAAGAAGATCGGCTCCTGGAACTCGATTTTCGAAGTGTCACCCGGTAACTACAACACTGTTGAGTTCGAGGTGAGAAATATCGTGCTTCAACTCGTTAGTCACGACCAAGAGGTCCGTCTGTTGTGCAAAAAACTCTTCAAGAGCTTTGTGAGTTCAGGCGTTAGCAAGGTGTTCCTTCCCCGAGAGCTTCTCTCGCTGATGTTCAACGTGGCAATGGCCACGGCTTCTTTGGGTGAATACAAGCAAGTGCTTGCTCTTTCCAAGAACTCCAATGTGTCGTACTTGAACCATACCAATGCATCGGCGCAAGACGTACAAACTGCCGCAGTGTCTTCGCTCTCGTTCTGCGAGAAACAAGAGTTGTTGACGAAAACACTCCATTTTGTCAACACCAACATTGACTCCAAGATGATTGAGTTGGCATTAATCGGGTTTAAGTACGAAGAAAGATCCGAGGCCAAGGAAATGCTCTGGAACTGGTATAAGGTCAACTATGACCTGTGGGTCAAGAGATCTCTTCGCAAAGGGTCCGACTGGTCCAAGCAAATCGGCATTACGGTGGGCAACATCACCAACTTAGTTTTGGGAGAGGTGATGCAGTACAGAGCCAAGGACGTGGAGTCGTTTGTCGAGGCCAAGTGTTCTTCGTTACCTGACCATAAGCTCAAGGAGAGAATGAACAACCTCGAGGAGGAAGGCCAAGAAAAGAAGGTGATTGCCAGCTATTATGCTGATATCTTGTAAATACTATATATATGTTTATATATGCGAAGGTCGACCTCAAGCATCTTTTTGCTTTCCGTCGACCTCAATCTCTTCTATCTCCAAATTCTCTTGGATATTCCACAACTCAGAGTAGAGACTATCCTCTTTCTCCAATAGGCTTTGGTGCGTACCCTCCTCACACACCTGGCCTGCGTTCAATACCACTATCTTGTCACTATCAGCAATCGTCCTCAACCTATGAGCAATCAGAATATTGGTGGAGCGATCCGCTGTGAAAACGTTCCGAAGTGTCCGCAACAAGGCCTGTTCTGTATGAGTATCCAAAGCACTGGTTGCCTCGTCAAAGAACTTGATGGGTGCCTTTTTGAGTAGAAGTCTAGCAATAGCCAAGCGCTGCTTTTCTCCTCCAGAAATCATGAGCCCTCGTTCTCCAACTATCGATTGCATACCGTCAGGCAAGTCCTTGACAAGTCTATCGAGATTGACCTTCTCCATAGCCTCATTGACCTCCTGATCGGTTGCATCCAAGCGTCCGTAACGGATGTTCTCGATGATGGAGTCGTTGAAGAGGGGCGTGTCTTGAGGAACAACACCAATGGCCTTGCGTAACGAATCAAGCGTGACTTTGGAGATATCCTGACCATCAATGAGAATCCTTCCCGATTGCACCTCGTAGAACCTAAACACAAGCTTCAGAACCGTGGATTTGCCCAGGCCAGAAGGACCAACAATTGCCACCTTCTCTCCAGCTGGAATGGTAAGTGATAAGTTCTTCAAGATGGGTCGTTCGGGGTGGTAGCCAAAAGTGACGTTTTCAAAAGTGATTGTTCCTGGGCGCACTGGGTCGAGAACCAAAGGCTTGGCATCGGGGGCATCTTTCACCTCTATGTCATGGTTTTGAAGCTGGAAGAGGTTCTCCATATCCAATAACGATTGCTTCATTTCCCTGTACACAGAGCCCAAGAAGTTGAGAGGCACTGAGAGCTGGAACACCAACTGGTTGATAAGTACCAAGTCTCCCACACTCAAATTGCCACTGGCCACTCCACTGCAGCCCATGTACATCATGGCAGTCAAGGCCAGCGTGAAGATCAAGCTCTGACCTGCATTCAAATAAGCTAGGGATGTGGCCACTTGGATGGATGCATCCTGGTACTTGACCAAAGCCTTATCGTATTTCGCACACTGGTAGCTCTCGTTGTTGAAGTACTTGACGGCCTCAAAGTTGATCAACGAGTCCAAGGCCACAGACGCAGCCTGGTTCTCGGCCTCATTGGCCTGGCGCCGGAACTTGGTTCTCCAAGCCGTGGTGATGATGGTGAATGCCGAGTAGGCCGCTAGAGTCACGAGCGTCATGCCAGCATAGGCAATGCCGTAGTTATAGGTCAAAAGACTGCACACCACGCCGATTTCAAACGTGATGGGCACTATATGAAACACCATGGCACTAAGAACGAAGCTGATTCCCCTTGTTCCTCTCTCAATGGCCCGCGTAATGCCGCCTGTTTGCCGTACTAGGTGGAACGCGAGGTCCATGTTGAGCAAGTGCTTGAAGGTATTGTTAGAGACCCGGCGAATGGCCGACTGGGCCACCAGAGCAAACACTGCGTTCCGGAGCTCACCAAATAACGTGGCTCCAAACCGAGCCCCTCCATACGCAAGAATCATGGCTCCCATAACGGAGGCCACGGTCCCCACATCCGAAGACCAATCTATATTCATGCCATCCACAATGCTTTTGAAGAAGAATGGCACCTGCACATTCAAGAGCTTGGAGGCAATCAAGAGCACGAGCGCCAAAACAACCCGGAACCGGAAACTGGGCTTGTTCTTGGGCCACAATGTCACTAGCAACGACCGAAGCATCTTGGTCTCTGACGACAGCACTCTACGGCCGAAAAAGGTCCATGAAGTGGACTTCTGTTGGGAGTCATTAGAGGAAACCAGGTCCTTTTCTTGAGAAAGTTTTGCAGTATCCTT
Organism: Metschnikowia sp. 01-655c1; assembly: GCA_002370185.1. Lineage (NCBI taxonomy): Eukaryota > Fungi > Ascomycota > Pichiomycetes > Serinales > Metschnikowiaceae > Metschnikowia > Metschnikowia sp. 01-655c1. Next base: position 120,839 of record NKZO01002028.1, read on the forward strand.
TTTTGGTTTCACTGCCACCTCTTCTTTATTCAAGATCGTGTTCCCATGGAAACACCGCTTCCCAGCTATACTTCCAAGGGCCTGTCGAGAATAGGTGCCCGATATGAGAGAACGAGTGTGTGGTAGAGTCGAAAGCCTAGGGAGCAGAATTTTATTCACTGCCCATGTCGCCTGTATTCTAGACGCTCTCAAGACCATGGGCATCATTTGTAGCTTGGTGAAGGGCTTAGAAGACAGCTTGGTGTGGAGCAGACTTGCGTGCTAGCGTGCATGTCCGGGCGGTGTTGTCTGCAGTACAGTGGTTTTGTCGGGCCGTAGATGGATCTGATAGCGATGCCACTAGGGGCACTGGGGGAGACGCCATCCTGCAGCTAGGCTTGTTTTTGTGTACAGAGATCTGGGTATATAAATACAGGGATGGGGAGGTATTGTTTAGGGGCTTTCTTTTTTTTTGTGTTATGGCTTTGGTGTGGTGGTTGGTGTGGTGGTTAGAGTGTATGGTGGTGCTGGATCTTATCGGCCCGTCCGAAAACCGATGCGGATGATGCACCACAGTTTCTCAGTCCAATCTCACTTTAGGTACAGTGTTTCTCAAGACTATTCAAACCAGGGCGGCGAAATTTTTGGAACTAAGAAGACAGAATGGTTCAAACCACACTATCAAAATTAGACAAACCAATAATTCAAAAAGTTTCGTACCCTTTCCACTTCAGTTCCGTCCGTTCTAGCCCTTCACTGGTACTGCAAGACTCCCAAATGTAGTACGTATATGGCAATCCACCAGATTTAAGATTTCAGAACATTGAATTCTAATGAAAATTGGTGTTAAACATTACGCCATTTGGTTTGAAAGACTGTGCAAAGGGGTACGAAAGTTTTTGAACCATTGGTTTGTTTAATTTTGCTAGTGTGGTCTGAATCGTTTTGCTGCGCTCGTTTGAATAGTTTTGAAAAACACTGTACTCACTTCTACACTCAGTTATTCAATTTGGTACTCACTTTATACTCAATTATTCAATTTTTTAGTTGTTCCACAATTATTCTACAATTTCTGGTTATTCTAGTTGTTTTTATGTCTCCAAGAACATTCAGTTTTCTTTTTTTTTTTGTTTTTTTTTTCTAGTTATTCAGGTCTACATTCATTACTTTACTTTTAACATCAATTCTTTATACATGCAATGTTTGCGCGTGTCCGACTAACTCTCAGAGTTGGTCTTGGACGACAACTCGGCCTGCTTAACCAAACTGATTGGGGCGTCCATCTTAGGCAACATGACTTCGACCATTCTGATCTTGGAGTTCTCGTTAAACTCCTTGTCGTTAAAGATCTTCTCAGCCTCGTCCACCGTAGACACACGGATGGTATCGTACTTCTTGGCTCCAAAGAGAGGAAGCAACTGCAAGTTGTTCCATGGCTGCACGTCGTTGTAGGCAGCGGTCTCACCGTGGATCAATCTCTCAATGGTGTAACCGTCGTTGTTTAACACGAACAAGTATGGCGTGGTCTCCCACTTGCACATGGTGGAGATTTCTTGCACGGTCAATTGCAACGAACCGTCACCCACGAACAAAATGACTCTCTTCTTGGGGTCAACTTCTTGTGCGGCCATCACAGCTCCCAACGTAGCACCCACGGTGTAACCAATGGATCCCCACAACACTTGCGAGATACCAAGACAGTAGTCTGGGAATCTGGATTGGACAATACCAAAGGCCGAGGTACCGGTCTCAGTAATAATAATGTCTCCCTCTCTGAACCAAGAGGAGACTCTTCCCCACAACCATTCTTGGGAAAGTTTGGAGTCGCCAGAGAGCTTCTCGGGAGTCTTTTGCTTAGGAACGGCAACCTCCTTGTAGTGGCCAACATGCTTGTCAACAACAGTCAACAACTTTTGCAACACCTCCTTCATCTGCACACCTGGGAAGGTGGCTTGCTTGATCTTGGTATAGTCGGAGTGGAACTCAACAATGTTCTTGGTCTTGTAGGAGTACGAGAAGGAACCGGTGTTGAAGTCAGACAACAAGGCACCGACGGACAACACCAAGTCAGCAGACTCCACAGCCTCCTTGATGGCAGGCTCGGAAAGAGATCCAACGTAAACACCTCCAAATCTCTTGTTGGACTCGTTCACGGCAGACTTACCCATTGGAGTCACGTAGACAGGGAAGTTAGTGGCCGAAACCAACTTTCTAACCTCTTCTCTGCAGTCGTGTCTGGAGGCACAAGCATCGACCAAGATGATTGGGTTCTTGGCCTGGTCGATCAAACCAGTGACGGTCTCAATGACCTCATCCTGAGCCTCAGGCTCGTTTGGCTTCAACGAAAGGTCGAGAGGGGTGTCCAACAAGGAAGCAGGAACATTGGAGTCCACCAAGTTGGCAGGCAAAGCCAAGTAAACCGGTCTTTGGTTAACGTAGGCCTCTCTAATACATCTATCAATCTCGTAAGGAGCAGAGTTGACTTCGGAAATAAAGGCAGTGGTCTGCGAGATGTTGTTGGACATTCTGTGGAAAACAGTAAAGTCTCCGTTACCCAAGGTGTGGTGCAACAACAATTGTTTAGCCTGCGAGGAGATGGAAGGAACACCCACAACGTGCAACATACCCACGTGTTCGGCGTAAGCACCTCCAACACCGTTTAAAGCAGACAATTCACCCACACCAAAAGTGGTGACCAAGCAGGCCAAGCCCTTGACTCTGGAGTAACCATCAGCAGCATAGGCAGCGTTCAACTCGTTGGCGTTTCCGGCCCATCTCATACCCTCGACCTCGTAGATCTTATCGAGAAGAGCCAAGTTAAAGTCTCCGGGAAGTCCAAAGATACTTTGGACCTTGAGCTGGTTCAATCTCTCAAAGAGATATCTTCCTAAAGTAATTTCAGACATGAGTAAAGTAGTTAAAGTGTTTGTATCAGTGAATGATAAGTGGAGAGCAGCAAACAATGCGGCTGGCTGCAAGCCTTATATAACATGGGAGTGGAATCCGGGTTCCGGGCAGGGGTGATCGTGTAAGCGCATAGCATGAGAGCAAGGACGAGAGTGGGCAGGCCGAGCGCATATTCGCATAGGGGAAGTCCGACCCGCAAAGGCTGCGCAAAGGCTGCGTAAAGGCTGCGCAAAGGTTGTTCGCGGGTTAAACTTCCTGAATACAGCCGGAATAGTGGCCATGCGCGCACCCAAGAATGTTAGCTATGCGCTTACGGAACCGTCTCCCGGAATTAACGGTGAACCCTCACGCAAGCTCCATGAGGCTATGAGGCACTTGCGTGACTAAACAAATAGCGCATCCCGTAATAGTTTTAGATATGTGGCATTAGTATTATAAGCGCTTTAGTCTGAGTTAGTGATAATACTCTTGACCTGGCTAGACTGGACGAGCAGGGATGGGTGGTTAATCCATGGCTCTCTGCAGGTTGCGGTGGTGGATGGGCGAGCATTATTCTTTGCTATTTCGCCGGTCAGACGTGAGACTGGCGGGGACGGTGTCTGCCGCATACAGGCTGCACTTATTCTTCATGCAACCTAGCTAATACTAGACTTGGGAACCTGGCTCAGACTTTTGGATTTTCGGACGTTGGTTACATGCTTTAATGTTCCGCCTTAATTCTGAGCTTTTGTTCCATTGTGCGTTCGGCTTTTATTACTTATAGTTCCGAAATTGACCCTTCAAGCCTCGGACTTGGCACTCCCAGCTCCCACGTAACATCACTAAGCAAATGATCAAGAGAAATGATTACTAGAATTATCTAGGATTATGATTTACTAGAATTGTATAGGATTATGATTTATTAGAATAATCAGTGGTTTCTATGATTTACTGGAATTATGATTTACTAGAATAATCAGTGGTTTCTATGATTTACTGATTGCGGAATTTGGGTGTGGATTTACCAGCTCGTGGGAATTTACAGGATTTGTTCATGGATTTACAAGGGTAGGCTATAGTTGAGTGTTTCGCAGTAGACTGGGGAATGAGACAATGGAGAATACAGTGGGGTAACAAAAGAGGGGTTGTTATGTAGTGGTGATTTTTAAAGCTAATTTGAAGTAAATGAAATTCACGCTAGGTTTGAGATTCATTTATTTACAGTGTGCGAGGTTATTGCTTTGGAGGAGTTGGGCTGGACGTTTTGCGGGGAATGTGTAATATCCTGACAAACTGCGTACTGTTTAGGCCAATAGAAAGACAGTGATAGACTACAACCTTACATCTGCACCGTGTCAAAATTAGAGGAGTAGAAATACAAGGGTGATGTGATAAAGAACTAAAGGATGACGTGATAAAGAAATAAGGATGATGTGATAAAGAAATAAAGGATGATGTGATAAAGAAATAAACGATGATGAATGTTATGCTGTGATGGGATGATATTATGGTGGAAGTAGATTTATTGAATGGCCCACGGGGCGTTGCGTGCAGGACAATTTGGGTGCGCGGTGCGGGTAAGGGAAAAAACTTCATCACCTGAGCGGCATGTGCTGAAATCCCCGTGACCCAAACAACATCCACTTTTTTCGTATCACGTTGAGATAATCACGTTCTGATAAACAAGTTCCAGCCTGCAGCTCCCCAAAAGCCACCCAGACATTTCTAACCCGCTGCACACACACCAGACTTCAAATAAGCCAAGAATCGACAGATTTTAGTCTTGCCATCCCAAATCCCCTATTTTCCCCCGTTTTTAAAATTTCCCTCGCACTGAACATGGTAAACAAAAGAGAGGGCCCAGACGGCTACGACGATGCACCCAAAAAAGCCAAGCTCGAGGACGACAAAAAAGAGGAGCTTGCCATTGACTCCGAGTTGTTGGGCGACCAATCGTCTTACAGCGGCAACCAAAACAACGAGCAAAATGAATCCAAGGAAGGTCATGATGATGAAGACGCAGCTGTCGCAGCAGCAGCCTCATTGGTCAGCGACGCCGAAACTGCCAATGCTGCTGCTGCCGCTTTGAGCCACCAGCAACCAAGCCACCACCACCATCACCATCTCCATCACCACCACCAGCAACAACAACAACAGCAGTTGCACCAGAGGTTGTATGAAAACCACCACTATGGTACTCAGATGCACGGAGGTTCGGCCGCGCAGCACAGATCAGACAGTTCCATCTTGCAGCCTACCACGTTGCCCCAAAACGGAAGCAAGCCGCCCCACGGATCCGAGGAATGGCACCGCGTCAGACGCGAGAACCACAAGGAGGTGGAGAGAAGAAGAAGAGACTCCATCAACCAGGGCATCAAGGAATTGGCTGCTTTGATTCCTACCCCAGACACCAACAAGGCCCAGATCTTGCAGCGTGGAGTGGAGTTCATCAGACGGTTGAAGGAAAATGAGAACAACAACATTGAAAAATGGACGTTGGAGAAGTTATTGACGGAGCAGGCCGTCAGCGAGCTCAATGCATCCAATGAAAAGTTGAAGGCGGAGTTGGAGAGGGCGTACCGTGAAATCGAGCAATTGCGGAGAAAATTCGATGAGAAGTGATCACGTGCGTAAGGGTCACATGTCTAATGTCAGTGATGAAGAAAGTGACCAAGTGTCAATTGCACGTCGAAAAGTGATGAACTGTTCTAGCCATTGCGCTGTGTATTTTTATGTCTCGTTTTGTATTTTATTAGTCTACAAAGTTAAATTAGATTATATCCCAAGACAGTGTAGCATAGTGAATTAATGTATTGATGTAATGATATTAACAGGCGAACCTGAATTGTGATTATGGACGTTTAGTCCTGACTATTTGTCCCCCTTTTCCTCTTCCTGCAACTTCATTTCTTGTTCATACTTGTCGTTAAGCTTGATGTACCGTTGCACCCGTGCATCGAAAGTGTTCAAGTCCAGATTGAGATGGTACAAGAATGGCTCGTGCATCAAAGGATGTAATTCTGGGGCATGGTCCAACACGGCTTGAGTGGACTTGCCGAAAAGGAACCTCATGATTTCGTTTTCATGAACTGCAGTCAAGTCTCGCGTAGGGATATAGTCAATGAGCAATTCATCATGATGCAAGAGTGCATAAAGATCATCTTCGGATATCATGGTCAATGCCTTCATTTCATGGGCCATTAACGACTCCTTTTCTGCAGGAAACTCGAGCTCCGGTTTCCGGTCTTCGTCAATGTATTTGGAGTTCCATGTCGTTCTGTGCCGAATGAATGCCCTTAAGATATCCTGGTGGATCCAGATCCTCAATTGCGGCACAAAGAAGCGGCCGCCAAAGAACTTGTTGGTGACTCCATTGTCTTTGTACTCGTAGGTAAGAATATCGGAGAAGCGCAGCGGAATGTAGGCCACCTCACTCTCCACGAACGACTTGACGAGAGGAGACACTTCGTTCAAACTCACAAAATGCTTGTTTCTGCAGTTGAACACCTGTAACTGCTTGTTGATGTCGGAGTTGGAGACCCCTGTTTTGTCAAACGACTGGGGCAACATCGCCTTGTACCGGTCTGGAGCCTCGTCGTTGGAGACAGCCAAGCCGGTGATGTCAATATAGAGCCCGGAATCCACATCAATGAATCTGGCATCGATGTTGTTGTTGCCGTTGTTGTGGTCTCTGGTGGCAATGAAGGTTCCGCAGTCCAAGAAGTATCTGCCGAAACCGTCTTCTCCATCCTCCACAATCAACGATTGGTTGAAGTGCATGCTCAACTTGTGCAAGTCCATCACGGGAACCTGCACATCGATGTCGTTGTCCCATGGGAAAGCAATGCCGTTCCAGTACCACGCCAACAAAGAGCCATGGGCCATCCATGTGGTGATGCCCTGTTTCCGGGCGAACGAGAGCCATACTCTCAGTAATCTATGCAAAGTATTAGCCTGCTCGAGACTGCCGATTTTGAACCCGTTGAAGAAACGGAAATCATAGTGATCTCCATATAAGTTCTGGAACACCAGGGCTTCCTTGAAGTACTTGGGAGGGTTTCTCTTGACACTCACTGCATATTTGAGCGAGTCCAAGTAAGCGGCCTCGGACTTGGTGAGGGAGCCCGCTCTCTGCCGTTTCTCCAAGTCCTGCAAGATCAGGAGATCGTTGAACTCGAAATCCTCCTGCTTCAACTCGATCTTGTAGGAGTTGACCACCTTATCGACCAGCGGCTTGACGGCCTTTTTAAGACCCTTGAACTCTTTCAAAGTATTGATGGTGGATACATGATCGGAGTCTTTCAAGAACTGGTCCACCAAGTTGTTGTTCAAGAGATTCTTTTTTTCCGTCGCGACGTCCACCGTGTACGAGCCGTCTTTGGTTAGAAAAATGATCGAAGATGGGTTGGGGGCCAGAGTATACAAGAACAACTTGCCAGCAGTAATGCAGTTCTCCTCTCTCATGCGACCAAAGAACTTGTTGACCACGATACCCAAGCCAAGACCGTCTTCTTTAGTCTCGGCACGACAAAAGTCCTTGGGGTCCAAGGCTCCCTGTTTCAAAGGAGGTTTTTTTCCCGGCTCTTCACTCTTCATGAGGAAGTCCTGGTGCGGCCTCTCGTCCAACATCTCACACGACACCTGGGTCTGGTTGGTGGCCAAGAGGTACAGGTCTATGACCGACACATCGACCCAGTCGGACCAGTGGAAAGGCACGGGTTCTTTGAATGCATTAGGATTGGATGCTAGGTGGTGGTAGTACACAGCAAGCGTAAAGCGAGGATCGAAAGGAGCCACCTTGGGCCGTTCAGTCACCGGATGCCGGAAGTATGGGGGCACGTTGAGATCGGTCTCGACGTCGTTAAGCACGGTGTCTACGAGCCAAAAGAGGTTTTCCTCGGACTCGTCCCTCTTTGTTTGGAACAAGTCCGAAATGCGTTTATAAAAGGCCGAGCCAGAGCCGGTGATCTCCAGCTTCACCCGGTTGGACCAGAGAGACACTGTCAATTGGTCAATAACATTAAGACTACCCTCAGTGGGATGGAGTGATATCAGCAGTAGCTTGAACACAATAAGTAGGAGCAACAAGACCCATAATATGTGGATGTTTCTTCTTCGGACCAAGAGAAACATGGCGCAGCTAGTGTGGAGTCAAGATGGGGAAGTATAGGGCCCTTCAGGTCAAGGCCAGTATGGAGATGAGCAAGTGGAGGGAATCCGAGTGAAATGAGTAGAACCGAAAATATAAGCGCACAGGCAGCAAGAAAAGCACAGGACAGGAAAACGGTGAAGCTAAAAGGAAAAGTTGAGCCTTGCAATCCTCTGGAAAAAGAAATTATTGTTTTTCCCCAACGTACATGCGTAACCTGTCGGGCAGCCTGGAGCTTCTTTCTATACAAGACCAGCCACAGATCAAAGGCTGCTGTGCATCCAGGGGATATGTGACAGGTTGCCTGATCGGGAATAGGTATTCATGACCCGTGGGTATCTCGTAAACTGCAACATTCCTGGATGTGTCTTTTCTGGCGCATTGCTGGCGCAAGTGAAGACCGCGTGCCAATAACGCCTTGGGGTGCTCGCGAGGCTGGTTGTTTTGACGTGGTGCTTCCTACTGCGGAGACAAAAGGGGGTGCCGTAACTACAACAATATAATAATAATAATAATAATACAAGTTTTTATTGTTTAATTAATGTCTCCTGTAAACAGTAGTTCTTTTGGATGTTTTTTATCCTTTACCAAGAAGCCCTTGTTTTCCGACTGTATTGGAACAATAATGTCTTGGCATGCGCGGGATGTGCATACACAACGGAATAGAAATGCACCTGCACACCGGGCGGCTTTCGGATCCCGAGGGCTGATCTGGAAAGGCGAGAAGCGGCCGAGGACCAAGCATTTTAGCCGAATTCGGCGCCGGGCGCTTGTGTTCTTTTTGCGAGGTCTTCCATGGCATTGGTCTAGAGGCAGCAAACTCTACATTCCATGATTTAACTTAGACATGCATTGCAGAAACTGCAAGTGCGGCAGGTGCGCCAGCTAGCGTTTTGAACCCGGAGTCGCACAATTCTTATTTTGAAGCTTAAAACAATAGCCGAGACCCCATGACATACGATTCTATGATCTACTCTTGAAACATGGCCCATTGTTGCGAAAGGTGTTGCACTGTGATGTGACTGTAGATCTTCTAATATCGAGCGGCCGTCAATCTGATCGACCAATAACAAGTCACCCAAAAATGCCAAAACTTATTTATCACCAGCAAGGGATGGGAATAGAAGTATCAGACATATTGATTTATGCAAAGTAAGAGTACTAAAAGAGTAATAGTGTATTGAGTAGAATTAATTTTAGAATGATGTTAGATTCTGGGTGCTCTACTATTTTGAGTCGATATGGTTCTCGAGACACCTACTATAATTACCGGTATCTGAACACCCCACTATGAGTATTTTACGTGATTCATGTGATTCATTTGTTTCATGTGTTTCATTTGTTTTGTATTTATCAACTATGCATACTTCGGCTAATGAAAAATTAATGCCTTGATTAAAAAGTATTAACGTTGGCAGATTTTCTCGTATGATGTTGGGATGGCCTGATGGATCGTACGCTCTGCATGTGTCACCATATGGACTAATAAACGAGGTAATATTAGAAGTGTCAGTTGAAGTTTGAGTTAAAAATTTTTTAAGCGAAACAACCTGGGCTCGCTTAAACTTCGGTTAGAGTTAGTTGAAGTGGAATGCTACATAAGAATAAGAAGTTAAATTTAGATGTGGTTGTAGCTGGTCATACACTGTTCTATACCTGCGCGTATAAATAGACAGGTAGAATAAGGCCACTATCAGGAGAGTTTACTACTATAATAACCCGAGCACCAATCAGAATGGAAGTAAACTCTAACAAAGTATATTCTTTTTTTTCTGTAAATTCGGGTATGGGCTTATTTATGGCTAGACCTTGGGCTAGACCCTGGGCTAGACACTAGAGCGCGCTATACTAGAGTGCGATATACTATAGGCTTTGGTTCTTTCTTGAAACCAAGGGTGAAAGACTGTCCATATTTGTTTATTTAAGCTTACGAACTACTCTATGTATCTGTTGGATATGTGGAGGTGTGTCGGCTGTATAGTTTACTCGTAGCATAGAGGTGGTGTGGCCTATTATCGATACTAAACCTCTGATACCAGTTGAGACTGTACACTTTGGTACCACAGTGGGCCTAGCTAATAAAATAGAAATATTAGGTACTTTAGAATACGTCTGATAAACTAACCGATTTTGTTCGATGACTTTGAGCTTCATATGTACTTTACCTGCACATACACACCTCCACCAATACCTTTCCAGAACCAGGGTATCATCTAAGGCTTGTCGACCTTGTAGAAAAAGGAGGGGTGGCAAGAGACAACAAGCAATGAATTAAGGGATGAAGTTATTTTTAGAGTTATGGAGCCAGCTCAGTCTGAGAACAGCGTGTTCAGGGATTTCTTAGTATACCATAATATAGATACAGATAAGAATAGAAGTGACTGAGATGATTACTAAGATGTCATCAGGAAAAAAAAATCCGTTCCTTTAAGAGTGTCCCAATGACAACTGTTCTAGTTTTAGAGTGTATAGTAATGCTCATCAAGGTATACTACACTAATTTATGGCACAACCCAGGATAAACTATATCATAGACTATAGTGGGCCGTGCTGTTGACTATAGTATAAGCAGTTCTAGAATCAGTATCCATACAACGCGGATTACTTTTTGATCGAGCACCTAGAATTACTGTCCCACAAAACATTATTGATCTACATAGCATCTTTATCGATCTCGTAGCTTTTATGCTAAATGTATCAGATCACATCCTTTATTATTGCCGAAGGATTTTCAAAAGGAACAGTCCAGTGAAGATTGATGTAATAATTTGGGACCCTTACATCCCTTTTGTCTTCTACTGTCTTCTACTGTCTTCTATCTGTCTTCTATTGTCTCCTATTAGCCTTCTATTGTCTCCTATTCGCCTTCTATTGTCTCCTATTCGCCTTCTACTGTCTTCTACTGTCTTCTCTCTGTCTCCTATTAGCCTTCTATTGTCTCCTATTAGCCTTCTATTTGTATGAGTTTTATTTCAAATCTAAATAATCTCTTATGTCACGATTTAAGTCATCCACATGATACACTGATCTCCATGAGTCTTATCTGTGATAATACTAGCTGGAAATGCCGAGAATGGGATAAACTTTTAGCAGTACGTCATCTAGAAGTTTACTGGCTATGGTATTGAGAGTGGTTATGAATATAAGTGTCATGATTTGAGGCATAAGTAATATACTTTTTCTTAAATTGATCCTACATCTACTAAGGGTTGCACTACTGTACATAGTGTTAAGAATGTGCATACACTCTCCGGTAAGTTGGAATTGTTATGACATTGGCCTCTAATAATTCTCTCAAATATGGAGTATCGGTGTTCATCTTTAGGTCACTTATATTCTCTTCTAAACTAGATATCAGTGGACTCTTCTCACAATCCATGCCCTGTCAAATATGACCAGGATCCCAGATATATATAGTTCTCCTCGGAATTCATTCCTGTATCCAATTCCGAGGTCATCTCTCTCCGGAGACCCAATCGGAACGCTTCCGATTCCCAAAGTCCAATCGGAACGCTTCCGATTCCTGAAACCCAATCGGAACGCTTCCGATTGTTCCGCTCGTTTCTATTTCTGGAATCCCGTTACCGGCTTTTAATCTCATTCGGTTCCGAGGTACAGATGCATCCCTTTACACACAGGATGCAGCCCTCGGGTTCCTCGGAACGTCATATAGTGACATGCATGCTTAGTAATACATTCACCATGCACACTTCCTGGTTTCATCTACACACTGCCTTCATAGAAACATGTGAGCCTGGGCCATCTGCCCAACTCAGTGTTTTCACTCTGTACTGCAGATAGTACAACTCATCGCGTCCTGCACATACGATGATTGTCACGGCTCACAAGTTCAACACATAGTTGAGCTGCTGCTCGTTCGTGATATCATGCACTGCATGTACACACAAATCACACAAGTCACACAAGTCATACTCCCAATGCTGTCAGCTATTGACCAAAAATATTAAACAATTAAAAAGTGGACAAGTGTCTAATTAAAAGGTTATAACAAAAAGTGTATTTATCGCATCGTTTTCATGACCACCCTTGGTCTTGAAGTATAAAAATGGTGACAGGGCCAGTGCACCCATCAAGGTAAAGAGCACCAAGGTCTCAACGCCAGCTTTCTGGACAGCCATAGCAATGTTTTCCGTAATCGATATCCCAAATTCCTAAGCCGATCCTGTGGCAGCTCTGGTATGGCCAAGACACCCAAGACCATGGTTAAAACAGGAAGAAGTGTATTCATAAAGATTATAGCCATTACTTTGTTATATATTCATTTCACGTTTAAATTTGGAATTGAACCAAAATCCATGTATTAACAGTACATTGCTTTACCATTAAGCTATATGAACTTACCTTTAGTATACTTATCTTAAAATATATGAATGTATATGAAAAATGATTCAACTTCAGCTAATCATTCGATAAATTCATTAATAGGTACACATTCTATTTTTATAGGCATTAAAGAATGGTAGTAAGAGTAGGCTACTGTATTAGACTATAGTAAGAGTAGGCTACTGTATTAGACTATAGTAAGAGTAGGCTACTGTATTAGACTATAGTAAGAGTAGTAGGTGTATAAGAGGATGATAGTAAATACTACAGACATTAAGGCTTTCCATGATATTGAATCCTCGTTGAAATTCGTTCAAGGGCTTCAAGCAGACAACACCGATATTCAAACCCTTGTATGTGGCTCGCTACATTTGGTGGGAGGAGTCCTCACAGTGCTTGAGGGAAAGCATGATTAGAATCCAACACTACACCAATATTTCTAGTTCTTAATAAAGGTACAGAGAGTTTTCTTATTCTTGTATTGAGTTACAGAGAGCACTTGTAGATGTATAAACCCCATTCTTGCTATAGAACTATCTAATTGCTGTTTTTTTTGTTATTAACAATGTTTTCCTTTGCGTTCAACACAACTTCATTGATATTCTCCAAAGAATATTTCCATTCCATAAGTGTGTTCTTGATGACGTTCCAGTCTTGCACAAGTTTCTGGTCCTCACCGGCCATGATGAATCTGTTAGCTCTCACTAAAAAGAAAGTCTCATTGACTTGGTTCAACTTACCTTCAGTCACACCGGCCTTGATAGAATCAATCAATAACTTTTCAAATGCATCAGAAGAGGGAACCAACTACTTTGGAAAGTCGTTGTATTTAAACGTGTTGCGGTGGCTCTCGGAATTGTCAACAAAAAACTTGGACAAGGCCAAGATCTTGGATTTCTCCGAAACAGAGTCTTTGATTGGAGCAGGAACAGACGAAATCAAAATACCCTTGGTGCAGTAGTTCAGAGTAGTAAATACTAATGGTAGCTCAGAGTGGATTAGGAGAGAATGAAAAACTTTGATTCAAAGCAAAACGGTAGCCTAGAAATATTAGAAGTCTCCCCATTGCTCTTTATGTTGAAGCTCGGAGCTTTCAGTCCAGAGAAACTCCAGATCCTTCTCTCTAGTATGAGTATCTCCATTCTAAAGAGTAGATATACAAAGAGTGGTTTGGGAAAAATGAAGATTTTCTTGATTAAGATTTGAGCGTGATATTTTATATACATAGTTAGAGTAAATATTGAGTACACTGATGAGCCTTATGGAGTCTTTGAAGGAATCTATGGTGGAATTATGGGTTCAATAGTGTAGAATTAGAGCTTTAGTTATATGAAGGAGACTATGTTATGCTGAGGAGTTTATATTGGGGTAGTATCAACTGGCTCAATGTAAATTGAATGTATAATTTGGGCAGTAGACAATAGTAGACAGTTTCCCGCATTCGATAATCAAAAATTGGGGCGAGTAGATAATACAGTAGAAGTACAGTACAAGTACAGTACAAGTACAGTACAAGTACAGTAAAATAAAAAGACAGTTAGTAGAATAGATAAGAGATCAATAACTTGGTGTGTGATATTATCACATATATCATGTGGTATCTGTGGTTATTTAGTAGGTGGTTAGTATTGACGAAATGTGCGAGTATGAGTCCTGGGTCATGCGGGTACCTAGATGAGTTATGGGTGGCATAGTCTACATAAACGATGTTAGTAAAATTTCAATATCAATAGTTTGGTAATGGTTTGGTAGTGGTTTGGTAATGGTTTGGTAATGGTTTGGTAATGGTTTGGTAATGGTTTGGTAATGGTTTGGTAATGATTTGGTAATGGTTTGGTAATGGTAAGTGTCAATAGAAATAATCATGTATGGTTAGTAGCCCTGTAAGACGAAGGAGACGGTGGAGCTTTTTATCATGCGGTGGTTGAGGAAAAAGATAACGGCATTGGTGCAGGCAAAAAAAGAAGCGGCCGATGAAGGTTTGCTCAGGGCCGCGCACTGCCAGGCCTTCGTAGGTGACCTCTCTCCACTCCACATTCCGCTTAAACTTGGGCCGCTTAGCGAGCTCATTTTGGCCGATTTAGCCGGTTTCCTTCATCTCCTCGTATTCTCCATCTTTTTATTCTGCATCATTTATTTTGCACATTTCCGTTCTGCACCATTTTATTCTGCAACCTTTTTATTCTGCAACCATTTTATTCTGCAAGCTTTTTATTCTGCAACCTTTTTATTTCCACCATTCATTTTCCACCATTCTTTTCTATCTCCACTTTTCCATGCTCCACTTCCACTTCTCATTCTCATTCACCAATCATTATTCCAATCATTATTCCAATCATTCTTTTTAACAATCATTTAACTAATCTTCTCATGAATACCACCTTTCATATTTATTTCCTTTTTCTATCAATTTTTTCCCTGTCCTATTTTCCTATCTCTTGTATCTGATCTGAAGCATATCTGGGGCCTCGGCGTGCGATAGGCGTGGTGCGGAGATCTCCAGCGCTGCGACTCGGTAAAGTCTCGAAAAACACAAAGACTTTTGAAGCTGTCAAAAGTGTCAAAATAAAGTTTGCTCAGCAACTTTAAAATGGCAGGCGAAAAGCTGGGGGAAATCAAGGCTAGACCTCCAAAGTAGATTTATGGAAATTAGGTCGCCTGTTTGGGCCCTGCCCCCTTACGTCACTGCTATCTTTCTTTGCCTTATCTCACGCTGTGACCTTCGGTGCTTCCCGACATTCTTTATCTCATTCACCGTCCACGCCCGTATGCACGCACCGCCTGTATGCTGCACCGATAAAGCTTTATCGGCCTGACCTACATCACGTACTTATATACCAGTGCTTTCTTTGCTGAATTTTAGATCCACTAGTTTTATATATATATACAGGTGTGATCCACTGACGTGATCCATTTCTCGTGCAATAGCTCTACTGGTCCTCGGGGCGTTTTCAAGTGTCTGCTCTTTTCACTCCAGATCTACCTTCTGCCCTTCTCGTTCCCGATTCCACTGCTTCTAACCGGTGGATCGAAACAAAATATTCCTGGTTTACCCAAACTATCCATTTTTCTAATCCTTCATACTTTTGATGATTTCCAAACCCCAGCTCTCGACCTTCGGCAGAAGAGTCATCCATAAATGGACCACACGCGAAGGTTTCTTCGGCGACTACGACTACGGCTACCTTTTCGTGCCGGAATTGCCCTTTTCCAAAAAAGCCCCAAAAACACAGCCTTTCTTTGGCCTTAATTCAGATATGCCCTTATTCTTGGGTTTTCTCTTGGGGCTTCAGCATGCCTTGGCCATGTTGGCTGGTGTGGTAACTCCTTCACTTATCATCTCGTCCACGGCCAATTTGCCCACGCAGATTTCGGAATACTTGGTTTCTGCATCCTTGATCACCTCGGGCATTTTGTCGTGTATCCAGATTACTCGCTTCCACATCTATGGCACTCCATATTATATTGGTACTGGCTTGCTTTCGGTGGTGGGCACTTCTTTCTCCACCATTACGATTGTTACCAGTGCCATTCCAATGATGTACACCAATGGGATCTGTAAGACTATTGACGGCGTGAAACAGCCTTGTCCGGAAGCATACGGCCATATCTTGGCTACGGGTACTGTATGTGCGTTGCTCAACATTCTTTTATCGTTTTCACCTTCCAAGGTGCTCCAGAAAGTGTTTCCGGCCATTGTGACTGGTCCTGTGGTGCTTTTAATTGGTACTAATTTGATTCAAACAGGCTTTGAAGATTGGATTGGTGGCTCGGACTGTGTCAACTCTACGTGCGGAAAGAAAGAGTTACCATGGGGCTCGGCCCGCTTTGTGGGCTTGGGTTTTTTGGTGTACTTATCCATCATTGTGTGTGAGAGATTCGGTGCCCCCATCATGAAGTCCTGTGCCGTTATTGTGGGTTTGCTCGTGGGGTGTATTGTTGCTGCTGCATGTGGCTACTTCTCCCATGCCAACATTGACCTTGCACCTGTGGCCACATTCCCTTGGGTACACACGTTCCCTTTGAAGGTGTACGGCCCCATAGTGTTGCCGTTTTTGGCCGTGTACATTACTTTGATCATGGAAGCTACCGGTGACATTACGGCCACGTGCGATGTGTCTAGACTTGAGGTGGAGGGAGAGCAGTTCGAGTCGAGAATCCAAGGAGGTATTCTTTGTGATGGTATTAATGGAGTCTTATCTGGTTTGATGACCGTGACACCCATGTCGACGTTTGCCCAGAACAATGGTGTGATCTCCGTCACCAAGTGTGCCAACAGAAGAGTGGGATACTGGTGTGCGTTTTTCTTGGTGGTGATGGGGATTTTCGGTAAGTTTGCCGGGGCCATTGTATCGATTCCAAAGCCTGTTTTAGGAGGCATGACGTCGTTCTTGTTCACATCCGTGGCTGTTTCCGGAATCAAGATTATCTCCACCACCGAGTTCACCAGAAGAGACCGTTTCTTGTTGACGGCGTCTCTCTTACCCGGATTGGGAGCCACTTTGGTCCCATCGTGGTTTCAAAACGTCTTCACTTACTCTGGCCCCAACAAGTCGTTGCAGGGCTTCTTTGATGCCATCGTGTTGGTGATGAGCACTGGTTTTGCCGTGACTGGTTTCATTGGCTTGATCTTGAACTTGGTCTTGCCTCAGGTCCACGACGATGTGGAAGAGATCAACGAGGTTGTTTTGGAGACCGTGGGCTCTGCTGACGAGCACGCTTTGCGGGTCTATGCTACCAAGGAAAGAGACGCATTCCTTCACCAGGTGTCGAAGGGCTCGTCGTCGTCCAACCTCTAGCTTGGCTAGAGCCTGTATTTATTTCCGGCATGATGCTACACCATGAACTAGATGCCCCTAAAATGGGGCTCGAGATTATCAATTGACAGACCAATACTCAGTTGGTAACAACTACCAAGAGGTACCAGGTAGATTAGACCGTTGAGGTCTTTTTATGTACATATACGCCCAGACTATTGATAATGAGTAATGACATTTGCTTAACAACAGGCAGCAGTGTAATGACTCTTGCTTAACAACAGGCAGTAGTGTAATGTAAGGTATGGTATAGTAGAGTAGTAGGAGGCTCATCCAATATAATAAGAAAAGCTTCCCTATGAGCGTACCAATATTTTTCCAGTCTACTATAAATTTTAAGATTAATACCCTATCTGTTAAACTCCACAGTTACTACACACTATACTATACGGTTACTTTAGACTGCACTTTAGACTGCACTATAGACTGCACTTTAGACTGCACTATAGACTGCACTTTAGACTGCACTATAGACTGCACTATAGACTGCACTATAGACTCCAGTATAGACTGCACTATAGACTCCAGTATAGACTGCACTGTAGACTCCAGTATAGACTGCACTATAGACTGTGTACTCTGTAGTGTACTCTATGACGAGTATATCCTGAATGTAGTGTTCTTTGGCCTACCCAGTGTGTATATGCTGTACCACTTTTTTCTTTACTATAATGTCTGTCATAAATGTATAACTATACTCATTGTTAATTCATATTGTAGGCCTTAACTTAGCAAACTGACTCGAATTACAAGAAAATTGATTAAAAAAATTTTCAGCCTTTTGGACCGAAAACAGTAACTATGGATGTAACTATGGATGTAACTATGGTTGTAACAATAGTGGTAACAATAGTGGTAACAATAGCGGTACCAGGCTGACAATAACTCATTGTTCATCGGAGACAGGAGTATATACAGGTGACGTGTTATCTGCAGTACAACAGGATTAGACAAGCCTCATAAGGTTCCGAGGAACGCATGAGTGCAGACTAGTATTGTATCCGTGTCTTGGCGCCAGGAGTAGTCATGTAGACTTTAGACAAAGAATTAATTCTGTGACAGAGCAAGGAGTCTAAGGAATCCCAAGTATATATAAAGGAGATTCCACTCTATGTTGAGTGGTATCACAAGTGACCACAAGAAGGATCTCCTAGTACAAATTAGTAGCACAACTAAGAACGAGAAGAATTAGCAAAGACATAACATTTCCAGATTATGGACCCAAGAGCGGTAAAATTCAACAACAATAACTTATTGTTCATTGGAGACGCGTATATACAGTGTTTTTCAAATCTATTCAAACCAGCGCGGCAAAATGTTTCAAACCACACTAGCAAAATTGAACAATCCAAATATTAGAAAAGTTACTGTTTTTAATATTTAATAAAGACTTCACATAAACAATTTATTTCAGATCCTTGATCCTTAGCAATATTTGAGTCATTAGTACAAAAGTTTTTAAATTATCGGTTTGTTTTAATTTTGCTAGTGTGGTTTGAAACAATTGCCGCGCTGGTTTGGATAGTTTCGAAAAACAGTGTACAGGTGTTGCATATGAAATGTAACATCATGACTATATCCAAATTACATACGATCATAATGAAAGCTCTACATAGAGTGTATATAATCTATCTTAATCTGTGTATCACTATAGCCAAGTATGCACTCCCTGACTATTCACCATGCCTCTAGACTCTAGACTATATACACTACTCATTAAACTCCTAGACTCCATAGAATTCCTAGAATTCCTAGACTCCCTAGACTCCCTAGACTCCCTGGAATTCCTAGACCCTTTCTAATAGTTCTCAATACCATGAACTCTATGGTCATAATGGTAGTTGCAGACTGGTTCTTCACTGCGAACTAGACCTGATCTTGGACCTACCACTCTACTCCACTCAAATCCACTCCAAAATATACAGCTTCCTAAAATCTACCTTTCTAAATCCACGTTGAATCCACTATCCTACTATTTAAAGCAACTATAAAGTGAAATGAATACTCGAATGGATATGAGAGGTACTGTATATAGCACCATGGTAGCATAGTAACTACGAAACAGCACCCAAATCCTTTCCAACTAAAAGTGCTAGAAGGCGATATTGTCATTGGTGAAATTGAATTTAAAATTAAAGTTATAAGAAATAATACACAAGTCCAGCTAGGTTAGATAAATCAGCAGAGAAGCATAGAGCGGTATCAAAGAACCATTGAATTTGCCAAAGAATACTAAAGGGTAGATTTCTTTAGAGTTTGCCCAAACAGTGACAGCAAAAAACGGTGTTCAAAACTACAAACGCAGAGAGAACGTTGGTGGAACCCGTGGGGATGCAGGAGAAAATCGATTCTATTGTAGACAGTAGACAGTAGACAGGTCTCTACTCCACACTAAATCCACCTACTAGTGGATTAGCTCTAGATTGGTTGGCGTATACCAGTCAGCTTATATCAAATAAACGAAAAGTGATATAATGAGTCATTCGCAATTTTAATGCTTTACTTTGACATGCATGGCTTTATCTGAGACAAGTATATGGCTACAGGCAGGATCAACCAGATAACTATGAAGAGGATTTTTGGGACTGTCCACTGCCTCGTAGTAAAAAATTCGGAGTAATCATGGAATTTTGGGATTTTCTGGCATTACATAGGAATCCACTGTTTTTTCCTTACTCTCGCTAGGGCAAAAGCCAGAATGCAGTCTTGAGAGTACCTTATTTAAAGTAGACATAATATGGATAATAATTTTGAGAAGACTAAAAGTGATGGATCGGTTGGCCTGGTACCAAATCCAGCCACCGATCAAAATCCCACCATCGATTATCAGATATTAAATATTCGTTTATCAGATATTAAATATTCGTTTATCAGATATTAAATATTTCTGTAGTGAGATTCCACCAACCACCGAGGCTCATGCGCACTCCACTGTGGGGACCATTCCCAGTTTGCTACATGTACCAGTAAAATGTAAGGCCAATACCCGTAGTCCATGATAAATTCTACTATCACATATATATACTGAAATCCACTTTAGTCCACTATGTGCAGTATTATATACTCTAATGTAGTCTCTAATTCACCACTCCACCACTCCATCACTCCATCACTCCACTACTCCACTATTCCACACCACTACTCCACTACTCCACTACTCCACTACTCCACTACTCCATTGCTACTGTACTGTATCTACTCAGTAGAGTCTGTTAACATGTAGACTTCTATAGATACACTCTTGGTTTTTTTTTTTTTTTTTTTTTGATACACACTTTGTACAGAATATGAAACAAACTCTGATACAGAATATGAAACAAACTCTGATACAGAATATGAAACAAACTCTGATACAGAATATGAAACACACTTTGTACAGAATATGAAACATACTTTGGTAATACACTGACTTAAACATCTCGATATTTTTATGGATGGTTAGATAATGTAGATTGCCCAATGGCACTGCACGCATACCAGGCGAACGCGCGGCAGCGCATCCTCGGATATTTCTGCCTATTTCGCTATGTACAGTTGCACGTTGGAAGGGAGGTATATATACCCCGGCTTGCCCGTGCTCAAATCTGCCCAAATCTGCCCAAATCTGCCCAAATCTGCCCAAACCCACATTTGGCATGTCTAAACCCGACACACTCTTGCAACACCGTGCGGCGCCCATCTCGCTTACGCTTCTCTTGAAGCTCAACCACGCATTGAAGAAAACTGTGTTTTCCCGGCACTTCTATCAGGAAGTCAACGATAAGGTGCTTTCCAAGGCATCCACGCTTGACGCCAATCTCTACTTCATATGTTACTTCACACTATTATTGAGTTCCATTTTGAACAACAAGCACCAAATCAACGCTTTCCTTAGAAAACACTTGCTGCACCTCTCCAGGGTCACCAAAATCATGTGTTCCAGAGCAATCGGCCGGCCCGAGGCTGGAATGAACACCAAAAGAGACGGTTCAAGTGCTGAAAAAAGGGACTTTGAGGAGAAAAATGCAGAAAAAATTAATTCTACGGAGAAAGTTCTGGAGAAAACTATGAAATTGCCTCCACCGTCCAAGACTGCGGTCCATTTGAAAGCCATTTCCTCGTACATCTCCGATATACGGATCTTCAATAGACTCGTGGACTCCATTCGCTACATGCCGTGGATCATTGATGAGTTCAGTGCTCTACTGAACCCAGGACTGGCCGTGCCACGGCTAGACCGACTCATCAATTTTGGCCAGTCCATCAATTGCTTGATTTTGGAGCTTTTGGAGAATGCTGGGTGGTTGACTGAACACAATTGGGTGGCTACAAACGATAACAACTACTGGTGCATTGAGACTTATATCTGGTGCTCTCGCGTGTGGGGTGCATACATTCTTATAGAGATCATTGAGTTGTTTAGAAGAGTGCCCCGGCCGAAACGGAACAAGGACTGGAGAATCAGCCTCTTCACGCAAATGGTGCAGTTACCTTTGGTGGTGCACTGGTCGCTTTATGAAGGGTGCTTGACTCCATTCTGGGTGGGACTCTGTGGTTCTGGAGCTTCGTGGTTTGGCTTCAGAAACACTTGGCGCTCGTTGGACTTGTAATATAGCACAGTATTAATATTTGCAGAAATAGGACCAATAGGATCTCTGGATTGGTCATAAGAATAATTGGTTCTGATAGAAACCGTAGAGGAAATGAAGAGTGGCCAGACAAAATAGTAATTGCCTGTTGCAGCCACAAATAGCTTCTCTAAGTCTTCTCTTAGTTTGATTGACATAACTTAATTGACATAACTTAATTGACATTCTCGTCACCTGACTAACCCTTGATGGCTTTTGTCTCGTTTCGTTCTAGCTGGCGAGACCGGTCAAAGTATAAGTTAGGATGGGTGATGTGGAGGTTTTCTGCCTTGGCCGACTTTTCCATTTGTTGTTTGTGGGTATTTTCAAACACTCTCGTACAGGCCAAGGTGAAGTTGTTCTTCTGCACATCCTCAACTATGCCGTTGATCTCATGCTGGTCTCTGATTCCCATTTCGTTCAAGTTACTGATAAGCAGCTCCAATGGTAGGTCTCGGTAGGGACACCCATGGTACTCGCCCTTTTGGGGTCGTCTTTTGGAGAGAATGGTGTTGCAATCGTGCGGCTTGTAGTTGATGCGGCCTCCCTCCAACCCGTAGTTGTGTCTGATGTTGTACCTGTACTCCTTGTTGAAGGTATCCATGTTGATCTTGCCGCTTTTGGTGAACTCGTGGCTCCAGAACTTCAATGCCTCGTCCACATTGAGCCCTATACCCTTCAAGAAAAGCCCAAACTGCGTTCTGGCCTCGTACTTCAAATGGGAGTTGGCCTTCAAGCTCTTTTGCAAATGTGATGCACAGAGGGGGTAATGCTTGGTGATCTGCGGCGTTGAGATGGACACGGCATTGATATCCGAGGCATTGGCATCTCCAAAGTTGTCGTATTGAATGCTGGCAAAGTTCCGGGACAAGTTATTGAGAAGAGGCAACAACCGGTCGTCTTCCTCCAACCTTGGAAGCGCCTGGAATGTCTTCATGAGACTCTTGGCCAACAGTTCCGAAAACACCACCGAAAGAAGACTGATTTGAAACGACGATGGAATGTAGGCGTAACCCTTGGACACGAGGATTTGTCTTTGGGACACCAAAAGCGGCACCTTCTCAAAGGGCAAGCGTATGAAAGTCTCTTTGGCCCTAATGTGGTGTTTCAACTGTTCATTAGTCAAGTTGAAAGTAGAATCACCCAGGCTTTCAAGCATCAAGATGTTTTTGATAGAGGCACCCGAGGCCGCATACAAATCGTCAAGTCTCTCAAGCTTCTCGTCGTTGGAGATGTATTCCCACGAAAGCTTGGACGAGTACAACGACACGAAGTCGTGCTGCTCCTTGGGCTGGAGCATGTTGAATCTGATTTTGAAGAGGGTGTTTTCGTTCTTGATGAACTTCTTGCGCAACTCGTCCGTGCGGCAGAACACGAGCCTCAACGTATAGTGGGAGTAGTAGTCCTTGCGGCGCTCCGCTATGATCTGAGACTCCTTGGTGGCATTTCCAGAAGGAGCCAACGGCATGAACTTAAGGAGAAGCGGTTTGACCACGGTCTCAATTTCCTTGAGTGTTTTGGAACGCGCCAAACACGACTCGATCTCTATCAAGATCTTCAAGCGGTCAATAGCCCAGCTTTCAAACTCCTCGAGCGTGATTTCCTCTAGCGGAGGAGTATCGTAAAAGGATAACCTGGAGGGGTAGTAGGAGGGGGAGGATTCAGAATAGGCGGCTACCTCCTCGAAGTTTCTGCGTCCGGCAGTTCTTCTCTTGGTCTGCCTAAACATGATGAGCCAGTCACTAGAGTAAAAAGTGAAAGGTAAAAAGGAAGGGTAAAAGTGAAGGGTAAAAGTGAAGAGTAAAAATGAAGGGACAAAATGTCAAGTAAAAATTCCAGTCAAAAATCAAGTCAAGGTAAAAAAAAGAAACCGTTTGGCCTAGAGGGTATTAGGGACAAAGGGAGGATCAGAGGAAGGTGTGAAAGGTGAAGGAGTACGCGTACGCGTATTGTTTGGGAGCCAATGCAGGACCACACCAAACACGCACCCCAAGAATTCCCAAATACTAGACATTGGGTAGCAAGCCACGTGACATGTTTCCAATGTTTAGTTATGGGTTTAGATAATTTAATAGGTTGAAGCAGTTTATTAGAATGAATTAATCGTAGTGATTTTGTTATATGGAGGAGTGACTGATATGGTTGGTCAGTATATAGTGTGCTACTGAGTGAGTGAATGAGTGAGTGAGACAGACACTAAGACAGAGACAGAGACAGAGACAGAGACTAAGATAAAAATTTAGATACACATTATAATTGAAGAGTAAAAGAGGTGAGTACATAACATGTATTTTCCAAAAAACGGGGAATAGTAGGAGAGGTCAATGAAGTGGCCAGTGAATAATATGTGGCTAATAGTGCGCACGGAGAGCATCTAAAAGTATGGAGAATAGAACATGTGACTATGTGGAGATGTGGAGGCTCAAATACGAATATGAAAATATGAGCTCTATGAGATATGTTCATAAAAGAAGTTTCTGATATAAGAAGTTTCTAAAAATTTAGAGGTGGAAGTATGTGCAACTGAATTGTTAGTGAGGATGGAGAGAATAGCATGAACAGACACAATTGACGGACACACAATTGGACACACAAATGACAGACAGAGACACAATTTAATTACTAAAGAATCAGAAAATAATGGTCTTTGGTCTTATTAGGTACTTCTTGTACAGTACATATCACTTGGTAAGTAGTAGTACTGTTGAGTAGTAGGTGTATCATTCTTGGGTGGTCAAGTAACTTCAGGGACGAGAGTGTAATACAGGTAGTACTATGATGGTATAAAATGTATAGTGGTATAAGTAATAAGTAGCATATTGTAGTACAAGATTCTGTAGTTCAGAGTATAGAGTTTAGTAATAGCATTGGTTCAATGGTGCACAAGAGTCTATGTTTCGAGTTACGTCAGGTAGTCTGTATACTATGTTGATTCGCCGATGATTCCTCCTTTTGAGGAATCTGAGCTGCTTAAGTTTTCGAGAGATTGGGTGTCTGAGGAAAAACTCAATAGGTCATTATTCTAGCTCGCAAAAGGCCATCATGGTGCCTCATATAATGATAGCTGAGTAGAACGCCTTTAATAATGGCCATTGTCAGGATTAGACGGGCAGACTTTATAATACCCCAATAGGTAGAGTATTGTCTATGGTGGATCTACCAGTCTAGTAGACTGTAATTTTAGTAAGTAGTAGCAGCATCAGTAGTACAAGTTGTAGATTATAGTATAGTGTAGTATAGTATAGTGTAGTATAGTATAGTGTAGTATAGTATAGTGTAGTATAGTATAGTATAGTGTAGTATAGTATAGTGTAGTATAGTATAGTGTAGTATAGTATAGTGTAGTGTAGTAGTAGTATAAATTGTAGAGTAGTATAGTGTAGTATAGTGTAGTATAGTGTAGTATAGTGTAGTATAGTATAGTGTAGTATAGTATAGTGTAGTATAGTGTAGTATAGTATAGTGTAGTATAGTGTAGAGTAGTATAGTGTAGAGTAGTATAGTGTAGAGTAGTATAGTGTAGAGTAGTATAGTGTAGAGTAGTATAGTGTAGAGTAGTATAGTGTAGTAGAGTAGTATTAGTGTAGTATAGTGTAGAGTAGTAGTAGTGTAGTATAGTATAGTGTAGTATATAGTTTAAACTTAGTGTTGATTTGTTTGCATGGATTTAGATATAGTCACATGGTCGCTGTAGTGACTTGTCTAGTCTATCAGTATTGGTATGTTTGGCGAATACAGACTCGTGATATTCGAGAAAAATGGTGCTTATAAAAGCACTATAGTGTAGTGGTATAGTAGGTTGGTATTATTACTGAAGCACTAATGTAGTGGTGTACCAGTGTGAATGTGCCTAAAGATCATTAAAGAGTAAAATTACGTAGTAGTGATGAAGGGCTAAACGGTCTCTTATGGCTGGAAACAGTCATGAATGAACTAGTAATTAACGAGAATGGCCCGTTACAAATGTATGATTTTTAAATCTACATGATGATTTAGAGTTGCTTACATTCATTGATGTATTTAATTTAGACTTTTGTGTAGTGGGTTAAATGTAATTTTGGCACTCTCAGACCAAGAAACACTACAAAATATCAAAAGCCTACACTTCTAGATAGATTCCAAACGACTACGATCTCTGAATCAAGTGTATAAATTGAACAAGAATTGAACAAAAAGTGAACTGGCCAAGTGAGTATAAGTCTAGGAATCCACCCATGAAAATCATCAATGCACACATACCTCCCACTAAAAACGATGCAAACAGTCAATTAGAAGCGAAGTAAAAGACTCGAAAAGTGCCGTTATTTAAACTTAAAGTCCATACATGATTGTCCCAAACTACCATATCATTACTGTTGGGCGTTGCCATAAACGGTTGCATAATTAGGAAAGCATAATTACGAATGATTGTCATTTCTCGGATAACTCCAAAGAACTGTAGTACTCTTTGCCAATTCTTAGTTCTTTGCCAATTCTTAGTTCTTTGCCAATTCTTAGTTTTTTGCTTATTCTTAGTTCTTTCCCAATTCTTAGTTCTTTGCTAATCTTAGTTCTTAGTTGTGTACTAATGTGTACCGAGAAATCCGTGATATCTGGTCACTAGTGATGCCGTCCTTGGTTGAGCAGGATCTATATACTTGAATTCCTTGGACTCCTTGCTTTTGAATGTGGACTTAATTCTTTGTCTGAAGTCAAACCTGGAACTCCTTACGCACCTAGTTATGATTCTAGTCTGCACTCATGCATTCCTCGGAACCTTATGTGGCTTGTCCAATTCCGCTGTACATGTAACACCTTACCTGTATTCACGGGCCAGCACATCTAACATGTTAATTAATCACCATATGGCAATAGACTTGGACATGATTATATGTATTGATGTCATAAATACTGATCTACTGGATCCAAGAAAAAGTATATGACTGCTTGATTAGACCTCACTAGTTTAACTATAGCTTGAGTAGTGCTCAGTTCTGGTTGCACAGTCTGAGGCTTTGTAAGGGTGACTTTCATTGTTCACTGTTCACATTCACATTCACATTCACATTCACATTCACATTCACATTCACATTCACATTCACATTCACATTCACATTCACATTCACATTCAATTTCACTACACTGTTACACTGTTTTCAAAACTATTCAAACCAGCCCGGCAAAACAGTTCAAACCACTCTAGCAAAATTAAACAAACCAATAATTCAAAAAATTTCGTACCTCTTCGCACAATCTTTCAAACGAAATGGCTTATTGTTTCACACTAACTTTCATTAGAATTCAATATTCTAAATCTTAAATCTGGAAGTTTGTCTCATATGTACTACATTTGGGAGTCTTGCAGTACCAATCAAGGGTCAAAACGGACGCAACTGAGCTGGTTTCTTTGCTATTTTGTATACAACAATGTTTTGAGTTGTTAACCAAATTTTGAATTACTGGTTTGTTTAATTTTTCTGGTGTGGTTTGAATCGTTTTGCTGCGCTGGTTTAAATAGTTTTGAAAAACACTGTATCTATCTTGATATCTGTATAATATGATTTTTTCACCCTCACCCTCTTTGCTCTAAGCTAACATGACTCCGCACCATACTCAACATTGAGTATTATGTATCAACACATTATGATTACACGCAACAGATGTTTCCACATACACCTATAAACCAACATCAACCAAAATTGAAGTCACACCAATATTAACCACCATAACCAACATTAACTATCATCAACAAGACTTCCTACAAAAAATTCCTACAAAAAATTCCTACAATTACCATCACATCCAAAAAATCACACCAAATAATCAAACAAAGAAAACTCGTGTTTCAGGTAAAAAAAAAATAATTGGGCATGACAATGGATACCCAAGTTAAGCTTTAAGCAGTGGGCAGTAGGTAGTAGGTAAACACGTCCGGAGCAGGAAGCGCGTCGCAATTGCTCACCACGCAGCTCTCCCACGCAGCAGCGCTCCACGCAGCCCAACCCACTCGCACCCGAAAAAACTTCGGCCTCCCACCGCCTGTGAATACAACAACCAGTCATTCTAGCGGCCGGCCTCTCCACATATCATAAATCACAATCCACCAATGTCTGAGGTAGCAATTGACGCCGCGTTGTTCCACAAGAGATTGTCCATCTTGCAGAAGTCGTTGCCTGCAGACAACGGCGCCAAGTGTCTTCTCCTCCTCGTGGGAGCCCGGGACGACGACTCCTCGTACCAGAAAACGACCGTATTGCAGCTCTGGCTCCTTGGATATGAGTTTGCCCACAGTGCCATCTACATCTCCCACGACAAGTGTGTGATTATCACCAGTGAAGGTAAGGCCAAGCACTTGAAACATTTGCCTTCGGCCTCTGGCTCCGCCAATAACCTTGAGATCTGGCCCAGAACAAAGGACCAGCAACACAACAAGCTGTTGTTTACCAAATTGGTGGCGGAATTGAAGCAAACGGCGCCCGGTGAAAACCTGATCGGCCATATTGCCAAGGATACATGCAAGGGCAAGTTTATTGACGAATGGACCGAGGTCTCCAAAGCAGAGAACTTGCTGTTTGTTGATTGTGCCGTTCTTGTGTCGAAGGCCGTGGAACTTAAGGATGCTGAGGAATTCCGTTGTAGTGCCTTGGCTTCCAATGCCTCGGTGGTCATGATGGACTTGTTCTCCAACGATATGATGGAGCTCGTCGACAACGAGACGAAAACAACCAACATCGATGTTTCCGACAAACTCGACAAGAAAATCGACTCCAACAAGTGGTTTTCCAGAACGGCTTTGGGCAAGAAGCTCTTACAGTCGTCCAAGGAGTTCGACCCCGAGCTTGCGGACTGGTGCTACGCTCCTATCGTGCAAAGCGGTGGCGAATATGACTTGAAGCCAAGTGCCATGTCTACCGAAAAACGCTTTGTGGGCGATGGTGTCATCATCGCATCTATGGGAATGCGTTATAAGAACTACTGCTCCAACATTGCCAGAACATTCATGATCGACCCCACCCCAGAAATGGAGGCCAACTACGATATCTTGTTGGAGTTACAGAGCCACATTGCCAAGAAATTATTGAAAGATGGTGCTATTGCCAAGGAAGTCCACGAAGGAGCCATTGAATTCATCAAATCCAAAAATGCTGACTTGGTCAGCCATTTCACCAAGAATGCGGGCTGGTTAACCGGAATTGAATTCCGTGACACCACTCTTATGTTGAGCTCAAAGAATGAGAGACCTTTGATCAACGGCCAGATCGTTTCCTTGACCATTGGGTTCAACAACTTGACCAACTCGGCCTCTTCGAATTCCAAGTTAAAGAACTATGCGCTCTTGCTTACTGACACTTTCAAGGTCAGCGAGGGCGAAGCTATTCTCTTGAGTGAGTACCAAAAGGCAAGAAAGGAGGTCACATTTTACTTCAAAGATGACGATTCGCTGAAGAAAGCGAAGCTGCAAAATGGCGACAAAAAGATCAAGTCCGAAAGCAGCTTGGAGAAGGAAAGAAAGCCCGCAGTCCAGCCAGGCCCCAAAACATTGAAGTCGAAGTTGAGAAACGAAGGTGCTGCAGCTGACGATGTCAACGCTGAAAAGGTACGTCAAGAGGCCCAAAGAAAGCTACACGAAAAGAGACAACAAGAGGGTATTGCCCGTTTTTCCAGAGCTGATGCCACCGATGCATCTGACTTGGGTCCCGTGTTCAAGAGATACGAATCTTACGTGAGAGAGTCTCAGATCCCCAGCAGTGTGAAGGACTTGAAGATCCACATTGATTACAAAAACCACACCATCATATTGCCCATTTTCGGCAGACCTGTTCCTTTCCACATCAATTCTTTCAAGAACGGTTCGCAGAATGAGGAAGGTGACTACACGTTTTTACGGTTGAACTTCAACTCTCCTGGTGCTGCTGGAGGTGCCAATAGCAAGAGAACCGAGTTGCCATACGAAGATTCACCCGAGAACCTGTTTGTTAGGTCGATCACATTCAAGTCGCGTGACCGCCAAAGAATGGTTGATGTTTATAAGGCCATTCAAGACTTGAAGAAAGAAAGTGTCAAGAGAGAGGCGGAGAGAAAGCAATTAGCGGATGTTGTTTCTCAAGGCAACTTGGTTGAATTGAAGGGTTCTCGGATGAAGAAGCTCGAGCAGGTGTTCGTCAGACCAACTCCAGACACAAAGAAAATCGGAGGTGTCTTGCAGATCCACGAGAACGGTATAAGATACCAGTCTTCATTCAGAGCAGACCAGAGAATCGACATTCTTTTCTCCAACATCAAGCACTTGTTCTTCCAACCTTGTAAGGATGAATTGATTGTGCTTATCCACTGTCATTTGAAAAGCCCCATCATGATTGGTAAGAGAAAGACAAATGACGTTCAGTTCTACCGTGAAGCCAGCGACATGGCATTCGATGAGACTGGAGGCCGCAAGAGAAAATACAGATACGGAGACGAGGATGAGTTGCAACAGGAACAGGAGGAAAGAAGAAGAAAAGCCATGTTGGACAAGGAGTTCAAGACGTTTGCAGAGTTGATTAGCGATGCATCCCACGGAGCCCTTGACTTGGATATTCCATTCAGAGAGTTGGGATTCCAGGGAGTGCCATTCAGATCGGCCGTATTCTGTATGCCCACCAGAGACTGTTTAATCTCGCTCATCGACCCACCATACTTGGTGGTGACGTTGGAGGAAATCGAGTTGGCGCACTTGGAGCGTGTGCAGTTTGGCTTGAAGAACTTCGATATGGTGTTTGTTTTCAAGGACTTCCTGAAGACCCCGGTTCACATCAACACCATCCCCATGGAGCTTTTGGAGGACGTTAAAAATTGGTTGACCAATGTGGATATTCCATTCAGTGAAGGACAAATGAACTTGAACTGGGGTACGCTTATGAAGACCATCAACTCGGACCCATATGCGTTCTTCTCGGACGGAGGATGGCGTTGTTTGACCGGAGATGGAGACAGTGACATGGACGAGTCAGAGGAAGAGGAGTCCGAGTTTGAGGTCAGTGATGAGGACCCATCTGACGAAGATGTTGCCAGTGAAGAAGAAAGTGAGGACGCATACTCCTCGGATGGATCCGGATCCGAGGGCAGTGGAAGCGGAGACGAAGAGAGCGAGGGCGAAGACTGGGATGAGTTGGAGCGCAAGGCCGCCAGAGAAGACAACAACCGGGTACAACGTGATTGATCCCGCCATACACATGAGGGCAATAAAGAACAGACAGATCCATGAGCACAATTAACTCAATTGTATGATCACTCAGAAGAATAGTACTATTGAATAAGACTTGATTGTATATTATCTTACATTATCTAGTAGTAAGTATGTCTCGTAGTAAGTATGTCTCGTAGTAAGTATGTCTCGTAGTAAGTATGTCTAGTAGTAAGCATGTCTAGTATAAGTAAAGTGCCATACTGGACACATTCTACTACACCCATGACCAACCCCATAATCGTGAGGGTCACGTGCCCTTCACGTGCCACTACTAACCCACAAAGCCACCAGACCAAACTCAATTCCACCACCACGAATCCCCAATCCCTTCATCAGTGTCTTGGTGTTTAGGGTACCACATTGAAGAGGAGAGCTCTGTGCAGTACGCAGAGGCAGAGGCAGACGAAAGCCGTTCGCGTGGAGCTGCTCACGCAGAAGGCACGGGTGCACCGCCAGGCTCGCTCAACTCTACATTTTTCCCCTACAAAGAGGATTTCTCTCTCCACGCCCTCAACAAACGCCACGTTTCCTCCCGCGTCTTAACTAGTTGGCTTGTCCCTTCAAATACAAAAACCCTCAAAGCCTCCCCAGTGCACACCGGTACGCCAGCGCCGCACGACCTCCATCAGCATCCAAGTACAGCGGTCTTTTTCTTTTCTTTTCTTTTGGACCTCACACACCCCTCCCTTCCAAGCACAACAGCAGCAGCAGCGCCCCATTGTTCCAGCCACAGCAGCAAATGAGTGATAATACCGACGACTACTCGTACGACTACGAGTACCTCTACAAGATCGTGTTGATTGGCGACTCAGGAGTGGGCAAGTCCAACTTGCTATCCCGATTCACCAGAGACGAGTTCAACTTGGAGTCACGGTCCACGATCGGCGTGGAGTTTGCCACGAGAACGTTGGAAATCGACGGCAAGAGAGTCAAGGCCCAGATCTGGGATACGGCGGGCCAAGAGCGGTACCGTGCCATCACGTCAGCCTACTACCGAGGTGCGGTGGGAGCGTTGATTGTGTACGACATCTCCAAGACGGAATCGTACGAGTCGGTGTCGCGGTGGTTGAAGGAGTTGAAGGACCACGCCGATGCAAACATAGTGATTGAGTTGGTTGGTAACAAGTCGGATTTGGACCACTTAAGAGCCGTCCCAACGGACGAGGCCAAGAGCTTTGCGACGGAAAACAACTTGTTGTTCACCGAGGCCTCTGCGTTGTCGTCGGACAATGTGGACTTGTCTTTCCACCAGTTGTTGAAGAACATTTACGAGATGATCAGCAAGCACCAGTTAGATACAAACGAGAATGCCTCGGCCAAGCCCAGAGGTGGGCCCACGATCTCGTTGACCCCAGCCCCTCAGGACAAGAAACGGAAGAACAACTCTTCGTGCTGCTAACTCTAATTATATACTAATACTGACTTCTCAGAAAGAACACTCAGCCCAGATCCCATATCCCCAGCCATAACCTGAGAACACATAGCTCAGAACACATAGCTCAGAACACATAGCTCAGAACACATGACTCAGAACACATAGCTCAGAACACATGAACCCAAGCTTTAGTCAGAACATGGAACATAACAAATGAACATTGAACACATGAACATAACATCAGACATCTTTCCTTGTAACTACACCTTCTCTCGAACTGTATTTGGATTAAAGCTTATATTTGCATGATTCTTCCACCTTCTCTCTATTCTCTTTCTCTTTCTCTTCCTCACTCCACACTACTCTTCCTATTCTTTTTCTCTTCCTCTCCCTTATCACCTTTTTGGACCCTTGAGGGCTGGCTTGGTCACCCCCGCCAGACTGGCTGCGGAGATCTTAAGTGGCTTGGCCGTACCCTTACCTCGCGTCATCTGAGTTAGTCTCTTCTTGACATCAGCAGTAGGCCCACTGACCACCGTGACATTGACCACCTGCTCTCCCCTAAGAATCACGAGCCCAAGAAACCGTTTTTCGTCTTGCACCTTGGCGCCGCCCGACGCCTTGCTCTTGAGAAGCTCCTGGTACGCCTTCTTGGTGATTCTGGACTCCTCAGTATCGGCCAAAACAAGATTCAAGTGCTTGTCGAAGGCCAAGAGCTGGCCGGTGAATGATCTGCCGTCTAGAATGGTGACCCTGAGCCGGTGGTGGACCAAGTCCGCGAGCCGGGTCTTTTTGTTGATTGAAGCCATTGGCGTGGAGCTGAGTCTCACATCTCGCTTTACATACTGCGTCGTGCGAGCCTCATAACTGGTTAAGATTATTTTTATAAATTATTAAAACCTTATGAAAATAAGGTATATTGTCTTTATTATGATGTTCAATCTTTATAATGATTTATTACTTGATCCCTTTCAACCTTCGGTGGGTCGATATTTAAGATAGCATAGAAAATACAAATGCATTAAGAATATTAGAAGTGAAGGCACAACCACTATTAACTTGTTTTAAATGAATTATATCCTTTTCACGGCTGTTTTAATTCTCTCTCCTTCTCTCTCTTCTTCCCTCTCCTTCTCTCTCCTTCTCCTCTCTTTCATGATTTTCTCTTGGCGTTTTTCCTTCCCCATTTCCATTTCCCTTTTTCTCTCCTTCCTCATTCCTCTGCTCGGCTCTACTCTCATAGAAATAAAGAAAAATTCAAAAGGGCTACTTTAGGTTGTTTTTGTATTCACACGGAGTTGGTGTTGTCAGATCCACCATAGGTAATGAACCTATTGAGGTATTAAATCCTCTCCGCCTGATATCTACCAGCCACCTAAGAGCTCCTTTTTTATAGTCATATAAGCAGCTCAGATTTCTCTTTTGAGGATCATCATAAAAGCGAGAATATAAAATTGTAGAGTCGTGTTGTTCAGGTACTCTTTTCTATGTTCAAAATAAGTAATATAAGTCCCAGAGGGAGGAGAGGGAGGGTAGTTGACATGGAGTCGCATAGTCACCTGGTCGTTACTAGGTGTTTGCGGGAAGACTCCACATTCCATCCTGGTCCCTCGCAATTTATACCAAGAGATCCTAAGACCTCTCAGTATTCCTACAAAGACACCCCCAAACCCTCAGTATCGTACCAACATCCCCTCGCCACACAAGTGTGTCGAGAGGCTTCACAAGTGTGCCGAAAGGCTTCACAAGTGTCGAGAGCGAGACGCGACCAAATCAGGAAAGACCCGATTTACTTGAGATTGAGTGAGTTGATGGAAGAGAAGGTGGAGGACATTAGGCAGCAGAACTAGCGAGATAGAATAATATTATTTAAAGTTGGTAATAAATCAGAACTTAAGTTCAATATATAGAAGAGTATACACAACTAATCGTCAGCCAAACCCAAAGCCTGTCTTTGAGACTTGGAGCTGGGGTCAAGATATGGCACTTCAGCCAAAGATGTCACACGAGTACCGTGTTTGGCTCTCGTCAATGATGGTAGAGGAGCAGCTTTATGAAAAAATGGCCATTGTTAGGATTAGACAGCGTGGGCTGAAAAGACCTTAATAGGTAGACACTTCTAAAATATGATTGATATATTGTGTTCAATGTAATGGTCAATGGTTAATCTTTAATATAATACTACTACTCTATCACTACCACTCTACCACTACTGTACTACCGCACTATGTACCAAATACTAAGCAATATCCTGTATTCCAGCTAGTACACTAGATACTAGACATTACTAGATACTAGATATTACTAGATACTAGACATTACTAGACATGACTGCATTGTTTCTCATTGGTATTTTTTAATATCTGATTTTTTGTGTCTAAAGAATGCATGCCATGGGCGTATGGTACATGGCTTGAGCTCATCTATGAGTGTAGTGGTGGGTGGATAGTACAAATTAAACAAGCACATAGCAATACTTAATGTATCTGTGGTATGAATGTATACCGAACACTTCTAGGTCTACTGGCAAAGATTACTGTCACTTGCTAGCTTAAATCTTGATAGAGTATTAGTATAATTTTTCTAGATGAAATCTATATAATGGAGACTTTGTCCCATTCTCTTATTGAATAACTCAATCAAACATCGAATTCCTGAGGTATACCAAGATGCCTCCAAGAACCAGACCCACCAAAAGATCTCGTATTGATAATACTTCAATGGACACTGACAACTCTCCTCCTCCTGAGGTAACCACTTCTCCTAAAATGTTTACATATCTTGATGGGACCATGAGGACAGTGTCATAGATCCTCCACTGGAATCTACTGGAATCTGAGATCTACTGGATCTACAGATATTATCCCCACTTGGTGCTCCCAAAGCTACCAATGGACGTGGACACCAAGATACTTCTAAGCAGCCACTATGAAACTCTAGACAGACTTCGACCAAAATGGACACCACGATGAATATGCGCTTGGCGAAACCGATGTTTGACTAAAAGGTGTGTAATATTTGGTTGACTTCTGCCGTTAGTAATTCTACAGGTACCACCATTTCCCCCCAGGTCATCCAGCCCAGAAAATTCTGGCCTTCTCTCTATCTTCTTCCTATATATCTTTCAATTGAAACTGCTACTGCCTATTTCCAGTCTCTTCTCGTTCTACTCTTCAGTCTCAGTCTAGTCTCTCTCAGCTTAGGGGAAAAAATGGGTGCGAAAATAAACTGCGGTACTGAGGATTGGGCAAAAGGGGTGTAATACTACGTTTATTGAAACTCAAGAGAATAAGAATAATGGCCTTCATCAGAGTGTATCCACCATACTAACCTACACTAAACTATACTAGACTACAGTAGATTATAGTAGACTATAGTAGACTACACTAGACTGTAGTAGACTATAGTAGACTACACTAGACTATGCTAGACTATACTAGACCGTGCACCCTAACATAGCTATAGAATTCTACAATATTCCAGTAATAGTTTGAAACCCTAAAATTAAGTTAAGGGATTCATGAAAAATCAATGACTTGCTGTCCTCCAGTATGGCTGGATGTAACTGGATATGGCGGAACTAGATATGGCTGAACTAGATATGGCACTGTAAGCAGAGACAACAATAGAGATTACAGTACAGAAAATTGTAGTCGAGATATTTAGTCAGTATAAAAACTACGCCATATGGCAGTATTTTGTAGGGTAATGAAAGAGCGAAAGGAGATGGTAGTGGGAGGAGTGTCGAATGGGGAATAGAGTTTAATAATGCGCGAGGTGCAGTACTACCAGCACTACACCCAGTGGTGTGATTGAGCACACGTAGAACAATATAAACACGAGCAGAAGTTTTTTTTTGTATCTGAATTCGTAAGTTAAAAAATTATAACCGTGAGTATCTACAAGCTCGACGTATGGAGTTTATGCTGAACTCAATATCCAGGTCCATAGAGTGCATAAAGGCTAGAAATACTACAGTACCTATTGAGCCCAAGGATCTAATGTATAGTGAAGATGGTTATGGATAAGCTACTGGAGTGTATTGTAGATTGCAAATTGTTAGAGAAAAGTAATTACCTGAAGTTTAATACGGGAGTGAAGTAAGTACTGGAGAGTGCAATCTAGCCATTGGGTACCAGAACGCAAGAGGTTAATTCCAGAGGCACAAGTCGAGAATATAAACAGTCCAAGAATTGATCCTAGGAAAAATATTGCTAGAGAAACAGAAGTAGGTATAATCAGGGAAATGTGCCAGAAGTATAGAGAAGTGAGGGCATTAGCTATAGAGGAGTTGAGCTAGAAGTAGAAGTAGAAGTAGAAGTAGAGCTAGAACTATGTAGCCAAATTGAAAACAGCCACCCTTCATAATGGACCAGTGTAGTTACTCAGCCGATCAACAAACAATTGAGTTAAAAATAATATGTACGAGTAAATGGTGGACTGAAGATATAGTCTGGACACTACAGTACGCACAGGACAAAAAAGCCAGAACTGGATAGAAGTACACAGAAAATAGAGGGAATGAGAGAGACAGAAAACAGAGAAAAACAGACAGAGAGACAAAAACAGACAATCATACAAAAAGAAACAGAGAGTCAGACGAAAAGAGAAAAAAAAAAACAGAAAAAAAAGGATTGACCGGGAGATCGGTACGGTGGCAGAATTAGGCAGTGGGCTGGTGCTCCATACAGTCGCAGCACAGCAGCAACTGAGGCCCACGCGCGTGCTCGTTGCACGGCACTTTTCTCTCCACAACCTACTCCAGCAATTGCCAACCATGTCTGCCGAAACTGAACAGAGTGTCACGCCAAAGGTCGACTCGACCGTTCCCGAGTCCGAAACCATTGAAACAAAGCCTGAGACCACCGAGTCCAAGGATACTTCTGAGAGTGCTGAGGGTGCTTCTTCAGAGGCTCCAGAGGCCAAAACAGAGGAGAAAACAGAGGAGAAAAGTGAGGATTCTTCGGCTACTTCAGCTGCTTCTGAGGAAGACGGAAACGATAAGAAACGCCCCAACGACGAGGTTGCACCCGAGGCCGAAAAGTCCAAGAGAAAGGCCAGAAGACGCCAGTATGATGACCTTCCAAAGGAGGACCCGGAGTCCGACGACGACGACAAGGAAAACGCAGAGGAGCCCGAGAACGACGATGAAGACGACGACGAGGACAACTTATTGGAAATCGACGAGTCCAACATCATCACGGGGGGCAGAAGAACCAGAGGCAGAGTGGTGGACTACAAGAAGGCTGCAGAGGAGACCGGGTTGGCCGAGGAAGACGAGGAAGAAGACGGCGAGTTCGAGGCCAAGGACGACGAATAGATACTCAAAAGTTAGGATTGTTAGATACACTCAAAGTTATGTTTTTTCAAGTCCAAGTAGACCAGTTGTAGACGTATTCATATGGTATGGTAAGATATGGTATGGTATCAGTGCACTGAGCACTACAGCGAGACTGTTTTAATAATATATTAAACCGTCTCATAAAGGAGACAATGCCGAAAGTATTAGCCAGTGACTATACGCAGAAACAACAATGCACGAGGCCAGATTTTTTTTTTTGTTTTGGAATTAAAGCTGAAGATGCTTGTTTTGGAATAAAAGCTTAGGTTGCTCACGTGGAATATTTTGCATGAGCTCGAATCTAATCAAACATGGTTGCTGCACTGGGAAGAGGTGTTTTAGCACGTGGTCAAGCAGTTGTTGTTGTTGGTGGTGGTGTTGTTGTTGTTGTTGTTGTTGTATGGATTGACGTATCCATAGTAGCCCTGGCCGGGGATCGGGGCAGGTTTTGCCGGCTCCTGCGACCAAATAGATGGTTGTGGAGGCTGTGCATATGGATTGGTCTGCACAGTGTAGTGGTAGTTGCCCATCACCGGCAAAGCAGCCCAGTCATTGTATCTTATGGGCGACGCAGTGCTTGGAGACGAGTACCCATACACGGACGAGTCTGTAGTATAGGCGGGCGAGGAGGGGAGGGAATTGTAGTACCTTTGATGAGGTGCAGCAGGGGGAGGGTAAGCACTGGGCAAAGTGGCTTGAAGCGGCACGTACGTGTACTTCTGGAGCCAGGTCTTCCAGCACTCTTCCAAGGTGCTGATCTCGGGAAGAAGCTTAACAACATTCAACCTCCAGTCGACCGCGGCCAACCAGAGCGATTCCTCTGTGTTAATCAGAGCCACCTTGATACCACTAGCGCTGGACCACGATTTGTTGGTGAAGGTATTGTCGTCGTTGAACTTATTGGCCAACACGAGGGCAATCACCAAGATCATGTACATGTCCTGGTCAGACAAGGTCTTGCGCAGGGCATTCATGAAACGCTGGTTTGTGTATTCCAAAGCCACGAGAATGGTGGATCTGGGCAAGCGGGTGGCGTTCAAAATGGCCATGACCGAGCTCTCGAAGTCCTTGGAGGGGCTTCTGTTTTGGTTAAGCATGCCGAAAATACACCAGCACATGAATGCAGACATGGTGGCCGGCTCATACTCCAAGACAGCACTGATTCCACCAGTCACAGGTGCTTGATGAGGAGCTGGGGCCATTGGAGGCGCATATAAGTGGGGCTGGTAGTAAGCCGGCGGGGGAGGAGGCATCATGGTAGCAGGCCCAAACATCTGGGAGCCATAGGCCGGGTTCGGCACAAACCCATACAGGGAGGCGACGCGGTGGCCAGAAGTGCCGAGGCTATAGTAGGCCAGGTACATGGCAAAAACGGAGGGCAGGCGGGAAAACAAAGGCTAGAGCCTAAGGACCAGGGAAAGAAAAGGCTAGAGCCAGAAGACCAGGCAAAAACCAAAAGGTAGACAGACACGAGGACTTAGTCAAAAGCTCGCGTTGAACTACCGAGGAGGGGTGGGGGAGTCCACAAGGAACAGAAACGCTTCCTGGTGGAACAAAGGGTTGGGGGCTCAAACAGCGGCGCCAATTCCTGAACAATAGGAAAAAGCCCGGCGTGTATCGAGTCGGACAAAACCCAAGGGAGGAAGGGCAATAGTATGGAATGGGGATTTCAAAGTATTGTACCTACACTCTCCAAGAAAGGTTTATAAGGAAGTGAATTGAAAGCTTTGGGGAAAACAAGGAAGAGAGCGGTGAGAAAAGTTTTTCAATGGTTCCTCCGCCCCGGAGCGCCTGCACATAAACCCCCATTCCACCCTTTGTTCTGCGTACAATTATTGCTCACGTCACCCATGTTCTGCGGATGACTGAATGGGGCCTAACAAAATGATCTACCCACCGCCTGTTTTGGTT
Source organism: Metschnikowia sp. 01-655c1 (assembly GCA_002370185.1). Classification (NCBI taxonomy): domain Eukaryota; kingdom Fungi; phylum Ascomycota; class Pichiomycetes; order Serinales; family Metschnikowiaceae; genus Metschnikowia; species Metschnikowia sp. 01-655c1. Next base: position 160,453 of record NKZO01002028.1, read on the forward strand.
TATTCCTGCTGTGCGGACCTCTGTGGTTACGAGCACCACCCCTCCCATCTGTTAATCTTCCTGTGCTCCCGCATATCCTGTTACATTTTTGAAACAATCGCTACGAAACAATCGGTTCGAAACAGTCTTAATTCTGAAACAATCTATATGCTACCTCACTGCTGTTCACACTAATTATTGCACACCCCTCTCATACAATTTGTTCTGCTATTAATACTAATACTATATACTATTAGTCCATCACTATTTACTATGTTTACTAATAATCTGCTAATCTTTACTAATTTCTGGTAGTCTACTATTTACTACTTTTACTAATAATCTACTAATAACCTACTATCAGTATCCTGTTAATATAATCAATGACGAATTGTTCTTAGAAAATTAATGACTAATTGTTTTTAGAAAATTAATGACTAATTGTTTTTAAAAAATTCATGACTAATTGTTTTTAGAAAATTCATGACTAATTGTTTTTAGAAAACTAATGACGAATTGTTTTTAGAAAATTAATGACAAGTTGTTTTTAGAAATTTATGACAAATTGTTTTTAGAAATTGGTGGGTTGGTGTGGGGTACGGTGCACGAGTGACATATTTTTTGGAGTATTGTTGGGACTCGAGCATGGCACCATAGCGCAATGGAAATTGTCTGAGTGGGAAAAAGTGTAAATGTACTCTCACCTTCACCTCCAATCACCTCCAATCGCGGTCCATCACCACGCGGTCCATCACCACCTATAGTGGTCCATCACCAACTATCGCGGTCCATCACAACCCCCACAGACCGATGTTCCCAACATCTTTAATGGTGGTTATATGGAGTAGTTATGTAGATAACCCTGACTACTGTTAGCCTATACTCTCTGGCATACTCATTCCTCTGACATACTCATGATGATCTCATGATGATCTCATGATGACCTTCTATATCTAATTGACTATGGTCATGATTCTGATATAACTACAACGGTAGCATTACTTGTATACAGTTTGTCTATGGTAGTGCTATGGTTATGGCTACGTCTGATCACTTGGCAGTCCAAGGTCATGTCACATCTTGGTCGTCCATGGTCATGACTATGTTTATGCACCCTTGTGCGTGTTCTTAGTACTCTGTCTAAATTTATAACATACCCATACCCATATCTATGACTATACCCATATCTATGACTATACCTATGACTATACCTATGACTATACCCATATCTATGACTATACTTAGACTTATGACTATACTATGCCCAGATCTATGATTATATCTATGTCTATGATTATGACTATACCTATGACTATACCTATGACTATACCCATATCTATGATTATACTTAGACTTATGACTATACTATGCCCAGATCTATGATTATATCTATGTCTATGATTATGACTATACCTATGACTATACCTATGACTATACTATGCCCAGATCTACGCCTATGTCTATATCTATGATTATGTGTATGTCTATGTGTATGTGTATGTCTATGTCTATGTCTATGTCTATGTCTATGACTATGGTGTGACTATTGTATCTCTGTCTATGAATATTTCTAAGACCATGACTCTGACTACCTATGACTACATGTACCTATGACTATACCTATTTCTATTTCCATATCTATCTCCATGACTATGGTGTGTCTAAGAATATGACTATATGTATGACTACGTGTATCTCTTTCCATAAATATGGTGTGCCTAAGAATATGGTGCCTAAGACTGTCCGTTCTATGGCTGTCTAGGTATGGCTGTCTAAGCTATGGTATGTCTGAGACTATGGAACATATAACTATTCCCTTTCCCATTTCATAACTATTCCCATTACGTTTCTGTTATCTATTTCTATGACCATACGATACTTACGTCTAGTCTTCGACTATGGTATGCAAATATCTAATATCTACTACACTATTTGTACTGCACTTGGACTCTTATGACTACGTCTGCCTCTGTATACTGTAGCACATCGTGGCTGCTTACACTATTCTGAATGTATTACTCTATAACGAACCTGTATTAACATCGGCAATGTCAATTCTCAAAATTAAACACTGTCCGGATCGGAGGTAGCGTGGTGCCATTGACTGCTATGCTCGTGTCTTGTTGCTCCCACTGCGACTTCTGCTTCTCCAACTTGCTGATCAACGAGAACGAATTGAGCTCCTTATCGTTGGTGGTTACCTGCGGATTCAAAGGTGGAGAATGCGACGGGGTCTGAAGCGGAGTCTCCGACGGCGATATTATGAAAGATGCATTGCTGCGGACCTGAGCTTGCGTGAGATGCCCTGCTGATGGCGACCGGTGCGGCACAGGTCTCTCTTGCACCAAGTTGGGCGTCATGTATAAATTCATGGCTGATTGCGAAGGCGAGTTGGGCCGGGATTTCTTGCTGGGCTGAGCAAACTCCAAGTTCAACTGCGTCAGCGATGGCTGCTTGGGCACGCTGGCCTGGACTCCCGGAGGTGACGATTTGAGAGGAGTCATGCGTTGGATCTGCGAGAACGAGTTGAGTGACGACAAGCTGCTGACGGACTGGCTGGATTTGAGTTTCAGCAATGATCCCGACGATGCCTGCCTTCGTTTTTGGAAGTAGTCGTTAAGGTTAGTAAAAGATGGAGGTACTTTGCGCAGACTATTGGGGTCGGGCGATGTGCTGAGCGAGTGGGTGGCGGACTCTTCGGCGGAGTTGGCGCCTGTGTTGGTGAATATTTGGCTCGAGGCAGATGTGATGGACGTCTGGCTCTTGGACTTTTGAAGCTGGTCACCAGCTGCCCCGGATGCGACCGGAACCGGTAGAGTGCCTTTGGAAAAGATGGCATCGGAAGACTGCATGGCCACGGGGACCGAAGGCAGCGTGAAGCTGAAGTGAAACGGAGCTTGTTCTTGAGGCTGGAAGCGGCCCTGGGCCATGGAGTGTTGCATGCCTGTGGGCGAAGATGGCAAGGAGAACACGGCGGGGTTGGGCTGTCTCTGGAACAGCAACGAAGAAGCAGGCGACTTGGTGCCGGGGTAGACCGAGGGCCCGTGCATGTGGGGAACATTGGGCACGGATTGCACGTTGGGGATGCTTCTGGGGGGCTGAGCTGGCTGGATGGGCTGCTGGCCCTGCGGATATAGATGGGGCAGCTGAGCCGCATGTAGAGGCATGGCAAGCGCCAGCGAAGGCGGCATGAGCGGCTGGTTCGGGTGTTGCACCACATAAACAGGATAACTCAGGTTCTGGTAATAATGAGGAGCGCCGTTGGCATCAAACGCAACAGACACCGCCATAGGAACAGGCACGGCAGACTCGGGCATAAGCGAGTATGGCGAGTCCATGACCTGGTCATCAGAACGGTTGCCCCTTTTGCGGGCCATGGGGTTATTGTGGATCCTGGAGTGTCTGGTCAATTCGTCAGAGCGAGAAAAGCGCTTGGTGCAGCCTGGAAACGTACAAGGATGGGGCTTTTCGCCGGTGTGCGTACGGATGTGCCGAGTCTGGTGCTCTAGACGGTGGAACGCCTTGTCACACATGGTACATTTGTAAGGTCTGTCGTCCTTGGACTTTTTGTCGGGGGCAGACATGGTCTAGGCCAGCGAGAGAGCAAGGGACGGAATACACAATAGGGGCCAGGGAGGGAGAGCAGCAGCGGAACGCTAGGCAGGAGGGCGAAAACGGAAACACACGGAAAGTGGCGGGGTGGGGTCTGAGGGGTATTTTGGACAAACGGCGTGGAGTGTCTGGTGTGAAAAAAGGCGTGAAAAAGAAGGTGGTGTAGCTACGAATTCGCTACATCACCGTGAGTATGGAGAAGTGCGCGAATAATAAGGTATATTTCGGAGCACCCAGTAGTGGCTCGAGGGAAAAAGACCTGGGCTACTACGCCAGGCCCAAGACAAAACGGACTGAAACTCAGCACACTCCATCATACTACGCTTATCTAACGATGCCCCGAGTTTTGTCCCGATGCCACGGCTGGAAGGTGGAAAACCGACCCCCAGGCGACCTGCACACAAGGCGTTTCCCCCCCCAGCCTCTCCCGTGCATAAAAAGATTTTCCGGCGGCAACCTCATGAATGCGATAGCACGCCTTATATGCACGCCTCCCCAGGCTCCCCGCCTGAATCCGGAGCATTTTGCTCGCCACGCCTCTCTCGGCCTCTGATTCGATGCGACCTTGAGCCTGCTTTTTTGACACATTGCGGGCCGCACTGGTTATTTTGTGTGGAAATTACAAGGCAAAAAAGAGAAAAAAGAGAAAAAGCTAAAAAGCTAAAAAAGTCAAAAAAGCCAAAGAAAGCCAAAGAAAGCCGAAAAACCTGCCATAAAATAACAAAAAACGTGCTGTAGAATAACAAAATATGGGTCATAAAGTAACAAAATATGGGTCATAAAGAACCGGTATTAAGCCATAAGATGACAAAACAGATAGAAAAAAACAGATAGAAAAAAAAAGAAAAAAAGACAGAAAAAAATATAGTGACTCACCTTCAGCTGCTTGAACGTTCAGTTCACCCACGCTTCTTTTTAGGCAATTTTTCTTTCTCTTTTGACAGTAGAGACTGCTCCAAATTACCCAGTTGGGCTTTCCGCCCGCAGCTTGTCTCCCAATTCTGCCCCTTTTCGACTTCCCTCCCGCTCCTCTTTCCTCACCATATTGAGGCTTTCCAAGACCAGTCTCGCGGGCCCGGATGCCGCGGTCGCCTGGCCATTATCTTATTAGACCTGCAAGTAATATACACAATATACACGAACTATTCGATCTTGGCAGTAACCGTTGCTGCAAGCAGGTCTAGTTCCATGCACTAACTATTGAAGACCTGTATATGGGCCGGTTAGTATGGGCTAAAGGTTATTACGTGATTGTTTGAAATTAGTGCGCTTCGGTGCCGAGCCAAGCGAGAGCGATCCGATCGCCCAATCACATGTGACTTATAATAATGGCTTTTATAATGGTTACCCCTTTATCTGTTATTGTACATTACTTGTCGACTTGGACTGCCGAGTGGCAACATACTATTCTTGGACTAGGACAGACTATGCTCGGACAGACTATGCTTGATAGATTATGCTTAGATAGACTATAAGATGTACTGGTGGGTGACTGCCGTACTAGGACATACTACTAACTACGCACACTAGAGAACTACTTTGAAGCTTGGATGTAGTAATTTTACGCTATATATACTGGCAATGACGCCGTTGATATATGCACACTTCGGGAAAGAAACTATTTTTCAAGCTTATTCTGGCACCACTTGGCCGGGCCATCGTCATGCATGCCTGCAGACAACGCACGAGTTTTTCCGATCATGCACCTCCCCGGCACACCTCCCACCGACGTTGGCTGCATGCAGGTCCCCAGACTCCAGGTTCCAAATCACGCTGTCTCATTAGCTTCTGTCATAGATGAGGTACTTCAGATCGTGCATCAGTACACCAGGTCAAAATTAGGACTTTTTTGTCGTAGATCTTTCTTGTCGTAGATATTTCTTTTTTTTATCAGTTCTTTTTCTTAGGCATAGACCCAATGTCCAGGGCCTAGGCTAGATATCCTGGCTGGAGTCCATCCATTGCTCGAACCATGCAAAATTTTCAAGAAACTCTCCTGCTGCCACGGTATTGGATTTGGGCTGCGATACACAACTCTCGGGACTGCTATCCATCACGAGACCCGAGTACGAAGGCCAATTGTCTTGACGCATATTGTCGCCTTCACTTTGGCTCCGTTGGTTCACCAACTGATCTACTCCTCCTGATTTGCCATCCCAGCCAAACTGCAGGAAGAGTGTCTTGTTGACAGCAGGCGAGCCGTGGTCAGTTCCGAGAGCCGCCAAGCTCTTGATCGACTGCTCGAAACTTAAAATCATCAAGTGGTTGATCATCTTGATCAACCAGATGCACTCCTCCACCATCTTGAACCTCTGCCGGAAAACAAGCTTCCCATGCTCGTCTCGAACCGGCGAATTTTGTAATTTTTTCAAAAATGCAACAGACTCGTTCAAAAGTGCTTTGGACTCATCGAGATTGGACCGTACGTGCATAAACACGAGACACGTGATTCCAACGGTGAGAAGGGATGTCAAGGTGAGGTACCAGGGCGCATTCAAGAAATTCAACTCCTCTAGCTTTTTAAACGTAGCAATGGTTTTCTTGTTGGCCTCAAATACCCGTCCGAGGTTCATGCCTTCAATCGATACGTTTTGCCCAAAGTAGCTGAACAACCCTTTTCCATGCACCGACAGGATCAACTCACAGAAATGTAACCGCACTTGTGCCTTGACCATGGGCGACACCAACGGCAAGTTCTCCAAGTGCATTTTGCTATTGTCCAAGTCATTGAAGCCTGCACGCTCCAAAAACGCATCGAGGGCCAGAAACTCTCTTTCAATGAGCTCGGCCTTGGTGCGGTCTTCATCGTTCGAAACAGCGATTTCCATGAAACTGGATAACCGTGCAATATGCACCATTGCAAGGGCCGGAAGCGTGCTCCAGCCATCATTGCATGCACCACTTATATCATCAAGCAGAGGGAAGGCACGAGTGATTTCCAGATCGTTCAAAGACCGAAACCTCCCTCCTTGGAGCCCAATGACTCGGTCGAATATAAACACCGAGAAAAAAATCTTTTCTGCTTTCAACTTCGTATACGGCTTGATGTCCGGGATAATGGACTCGTATCTGCCCAAACCCATGCCTCTGCACATATTCACAGCATTGCCTAATGCAAAGAAACACGATGTTTGTCTGTGGGTGATTCTCAAGTATAATGTGGTCAAGAGCCAGCATTGGATCAACTCAAAAGACTCCCATTCCTGTGTGAAGAGCTGCACGGTTTGGTAACTGTACTTGAAGAGCGACTCCTCAAGACGAAGCATTTCCATGGAAGGTCCATTGGGTTTCATGAACTCGTTAAACCGAATACTCATGGCAAACACTAAGAAAATCATGGCCCGGAATAAGGCCGTGTTGTTGGATGCAGGTTCGTCGCTTTGAAGCTTTTGGAATGCTTCGAACTGCTCTCGAAACACTGACTCGTGAAGAATAGCATAGATTGGGTTAAGTTCTCGGAAGAAGAAATCTAGAAAGTCCATCTGACGTTGCGGGCAAAGTTCTTCTATTTTGGGAACCGGAGGTAGTCCTTCAAGCTTGAGGTAATTGCACCCAGACATGTTCCAGCCATAATGGTTAGTTCGGGGCACACTCAAACCTTCACGTGCTTCCACCGAAAGATTATCATATAGAGACTGACAGAGTTGAATAGCCAATGCACTATGCACACGGCGAGCCACCTTCCATTTCGTCAGCGTAGGTGTTAGGATCTCCATGATATCCTTTAAGCGTTGATCTTCGGGGTAACCCAGGGCATCGGGCCCGACTGTCTTCGTAGCCAAGAGATGTTCGAGGTACTTCACTCGATTCTCCAAATAGTTAGTATAGTTCGCATCCTTAATCGGGCTTTGGTCGTGGCTAGAGACTGGTTTGGATTTCCCTGGCGCATCATCACTGGTTCCTGTACCATAGTCCATAGGACTAGTTTCGGACATTTTGGGCTGCGGCGACGAGCTAGATTCTTCTTCGTCCACACGCCGTTTTCGAGCAGCATTGAGATCCGACTGAGACTTGACGGATCGAATCACACACTCAATGCCATGCTTGGAACAATTGACACACGGATATAAACCCGTGCATTTGATTTTATGGATCCTGCAGCGTTCACAGGCTCTATTGACTCGGATGCGCTGCTTGTCTGCCGCGTTCTTGCTTCCATCAGACACTAGTACTTCCGGCATGACCGCGAGCGGAGGATCCCCCACACTATCGATTTCCATCTTCAAACCTTGCGGGGCTGTAGGTCGGAGCTGTCCATTCGGCTGCATAGAGTGGGGCCGCAAATAATAAATCGTAGAGCCGCTATGGCCTGCCCCGTTGAAGGGAGCCTGCATCTGCTGAGGATGTAGGTTTATTTGCTGTTGAGATTGTGTGGGGTGAGGCATGAACGACCCCGGAAGATGCAGAGCATGGGGTTGCGCCGGCAACGGAGGTTGGAGCAGTGGCCGAACATGTACGTTGACCTGAGGCTGAAACGGCAGCGAATGCAGCAGAAGGTGGTTGAGCGTATGGTCATTCGGGCTTTGCTGTTGCGGTGGAGCAGGCAGCCACTGACCGTTGGTATTCTGCATCGAATGAGTGTGTGGTTGGTTGAGGATTGAACTCGCAAGGATGGAGGCCGGATACAGGAGGAACCGTGGTCCAGAGTCTGGATTCTGAAGGTTGATAGATGAGTTAGACCAAAATTGCACTGCAAAGAATCTTTCAGTCTGCAGGCGGAGAAGAAACGTTCGAGGCGGCGCAGTGCTTCTAGCCTTGCTCAGCGTTTCTTATCTTGCTCCTATTTTCAGCGGACATCGCATGAGTGACGCATGTTAACGGCACCAAAATTTGCAATAGCATTGGGCTGAATTGGCTGGTTCTTTTCGCGGGGACACATTCCACACCATTGTAAAACTTTAAAAATATGCTTTCATCTTTGCAAGAAAGATGTACTCGTAACTGTGCGGCCTGCATCCAGAAGCGTCATTCCTGCACCGCAAGATGTAGCTTTTGAGCACGCTTTTCCTCATACTGAATGGAAACAGCATGGTTTGAGGTTGTTGTGATGGACATGAAGAAAATGTTCCGAGTGGTCAGGGGCCCAAAACCCCTGTTGAAACAGATTAACCCTCGGCTTTTATTCTTTGCACCTGTTGACTTACTGCAGGTGCGCGAGACATGGTATCGCAAATAAACGAAGCGCATTGATAGATAAATGGATGAAAGAGCCTCGGATATAGCGGAGCGCTATTGTCAACTTTCAGGATATAGGGCCGACGGAGTGAATAGAATAGAAACGAAACCGCTAGAAAAAAAAATACCTCGTCTCGACCACGCGATTTGCAGTCTGTTCTTTATACCATACCATGTTGAGTTGAAACAAAATTCGCAAATGTCACCCCCATCAGATGCAAATTTCAGCCCCGTTATAATCTTTCCTTCCGTAAAGCACAATGTTTTGATACCTGCGCGCCGTGGCATCGGCACCACTCGCAAAATTTTGCGCGCTTCCTCCACGGACGGCACGTGATACACCAAAACAGGATAAGCGGACTCGCTCCTGGACTGTACACCAAGGCTTTTCTATGGAGGAGAGCCATAGATGCTCATGCTGGAATATGATGTCATGCCCAAGCCTTGGAAAATGCCAAAAAAAAACAACAAGAAACTGCAAAATACCTTTTATCTTGAATATGCTAGGTGCACCCCGCCCTGCCACCCAAAAGTTTGTATTTGCTGGGTGCATGCTGCGATGTTTGTAGATTCATCTGGCAAGTAGGTCATGCTATATGGTTGGTGCCATTATTTGGCCCTACGGATTGTCCCGCACAAAGCTTGCGCAAGCCAAGGATGGACTCTCCTGCCGTTACATGTTCTGTCTGCAGGCCCATAGAGCGGATAGCACTGTTTGTGCGTCCTCATGACCACAAGTACAAGCGCGAGCCATGGGTGCCAGGCGCGCGGGATACTTTATGACGTTGCCCCCTATATTGATCGGAGCGGTGTTAAACACTGGCGGGCGGCAAACATTCATGTGGGTTTGTTGTTAGCCTAACATACGTCATGAGCCCGCCAGACAACAAGAATGCACTCGCGGCAGCCGGCTTTGCGGACCAGGTTCGTTTAAGGCTTCCGATTGGCACACGGAGGCGTGATTTAAAGTTGCATCGCTGCTAAGGCAAAATCCGCCTGTTGCTTCAGGGGCTTTTGATTATTATAAAGCGTGTTTCTGTGTTTCTGGGTGATTTCCTTCTGTGGAGAGCACTAAGAGGAGATGAAGGCCTAATCAAATTAAGCGCACGTGCATGATTGGAGAATGAGGTGTCCAGTTAGGAGCCAATCATAGCCATGCAAAAGAGGAAATGGTGGAGTTGCTGCTGGGAATTTCTCCGTGTTGAGTGCCAACATACAAGCTTTTAAGCCCCGAAGCAAAACAGCGTGATGAACCCCCTACGGAGGTCCATGATTTAACATTCCCGGGCCGGCGTGTTGCAGAGCGCTGCAGAAGAGGGCGAGGTGAAAGTTTCATCTAAACTCCGTGGGAGCAGGGCGCGGTCACGTGCGCGTGCACACCCACTTTTGCCGGGGGGGGAGGGTGGAGGAGGAAATGGGTCGCTAACCGCATCTGGAACTAAGACCTGAAGAATGGCACCAGATCCGTACAATAATTGCCAGAAACAATACAAAGTGATTTTTGGATTCTGAAACAAGGGCGCACATTCGGGCCATTGTCAAGTGTTACATTGCTCACGCCGTGAGTCTAAAGCTGAAAATAGCATGGGCGCCGCTTTTTCTTGTCCGCACCGGCAAAGCTTAGTTGCAATTCTGCTCGTACGCACACCTGTACTGCGCTAGAAGTGATCTACGTAACACCCTCCAGTTTCACCAGCGCGCACTGTGCAGCTCCTGCTTTACTTCAATTTGCAGCTTGGGTGCAATGTCGGCCACCGCTGCTCGTAATGGTCAGCGGCGCGCACCTCGAGGTGGGCCAGTCGTTGGGTTTGCGGAGGAGTGCCGGTGGCGTGGATCCGAAAGATGGTTTCTAAAAGAAAACACAAACTTTAAAGTGTATTTGTAAGCTTTGGGTAAGATGTATTATTTTGTGGCAGTGCGGAGGAATAACCGTCAAACAGGTCATAATTACCTGTATCCTTAATTTAAATGAAAGGAGTGTTTTTTTTTTTTTACCTCCTATTTTCTATGTGCAGCGAGAATTCTCATGTTCTCGGGTCCGTTTCTTGTCACCACATTACTTTTCCTGCTTCAGGTCTGCATACGACCTGGTGAGGGTGCATCTGGTGTGCACACAAGCTCACATATCTGTTTGAGGTGGTAAATTTCAGGCGCAGAAAAGGAAAATTCCGCCTTGGAATTAAAACCATTGCTTGTAATGGCTGCGAACCAGGCAAAAGTACCTGTTAGTACCACTTCCTGTAGCCTTAGTGATGTGGGTACGTTCTCATCGCATCCGAAGTTTATCATTATTTAAATACTGTTGATTCCCGCTTTCCCACCCTCACCAATTTCACCCTTTACTTCAATCCACCCCCTTTTTGCATACCTTCCTTTTACATGTCGTCCATCACGGATACTTTCCTAGAGTGCTGTTTCCGGTACTTGAATGTCCGGCAGATCGACGGGGAGAAGGCCCGTGACTTGGCCACTGTCATCCAGACGCTAGATTTAAATCCCGCCAATCTTTCTGTGGGCATCATATTTGTTTACAAGTACCAACGCAACAGCATCAACTCCTTATCGTTCGAAAAGTCGGACAGCCTTCCCTACTTCATCATTATTGCATCACTTATCCTATCCAACAAATACTTGAATGACCAAAGCTACACACTAAAGACGTGGCAGGGAGTACTTAGTAAGTACTCCAAGTTCGAGATGTCTCTTGGCATGTTGAACCAGCTCGAGCAGAATGTGCTTGCATCCATGGACTACGTTTTGAATGTGAAACACGACCCGCTGCTTTGGGAAAGCCTTGGCGACTTGAACCAAGGCCATGTCTCAAACTTGCGCTACAACGTGGCGCTTGCTATCACCCCGGAAAGCTCCCCCTACGATGAGCACGCGGTGGTGCATAATGCAACAATGAACAGCCCGCCACTCATGGCCACTTTGAGCACCAGCCCGATGACGTATGCGAGCAACGCATCCTACAACTCTACGCCGAACATAGGCGGCCCGGTGACGCCAGTGTCGTTGCCGGGAAGAGGCTTGGCTACCCAAGCATACTTCCAGATGTACTCGTCCCCCACCAAACACTTTGCATCGACCCAGTTTGCCCCCTTGTCGCAGATCACTCCGCTGTATGGCGCGATGCTGTTTCTGGGCTTCCAAGGAAATGGCTGGGACCAACCACCGCCGCCAAGAAACGACCACTTGGCTATGCATATGGGCACGGAAATGCCCATTTTCCCCGGGCCTTCGCACTAGCGAGCCCCCATTAGCGGGTTCTGTTCTTTTCAGACCCACCCAAGATTATGAGTTAATGAACATCCAAGCATCTGGTTCCTGCCAGACTTCCCCCACTGCCCTTGCCTGTAGATAGTGCGCGCGCTCCTGTACCCAGACGGCTATGTCGAGGATTCCATCGGCATCCGCGCATAAGCTGACCATGGGCAGAGATGCGCATTTCTGGCGACTTGACGCTTCTCCTGATGCCGGCCAACATGTCACATGTAAATAACCCTCTGCGCAGCGGTATTGGCCTGACAATCCAGGGCCGGACAGCCGATTGCGCGGCCAGCCATGAGCAAATATCTCACGGACTCATTTAAGTATTAGAACACTGTTCTGTGTTGCTGTTTACTACTACTTAGTATTGCTGTTTACTACTACTTAGTATTACTGTTCACTAATGTTGTTCAGTATTGCTGTTTGGTGTTACTGGTTTCTAGTACCAGTAACAATAGTACAGTGGTTAATAATAGCAATGGCACGGTAAAAATAAAAGTGCAATAGTGTAATAAAAGTATAACAGTGTGCAGTGTGCAGTGTGTAGAGTGTGGAGTAAAAATAGACGTGAAACAGGAGTATGTAGGACTAAAGTTTGTGGTTTAGGTTTGTATGAGTCGTGAAACGTGTTTTTATGCTTTTGGAATTGGTGTGGTACTCGGTAATATTGCGTGAGTGAGGATAGCGAGACTCCTCGTACTTTACCCTTTCTCACACCCTCACCTCCTTCTTTCTTTCGGTCTCCTTTCCGTCCACTCCATTCTCCATGCTATTTCCTCTAACCCCTATATTACCCTCCTCTCATTCTCTACTCCTAATTCCTTACTCCTAATCCTTGACTCGTAATCCTCAACTCCTAATATTTCCAATAACTCATTCCTAAACCTCTATTCGTAATATTTTCCAACATTGTAATACTTTTTACTAGATTTTTTAACCACTCTAATTCGACTCCTTCATGGGGTCAGGCCATATTGTATCTTTGCGAGTTTGAGTGAGCAAATATCATATTTTCCACAAAAATATTTCGAGTGCGCACGGCCGCGGAGCTAACGGGCCATCCTTATTCCTGGCTCCGTGCGCACAACCTTAAACTCCAGACAAATACCCGAAAAACTCCATAGACAAAAAGGGTAGGTTTTAGACTATTGTGGCTAAAGTGGTTGAAACTGTTGACGTGGTTAAAGTGGATGAGTGGATGGAATTGCTGATTTAATTATTGATCTATACAGGAACCCAAGGCGGAATCCAGGATTCCATATAGAATTTCATATAGAATTCCAGAATTCAGAATGTCTTAGCCAAAATTGCATAACCCAGAAATCCAGAATTCACATCGTATGTGCATTCCCGGGGGGTTCTCTGGATTGAGACTATGGCCAAGTGGGAGTGTGCTTTGATGCACTCCGGTGCAGGAGAAAAGGCGGTGCTCTATTTTCTGGTCAGAAGCCTTGCGCGCTTCCCATGTGGTGACAACATGGCACTTGCATCCGGCTCTCCAACCTACCTTCATCCACCACTAAATATTGACCTCTTAGAATTACGTAATACAACTAGTCACTATTTACTGGTCTATTTACTGGTCACTATTTTCTATTTAGTGGTCACTATTTACTAGTCACTATTTTCTATTTACTGGCTATTTACTGGCTATTTACTGGCTATTTGCTGGCTATTTGCTGGCTATTTACTGGTCACTATTTATTAATGCCTTACTGAATATTATGTCTGCTTAGTCTTACTCTACTCTACTGTACTGTACTGTACTCTATATTGTATGCTACACTGTACTCCTACTCTCCTGTGCCTTCTGATTGATCATTGTTGCCAATTCTTTTTTCACGTTTCCCCGCAATTTAACTACTATGGTTTTCGTTTTTTTTGTAGCCCACCATTATTCCAGCTGTAGTATTTTAGCATTGAAAACCTGAATATTGTGCAAGTTGCACAGCACGCGGTGTAGACAATCGTAGTCACCGTGCACTGACATGAGAAACTACAAACTGCAGGCACCCACGTGAACACTGCTGACCAAAACACTGCTTCTCAATAGTTCGCTTGCATCTCAATGAACTGCCACTCGATAAACTGCCGTAGAATCCATCAATGCTTCATTGTAATGTGCGTTGACGACGTAGACAATATCGTATAATGTATTGGCCCGTCACGTGCGCTCCAGTCTTGTTTAGGAAAATGAATGCGAAAGGCATCGCTCTCGCATCCCCACAATCTCCCATGGCATTAGGACAGTGTCAGATTTGTAAAAGTCTGGAAGCCCGCTATAAGTGCCCGAAATGCTACGTGGCGTACTGCAGACTAGACTGTTTCAAAAGTCCTCTCCACACCCATGACTCCAACCCAGAGTCTGGAGCTCCATCTCAAGAACCAACTGAGGAATTATCTAAAGAAACCTCTAATGATATAAACCAGGACTCGCCGTCTAAAGATGAGTCTTCTGGCCTATTACAGAGGATTGCCGATGATCATGTGATCAACTCCATGCTTTCGTACAAGTCGTTGAGAGCACATTTGTCGGTGCTCTTGAAGCTTCTACTCGACTCGTCCATCACCAAAGAGCCCATTTACGAGAACAGGAAGGAAATCGCCAACATGAGGCTATGCGAGCTCCGAATCGGTGGCTCTGAGGAAAATGAATTGGTCGAGGAGTTTGTGCAACGTGTTTTACACTTGCAAAATGAATTTTCCAGTTCCCGTTGATCATTTTGTTGATCAGTTTGTTGATCAGTTTGTTGATCAGTTTGTTGATCATTTTGTTGATTCTTGATTGATTCATTGGCCTATTTAAATCCCGACACAAACTTGTGCTGGGGCTTGACTGGCCTTTCCATCTTGAACTGGAAGAGGTACCCTCCCAAATCGCCCTCTTTGTCCTGGGCATCTATGACGTGATCGAAATCCGTGTGCTTTTTATGAGCAGTGGTAACGAATAGAATATCATCATTGGCTCCGCCCACCGCAGTGCACGTCACTTTCTGTGCTGGCAAAGTGTATTTTCCATGGACACTACCTGAAGTGTCGTAGTGGACGACGGAACTGGTGCTGAAGATTGCATGGAAGAACTGCCCGTCGCTGGTGAAGGTAAGCCCATCTGGCTCGGGGCTGTTGTTGCCAGGGAAAACGTCCCGCATATCAATTAAGCTCTTTTTGTTCGAGAGTTTTTGCGTGGTGTTGTCGTAGTCGAATTCCCACACGTTAAGAGTAAGCGAGTCGGTCCAATAGAACTTGTTGCCGTCGTCACTGAATGCAAGCCCATTGCTAATCTGAGCATTGTTTACCATCAACTTCACCGAGTGGTCCTTGCAATCAATGCGGTATAAACACCCTTCGGCAGAAACACCTTCGGACGTTGCAATGGGGAAATCGTTCATGAGGCCTATCCACAAGTTACCCCAGGGGTCGATGATACCGTCGTTGGACCGGAGTCGGGCAGCACGGTCATCACTTAAGGGGTAGTCGAGGAAATACTCAATGGTGCCTTTCTTAAAGCTGGCCATGGCCACGCCTTTTTTGCAGCACACCAAGATGACATCTGGGTCCTGCGTGAGGCCGAGGGCCCCTATGGACTCGCCGGGGTCGCGAAACGTCACCACCTGGTGGTTTTCGTCGCTGGTGTCCAAAAAAATGCGGTGGAGCTCGGCCTTGATGATATCCACCCAAAGAAGCGAATTGTTGGCCTTGTTGTAGGTGATGCCTTCCAAGAGCCTTCCTCTATAAGAGGGCAAGAGGATCTGCGGTTAGTGACTACTGTTTAGAAGTTTCAAAGGGAAATTTTTGGGTGGAATTGCACACATACATTTGACTTGTCTCCAGCAACGTGGTACATGACTGGTGTAGGAGGAGGAAGAGTAAGTGTATGAGGTGGTGATGAAATGAGTGGGGTGTATGAAGTTTCGCGGCCAAGGAAGGTATCGCGGGGGAATCCTGCAATGTGGGGTCCTACCCAATAAAAGCGACCGTAGTATTCAAGTGAGGCATTAAAGCGACCGTCTAAATAATGATGTATTAATAGAGAGGTACTGATATGGAGGTATTAATAGAGAGGTACTACTAGAGACGTATTAATAGAGAGGTATTAATGGAAAGGTATTAAATAATAAGTATTTAAAAAGAATACAGAGTATTTCTATATCTAAAGAAATATTATGGATTAGGATGAAGGTTTGGGATGCGGTGGACTACCCGATCTGGAAGTCGGGCGCCTGCGCTCGAAATTAGTGCTGATCCCAAGTTTTGGCGAGCTCAATCATGGCCTCGCTATTCATCAGTGCATCCACCACCTCGATCGGCACCATGTTCTCCGAGTAGTCCTTGCGCGCCAACGCACCCATGTTGGTCTCGGAAATGAGCCTGAGTTCGAAGTCCAGCGTCGCGTCGCGCTCCAAGATCTCGTTCCACGTGAAGAGGAGACTATCCCACTTGCGGGTGAATGGGTTGATGTCGATGATGGTCACGGCCTCGTGCGGGCTGGGAATATAGATATCGGCAATGTACGACTTCAAAGGGAACGACGAGCGTTGGAGCACCTGCTGGTGGAACCTGCTAATTGTGGAATGTAGCTTTTCCTGGAGATCCTGGAGAAACTCGTAGTGGTTGAGGTCTCGCTGCGACACGGCAATGAGCTCGTTGTTCTTAATGAACATACGGAACTCTAGAGCAGGGTTGAAGTCGGGGATCCACTTCTTGATCACGAGCTCCGGTGCTATGGCCATGGCCTCGCTCTTGTCTTCACACTCATCATAGATATGTCCGTCCAAGTCATGTGCTATGTGGTCGGATGCGTTGAGGAGAAGATAGACGTCTGCATTGGACGTGCACCGGAGCGAGTTGTTGATGAGAATCCACTTGGCGTCCTTGGGCGCTGACCAGTTGAGCTTGACCGTGACGGCCTTGTATTTGGAGACGACACCCTGGACTTTTTTGTCGAAATCCAGAAAGGGCTCACATGGGTCGCTTTCCTCTGCTTCGTCCTCCCAGTCACTGTACTCGTTGTCGCTGTTGGGGGTGACGGTTTCTGGCAACTTGGCTTGTGGTAACCTGATACTCTCACTGTTAAGGTAGGTGATGAATGTCTCAGGCACATCCTTTAATACTACGGCCTCTGTAGTGTGATGGGGGAAATGCTTGCTCCAGCTCGAGTACGAGCACTGGTTGACCTCGGAACTGGTGATCTTTAAGTCTCCGAAGTAATGGGTGTTGTCTTTAGTCATGTAGAGCTTACTCATCTACTCCACTACTCACTCAAGAGATGTGCGATGGACCGACCACATCCGTACACCAAAGAATATACAGACAATCTAACTTCAAAAATACCATCTCCTTGAAATTCCCAATATCTATTCTATTCCTTCTCCCTAGTGTATCCATTACAAAGCACGTCTTCAAGCCGGGTAGTCTGTGTCACGTGACCGTGGTCACGCGCGCCCCTCGCAAAAAAACCGAAAACCTACACCAAACCCATTCACCACTCTACACATAATGGCCATGGCTAAACTGCAGACAGTGCCTTCTAACGCTACCTTCAAGGACAAGGAGAAGCCGCAAGAGGTCAGAAAGGCCAACGTGCTCGCGGCCAGAGCAGTCAGTGACGCCATCAGAACGTCCCTAGGCCCCAAGGGTATGGACAAGATGATCAAGACAAAGAAGGGAGAGATCATCATCTCCAACGATGGTGCTACCATCCTCAAGCACATGGCTATTTTACATCCCGCCGCCAGGATGTTGGTGGATGTCAGTGCGGCCCAGGACGTGGAGGCTGGAGATGGTACTACATCAGTGGCCATTTTGACGGGCTCTCTTTTGGGTGCAGCTGAGAAGTTGCTCAACAAGGGGATCCACCCAACTCTTGTGGGAGAGTCCTTCCAAAGGGCTGCTGCCAGAGTATGTGAAGTTTTCTTGGACATGTCCCACAAAGTGTCTTTGGACGACAGAGACGTGTTGATAAAAGCCGCCTCCACGTCGCTTTCCTCCAAAATCGTGTCTCAGTACTCGCTGTTGTTGTCGCCGTTGTCGGTGGATTCCGTGTTGAAGGTGATGAACGAGTCGCAAACTAATGTGGACTTGAACGATATCAGACTCATCAAGAAGGTGGGTGGAACCATTGACGACACCGAGTTGGTGGACGGAGTGGTGCTCACGCAAAACGTGTTAAAGTCCGCCGGTGGTCCCTCCCGCATGGAGAAAGCAAAGATAGGTTTTATTCAGTTCCAACTATCTCCCCCTAAACCTGACATGGAGAACAATGTGGTGGTTAGTGATTACAGACAGATGGACAAGATCCTTAAGGAGGAGCGTGCGTACTTGTTGAACATCTGTAAAAAGATCAAGAAGGCCAAGTGTAATGTGTTGTTGATCCAGAAGTCAATTTTGCGTGATGCTGTTAACGAGTTGGCCTTGCACTTCTTGGCTAAGTTGAACATATTGGTCATTAAGGATGTCGAGAGAGATGAGGTTGAGTTCTTGACCAAGGCATTGGGTTGCAAGCCTATTGCAGATGTGGAAAATTTCACCGAGGACAGATTGGGCTCTGCTGACTTGATTGAGGAAATTGAGTCTGCAGGCTCCAAGATTGTCAAGATCACGGGAGTCAACTCCAAGACCACCAAGCCCACTGTTTCCGTGGTTGTTAGAGGCGCCAATCTGTTGGTGTTGGACGAGGCTGAAAGATCTATTCATGATGCACTCTGTGTGATCAGGTGTTTGGTAAAGGAGAAGGCGTTGATTGCCGGAGGAGGAGCCCCCGAGATCGAGGCTGCTAAGGTATTGGCTAAGGAAGCCACGCAGTTGAGTGGAATCGAGCATTTCGTCTACAAGGAGTTTGCACAGGCATTGGAGGTGATCCCCACCACGTTGGCCGAAAACGCTGGTTTGAACCCCATCAGCGTGGTGACCGACTTGAGGAATAGACACGAGATGGGCGAGAAGAATGCCGGAATCTCGGTCAGAAGATCGGGAACCTCCAACACATTCACGGAAAACGTGTTGCAACCTACTTTGGTCAACACCAGTGCCGTGTCGTTGGCTGCTGAAACCGTCAAGTCGATTTTGCGTATAGATGACATTGCGTTCAGCCGTTAGCTATGTATTCTAGTGATGAAGATACCATATGTGATATAAAGAGTATTAGAGAGTTAAGAGAGTATTAGACATTATCGGAGGTAAAGTAGATGTAACCTAAGATTATACATTCTATTACATGAACGTATTCTATTCCCAAGATATAAAAAGATGCCTCTAAATAAGCCTGACCGAGCGAGAAAGGTTCTTCTTGATACCCGTCTTCTCTCCCTCGTACGGACCTCTGTTGCTGTCGTCGTAGACTTGTCTGATGGACTTGAGCTTCTTCTGTGCCTTGTCGTACTTCTTTCTCTTCTTGACTCTGGCGTTTCTGTTCTCGTTTCTCTTGTGCGGCGTAAGACCCTTGTTCTTGAGAATCTGGAAGTTCAATGCACGCTTTCCATCCTCGCCAGCCACCTCCAGCAACTCGGCCAACCGGCCGTCCCTGGCTGCATCCTTGGCCAACTTGTGTGCGGCACGCCGGGCGTCTTTCTTGGAAGCTTTGGCGTTTTTGATGTTCTCGTAGTAGTCTGCTGCGTCGTCGTTGATCTGCTGTGCAAGTTCGTGGTCGGACTCGTCCATGTCTTGAGCATCCAACGAGTCGCCCAATTGAGCCTTGTCCAAGCCCAAACCTCTCTTGCGGGCCTCTTCGGCGAGTCTTTGTTGACGCTCGAAATGTCTTTCTCTGTAGGGCAAATCGGAGTCTCCGTCGAACTTGTCGTTCTTGGCGTTTTTCTGTGCTGCCTGGTCGATCTTGGAAGTGTAGAACCGAAGTGACTTCTTTCTGCGCTCCTTGTCCTCCTTTTCGACGGAGTCGGGGGTCTTTGTCTCGGTGTAGTCGCCAAAAACAACTGCTTTGGGTGCTTTGATGGTTCTCTTGGAGGAGACGTCGATGTCGAGTTCCTCGTCCTGGTCGTCACTCTCTGACTCTGAACCACTGGACTCTTCCTCGGAATCTGTTTGTAGCTCTCCCTGCAGAGCCATGTCTTCCATATCGTCAACTACTTCCTCTCCCTCTCCTTCAAGTTCCTCGTCGCTGGATCCCACATGGTCTGCACTAGCTTTAGGAGCGTCTGAGTTCAACTCCTTGACTTGTCTCCAGACCTCTCTGGTACTGAGAATGGACTCCATGACCGGGTTCTCCTTCATGGTGAACTGCTCACGGCTCTTTAACTTGTCGGCAAAAATGGCCAAGTAGGACGAGATGGAACTCAAGTATGCTGATAAGGCCACGAACTTCGCCTGCACAAGCTCACTGGACGTGGCCTGGGCCCGGAACGTCTCCAACTGCGGATGTAACGAGTTGAATTCCGTCAAAAGAGGCACAAACTCGGGGAACGAGCCTTGCAAGTGTTTTAGCTTTTCATCGTCGTCCAAGTCATCCAAACTCTTGTGCTCTTCCTGTGCATCCATGCTGATGGCTTCTTCCTTGGAGTCGTGGGCCTGGGCCTGTTTTTTCCAGTCTTCCATCATATCTTCATCCACATAATCATCCATCTGGAGCTCCTGGATATGCTTTTTCTGCTGCCTGAGCGCTTCCTCAGCCATACCGTCTTCATCTTCACTGAGATCGTCTCCTCCATAGTAGTTTCTTTTGGATCCCCATCCTTCTTCGTCTTCTCCTTCTTCGTCTTCTCCTTCTTCTTCATCTTCTCCTTCCTCATCCTCTTCTTCCTCTTCTTCGTCTTCATCTTCGCTTATAGGTCTATGCTCGTGTTGAAGGGTCATGACCTCTTCATCATCCAGGAAGTCAGCGTCCTGGCCTTTTTGGCCGAGGTAGCCGCCAGCTTGGTCTAGCAAAATACGCTCGTTTCTGGAGTCGAAGGCATCGATCTCGTTCTCCGATAAATCGTCCATTGTGCTTGCTTAGTACTTAGAGGCTACTTTTATCTCATCGCTTTTTCTGTGTGCCGGCCGTGCGGAAACCAGCCTGCACACAAGCCCTCCAGGGCCCTTCCAAAGCCCCTATAAACCCATACTGCTACGTTCTAAAAATACAATTTTTCCCCTTTAATGAGTCTGTAGTACCGAGTAGGCCGAGTACTGAACTAATTCGAAGTGGGAGTAGTATCTAATGACTATGGCATATGGCATATGGCATATGGCATAATTAAGGTTACGAGCCCGCGCCACATCCATGCATCGCACTCACTACACACCCATCAAATCAACCTCTACTACCCGGTCATGTCAAATAGACTAGAATCGTTGAAGTCAGGCAAACCGCCCGCCAAGCCAGGGCTCAAGTTCAAGCCCAAGACCGTTGCTCGAAAAAGCAAGGAAGATAGAGACAAAAATGCCCCCGATATCAAGGCTGAAGAGAAGCCTCGCCTTCAAAACTCCGCTTTAAGAGGAAGGGGAGGTGCAAGAGGAGGTAGAGGCGGAGCTCGTGGCAGAGGCGCGTCGTATGTTGGCACACATGTGGTTTCGGCAGGACCGCTAGCCATGGGGTCTGTGGGAATGGGCAACGGAACCACCACGTCCAAGACCGGCTTGACCAATGATAGAATCTACAACTCCTCCGGCGAGCTGCGGGGCTCTGTGTTGGCCGGAATGAAGCTCAAGCCCAAGGAGTACTCGGTGGCAGGCTCTGTGGATGCAGACTCCAGTGACGAAGACTCGTCTACTCGCATCAATATGAACAAAGAGTATGCCTTTGAGGAGGAAGATACATTGCTTTTCCCAGTGCAGCCCACCAAGGACCTTGAAACGTTGGTGGAGCCGGAACTTGCGTTGCAAGAATGGTCCAAGCCCAACTCCAGGGCGCAGACCGTGGATTCCGTTAAGACTGAGCAGTCGGACCTGGTGACTCCAGAAGTGCCTATGTCTACTGCACCCACTGCTGTGGATGAGAAATTGGTTTCTGAGGAACAAAACAAGATCATTGATGACCAAAAGAGTATAGTGGACTTGGTGGCCGCGCAGTTGGGGCACTTGTCCACGTCTGCTGAACCTCAACCTTCGCTGGACTACTTGCTTTTCCAGATGCCCAAGCTCCACTCGGAAGATAGCCAGCCGGCTTCGGAGTCTGTGTTTGCTAGTGCGGATACCGAGGCGTTCCAGGGGCAAGTGGGTAATATCAACTTCCACAAGTCGGGCCGGATCACCTTGACGTTGCTGGACGGCTCTGTTCTTGAATGTGCCAAGGGCACGACGCCGTCTTTCCTCCAGGAACTATATGTGATTGACGTCAACAAGCAAACCGATGAAGATGCAGCAATGCTTGATGCCGAGGGCCAAAAAATTGGTGGAGATATCTATAGACTCGGCGAGGTGTCTGGCAAGATCGTGGCCACGCCATACATTGCATGAAGTACATAAACATTACATAGAACGATCAAGTAGCCTCCCACCAACCACTTTTTATCTACAGTCATAATACATTTCTAAGTTCTCATCCTCATAAGTAGATGACTGGTTATTTGCAAATGATACCACTGCTACTTCTGTACACCACAGTATCATGCACCATACTACACCATAATTCATACTACACCATAATTCATACTACACCATAATTCATACTACACCATAGTTCATACTACACCATAACTCCATCTAACACTATCCTGTTCCATTCTAAATCTATAGTCACCTTCACTTATCTATGTAATATTTTTACACGGTTAGAATTACATACTAGTATCCGTAATAAAGGTGACCTTCAGAGGACTTTTCACTTCTAAATAAGCACTGGTACAACCCATTTAATAGGTTTCCTCTTTTGGAATCAAAGAACATTTATGCTAATCCTAGACTAGTATCATATTTAGCGTAGTAGTACCGTCTAGCAGTACCGTGTAATATGGTATAGAAGGTGTAGTATGGTATAGAAGGTGTAGTATGGTATAGACGATGTAGTATGGTGTAGTATGGTATAGTATAGTATGGTGTAGCACAGTATATAGACTAGCAAGGTGATTTTATTTATGTTATTTTTGGTGATTCTGTTTGGTTCAATCTTAATAAAGGTTATCATATAGAAATATATTACGCAGAATAATTTCGTTTGTCATTTATAAATATCCATACATCTGCTGAATTGCGAAGTATTGCGTATACTGAAATATGCACATTTAACGAACATATACAGCAATGAAAAATCCAATTCATAATTTAAGAACTTGAATTTTTGTGGTATGGTGTTTTATCTGTGTACTTAATCCATGTGAAAATTCTGGTAGCATTAAAGAGTGCCATAGTGACAGAGTACCATAGTACTATACAGTGTACAGTATAGTAGTAGCAGTATTCTCGTGACCAGTATTCTGTGACCACTTATTTAATTTATATTATTACTCAAGTCTTATCACCTCTATCATCTTTCTATTTATATTCACTTCCCTCATCACTATCTATCTTCACACACCTTAACACTTTCACACCATCATTGATTTCAATGTATGCTTTACTGGACCAATCAGTGGTCGATCAGTTGTTGATCAACCTGGCGGTCAAGGCTTCCAAGTCCTCAAGACTCTCTGGAGCATCAAGCTCAACAACTCCGCCTCTATCTTCATCGGCATCGGCTCTCTTCTGGTCGAACCATCTAGGCTTCTTGGTCTCGGGCTCGTCTTCTGAGTCCAGAGACTGGAGGTCCTGGTCCAAGTCTCCCGTGGCCAAGGTGACTCCGTAACCTTCGTCAGATTCCGATTCCGACTCTTCCTGGGCCCGCTTCTCAGCCTCCTTTCTCTTACGCTTCTTCTCCTGTCTCTTCATCTTAGCCACTTCCTTATCGTCCAAGTCGGCATCGTTCATGAGCTGCGTTTCCCGGAGAACATACTGAGCCTTCTGCTCCTTGGCATCTCCATGCTTCTTGAAGTCCTCTTCGTCCTCCAACTCGTAGATCGGATGTGCCTGGCCCTCCTCGTCAAACTTGAGCTTCGTGGGCAACCCATTCTTGGCTGACGAAAGCTTCTTGCTGAGCGCCTTCTTGGACGCTCTCTTGGACGTATTGACTGCCAACTCGGGGAGTTCTTCTTCCTTGAAGTCGTGGTCCTTTCTCTTAATGCTCATGAAATCATCGTCTTCATCATCGTCCTCTTCATCTTTGCGAAGCTTGGTGCCGGTCATGTTCAAATACTGCTCCGAGAGAACGGTCTGATTCTTTCTCTCAAACATACGGTCGTATTTGGTCTTGACCGTCTTCTTGTCGGTGCTCTCTCCATCAGCATCAGTTCTTTCCAAATCAAGCAATTTCTTGGACTGGTTCTTCTTCTCCTTGTGGGACTCGCCTCCCTTCATTTTAATCTGCGGAGCTCCTGGCAATCCAAGCGACTCGGCGTACTTTTGCGTGGGGAGTGCCTCCACGTTGAACACACTCTTATCCTTTTGAACATACACCGATCTGTAGTATGCTATGAATGCACGCTGGCCCAAGTTCTTCATCTTTGGGTCCTGGAAGCATAGTGACTGCAATTGCGGCCGGATGGACTTTTTGTTCTTTTGCTTGATGTTCATGAACTTGGGCTCAATGGAGTGAGCTTTCAAGTTCTTCAACATAGCCTCTTCCTCAGAGGGTAAGAGCATGAGCAATGACTTTCCTGAGCGGCCGAAACGGGCACAACGCCCAACTCTATGCACATATGTGGCGGGGTCTTCTGGACAGTCCACCTGAACCACCCACTCGATAGCAGGGAAATCCAAGCCTCTAGCCACGATATCCGTGGCGAACAAACAGGCTGATTGTGCATGGGTGAACTTGGCCGTGGTCTCTAGTCTGGTGACTTGCTTGTGGCGACCATACAACTTGAGCAACGAGATTCCGGGCTGCAACGTTCTGAACGTTTCGTATGCATATTGGACTTGCTTGGAGGAGGAAAAGAACACGAGAATCTTGCTTTTCAAATGCGACTTGATGAATGACCATAGCATGTCGAGCTTCTCGTCCAATGGAATGCGAACGTAGAATTGCTCGAGCGAATCGGGGGTGGATGACACTTGGTTATCCGAAGAAACACCGATTTTTCTGGGGTTCGTCAAGGAAAGACGGGCCAAATCCTTGACATTTTCGCTTTGTGTGGCCGAGAACAATAGCGTTTGTCTGGTGGTGGGCAAGTGGCCCAAAATACTGTCGATTTGCTTCTTGAAGCCCATATCCAAACACCGGTCGGCTTCATCCAACACAAGAGCCTGCAAATTATTAGTGTCCATTCCAACAGTCTCATTTAAATGCTGGGAGATTCTACCCGGCGTACCGACCAAAATGTTCATGCGAGCAACACGTTCTTTTTCATATTGCACATCTTTACCTCCAGTGACTAGACCTGCGGAGAAGGTATTGTATTTTCCAATCTTCGTAAGCACTTCGAAGATCTGCACCGATAACTCTCGCGTGGGCGAAATAATCAACGCAGCCAACCCATCGTAGTCGGTGATTTTGTTTCTGATCAAAGACTCAATCACAGGCACCAAGAAAGCAAGGGTTTTTCCTGAGCCTGTTTTGGCAGTACCCATAACATCTTCACCCTTGAGAGAAGCCACGATGGTCTTTTTTTGGATGTCGGTCATGGTGATGAAGTTGGCCTCGTTCAAGCCTCGGAGCGTGGCTTGAGTGATAGGCACATCAGCGAACTTCTCGAACTGCGAAAGGTCCAGGGTATCGAGCTCTTGCACACGCTTCTCGATGTCCTTGAGCTCCTGCTCCTCATTGAGTCTCTTTGTTTTGGCGTCTGGTTTTCTACCCTTGTTGTGTTTGACCATGTTAGCTATCGATGTGTGGTGAAGATGAGCATCGAGAAAATTGTAATGCCTCTAATCCTGCACACACGCCCGCGTCGATTCTGGAGTTCTTCAAGACTTTTCTAGAAACACCAGAGCTGAATGATGTAAATATCTGTAAGATTTTTATGAGTTCAAAAGACCAGAATGAAGGGTCTCAAAAGTTGGGATGTCAGAATTGCAGGGCCAAACTGCAGGACACAATGGGAGTGGAGCCCTTGGTGGTCTGATGTCTGGCTAGAAGTTGAGAATCTCTGCGTATTGTAGAGCCAAGTCACCAAAATGGTCAGGGTGGTTCTCATCTATCACCTGTAGACACATGTTTCCACGAGGAATATCGTACTTTCGGAACAATTCATCAAACACGGTTTTGGAGTCGGAGTACGTGACCTTCAGTTCGTTAACCTCGATCTGGATCAAAAAACCTCTAAAGTTTCCGTGGAGCGACACATTGGCCGTACGAATCACAAGGTTCCCATTTTCCAACTCGTAGCTCTGTCCTCCGTCTCCCTTGATGACTTGTCTCTGAGTCCATAAACTCTGCATTCTTTGGCCTATCATGTAGTCAAACGAGTCATTCAAGCCGCTGGTAGCACCCTCATGTAGGTGGTGGTTTGGGATGGAGAGATCTTTATTGGTATTGACCTCCTCTTCAATGTGGTGGCTGAGAACAGCTGCACTATTCTTATTCACTAGAGTCACACACGAGTCGTTGAGATAGGACGGCACCCAAGTGTATAAGTACGAGTTTTGTGGAGCCGTGGTGGCTGTTTCCGCCAATTCCGGCGGAATCGAGTACACATTGTTCCGGAACACCTTGAAGGTGAAGTTCCATTTCCCTTTAAGAGACGGGAGCTTATTTGAGAGTTCATCGTGGAACTGTAGAATTGTCTGTGGCGTCGCATTGTGCACGAGCAAAACACTAATGGTTAGTATTACCAAGATATTCCAATTTGGGATGGCGTGGCGACATACGCTGAAACCATGGGGGAGGATGTTTCTATAGTGGTAGTAGCCAGAGAAGGCACACTCACTAGGAATAATCATAAGAGGGCCGCGCACCCGTGCACCACGTTTGCACCCACATCGCAGGTTTTCACCTTCTCTGCGACCCTCATCTATACATTATATGCTTGTTGATCCACAGGGTGTGCTTATAGGTGCCAATAAACAGGGCCATATTCTAGACTACCACAAGGTAGTGGCATACGGTGCGGGCACGACTGTGGCACTCTGGGACCCCTTGGCTCCATCGAAAAAGGGGGTTTATCAGACCCTCAATGCTCACTCCAAAGAGGTCACCTGCGTGAGGTTTCTCCCCGGTTCCGGGCTCTTGATCTCCGCTGCGGAAGATGGCAAAATCTGTGTGTGGAAGAGCCACGATTCTTCGGCCTTGGTCTTTTCTTTGTACCTTAGCAATGACGAAAACACACATGCTATTACTACGTTATGTGCAGTGGATAGCGATCTTTTTTTGGTGGGGGACTCTTCCGGCAAAATTGCGCTATGGCGAGTTTCGGAAGACTTGGTTTGCGTGGATTCGTTGGCGATCAAGAAAAACTTCTATCCAACATGCTTAAGCATCCAGAAAATCGGAGACCGCTTTATTCTTGTTGTTGGAGGCACGACCTCGAACTTGTATGTGTATACATTTGGCGAGAGCGGAGGGTTTGAGCAGTGTGCAGTGCTCGCAGGCCATGAGGACTGGATCAAGAGTTTGGCCTTTGTGGAGGAGAAAAAGGGGCTGGAGTACATCTTGGCTTCGGGTTCTCAAGACAGGTACATTCGGTTGTGGAGGTTACGTTTAAATGAGGCCATCGACGACTCGGATGAGGACGATTCTAAACTAGTGCTTTTGTCCAATAAACAATACAAGTTTCCCTTTGGCGAAGGGCGTGCAGCATTCAGCTTTGAGGCCTTGATTATGGGCCATGACGATTGGGTCACGGATCTCAAGTGGATCCCCGCCTCTTCCTCCCATAAGCTTCGGTTATTGTCCCTGAGTGCAGACACAGCTTTAATAGTGTGGGAGATGGACGAAGAGTCCGGAATTTGGGTCACAGCAAGTCGTTTGGGTGAATTGTCCATCAAAGGTGCATCCACAGCCACTGGGTCTTCGGGAGGGTTCTGGTCTTGTTTATGGTTTGAGAACAACGGGTGCCAGTACATTCTCACCAGTGGTCGGACTGGTGCCGTGCGTGTCTACAAGTCTTCAGAAGCCAATACCTGGGAGTCTGTAATGGGAGTTACCGGTGCAGTGCAGGAAGTTACCGATTTGGTATGGTCTAAAGACGGCACTTATGTGCTCAGTACTTCCTTGGACCAGACAACCCGGCTCATTGGCCCATGGGTCGGCCATAGGCCCGATGCAGACCCACAACAAAGAACATGGCACGAGTTTGCAAGGCCCCAGATCCATGGCTACGATATGATCTGCGCTGACAACATAAGCTCCACCAAATTTGTTTCTGGCGGAGACGAGAAGATATTGAGAGTGTTTGAGATGACACAGTCTATCAATAACCTTCTAAGCAAGTTCTGTGATATCGAGCCAAAGTCACAGGCCCTTCCGGAGGCTGCTTCGTTGCCAGTTCTTGGGTTATCTAACAAAGCAGCCAATGAGCAATTGGAGGCCGGCGAGGCACAGCAAAGAGAGGAGGATTATGAAAACGAAGGTGAAGCCAAACAGAAGGAAACCGTCGATTTACTCCAGGACCTTGAATCGCCTCCTTTGGAAGACTTCTTACAGAGACATACCCTCTTCCCCGAAGTGGAGAAGTTGTACGGACACGGGTACGAAATCACGTGTTGTGCTACATCGCATGACCAGGCACTCATTGCATCCGCATGTCGGTCCAATTCGGCCAAACATGCAGTTATAAGGCTATTCAATGCGCAGAAAGACTATCAATTGGTGGACGAGGTGCTCAAGGGACACAACCTTACCATCACCAGCATGGAGTTTTCAAGCGATGGAAAATACCTTTTGGCCGTTTCTCGTGATAGACAATTCTCCCTTTGGAAAGTGACCAATGGGGAGGCCGGCGAGTTCCAGCTTGTGGAGTTGAACCCTAAGGCACACAGCAGAATCATCTGGGACTGTTCGTGGGCCCCACGCATAGAAGGCACCAATCCCTTCTTCGTCACTGGGTCTCGTGACAAAAGCTTAAAGGCATGGAGCATGAAGTCGGGGGCACCGGTTTTGGCCGACTCCTTCAAGACCCCAGAGCCCATCACCTCAGTTGCATGTTTCCAGGACGGGCTCATTGGAGACTCGGTGGTTATTGCCGTGGGACACGAAAGCGGGAACATCTCCATATACAAGTTCCTGGTCAAAGAAGAGAAGTTGGAAAAGGTGGAGGATTTTGCATCCGACATCATTCCAGCTCTGCGTGTGTCCAAGCTAGCGTTCAGCAAGAAGAAGGTGGGGTCCAGGTTACAGTTGGCTGTGGGAAGCACAGACTCCTCCGTCAGAATATACTACATTGAATAGATGACGAAAGATTTGACATGAGCAGTTACTAGAGATGTCATAATTATTTAATCTTCATAATCTCATAAACGTATAATCTCATGGACACACCATAGACATGGACACCATAGTCTACATAGAGGCGCATGCACTAAGTATACCACAATAAATCCAAATTATCTCAAAAGAGATTCTGTAAAAAACACAACCCATCTATACATCTGGAAATAGCATAATCTTCAAATTCCCAATTTTTTGGCCAAAGACCTGGTGGTTCCAGGCTATACTTATGACTGCCATGTAGCAAGGCGGTATGCGCACGACCCCACCCAGTAAGGTGCGCGTAACAAGCACAACCGACGTAGCCAACACATCTCCATACAATGGCAGACAAATTCCCCGAGTTAGACATTGAGGCTAGCGGCCAGGAAATTGACGGCGACTTCTTCTCCAGAGAAAAAGAGCTAGTCGGAGACGAATTCAAGACAGATCAGGACAACGAATTGGCCAGTGATGCTGACAACGACGAGATCCTGGAGTTCAAGGAGCAGTACCCCGAAGTAGGCACCGAGCCCGAGGTGCAACAGGATACCGTTGAATCGGAGGACGACGAATTTGAAGGCTTTTCGTCTTCAGCTCAAGCTGCAGATCAGCATGGTGAATCTGAGCCATTGAAGGAGTGGAAGCAACGCAGGGACTTGGAGATTGAGAAGAGAGAGAGTGCTAATGCCAAGAAGAAGGAGGAGATCAGAGCTGCAGCCCAACAAAGCATTGACGATTTCTACGACAACCACAATAACAAGAGGGAACAGCAGAGCAAGCAGGTGTTGAAGGAGGAAGAAGCCTTTTTGGCCAAGAGAGACGACTTCTTGAAGAGAGGCACGTTGTGGGACCGCGTGAACGAGTTGGTGAGCGAAGCGGGTGAAGTTTCTGGCGGCGACCGGGACAAGTCCCGGTTCAAGGGCTTGTTGACCAAGTTGAAGGGAAAAGAAAACGTGCCTGGTGCAGGAGGATTCACCAGCTAGACAACTAGATAAGGCAATAAACACATACTAGAGACTCATACACATACATACACATCTAGAGAGACATACTAGATAAGATATACTAGATAAGACATACTAGACAAGACATACTAGAGAAGACATACTGATAAGACATATTAGAGAAAATGAATACTTGATTGGTCTTGGTTGAATTGAATTATGGACTCAGTGCACTATGCGTTTCATGACTCTCATGAGACGATCACTTTGCAACTGTTGGCAGTGATGTTTAAGGGGCCCATCGCTATTGTTACTGATGTAGTCTTGAAGATTCATGAGTTTCCACACCAAAAAGCACATGGAGGCTGCTTCAATGCGCTGCCACGTTCCTACTTTCAAGATGGTGAACCATGGGTGGTTTTCCTTTAGAATACGCCACTTGGAGAGGACTATAATGCGCAAGAAGTACATGTTAATGCCATTGTAGAAGCTCACCAGGAGCTTTCTAGCCTCGGCCACTTCCTTTTGCTGGGTATTGGAAACAAGTGGAAAGTTCTGGGTGGAAATGGTCACGAATGCAGCCAAGAAAGCAACGGCTTTGATGTAGTTCTTGGTCACATTCTTCATATTGGACACGTATAGCCTGTGGATGGCCGGGATGCGCGTTAACATGGGTGCAGTCAACGATAAAATCAACATCGATAGAAGCGACGGCTTGTATAGGAAGTTTGCAATGGAGTTTGCTTTGTGGGCAGATTTCTTGAGGTATTGGGCCACGTCAGCCTTGATATCGGCCCCTTCACGCAATCCACCAATGACCAGAGGAGCAAGGTTGGCCAAGAGGAAGTACACTCCGAGGTACGCATTGTGCTTGATGTAAGCCAGCAAAAGCCCTGGCCAGGACACCGACTGGAAGTTGACGCCCATGCGGAAATTGATCCAGATGGGATCCAACAAATATGTTTTCAACAGACTGGAGAGGTACCGTTGGTTCAACTTATACCTGGTAGGAGTCAAGTAATTGGACAA
Organism: Metschnikowia sp. 01-655c1; assembly: GCA_002370185.1. Taxonomy (NCBI): domain Eukaryota; kingdom Fungi; phylum Ascomycota; class Pichiomycetes; order Serinales; family Metschnikowiaceae; genus Metschnikowia; species Metschnikowia sp. 01-655c1. The sequence goes on from NKZO01002028.1 coordinate 191,770, forward strand.
GATCTGGGCATAAATTAAGGGGAAAATCACATAGTGCTTGCGTTCATAAAGCCGTCTCACCCAAGGCGGGTAGCCATCAAGCTTGAAGTATTTGGCAGACGATGGTGACACTATGAGTGCCGAGCTGGGAGGATTTAAGGACCCAAAGTACCTCTCACAGAGGTACAACGACACGTAGTCCTTGGGAATGTTGCGGTTTGCCGAAGTGGCCCCATAGAGAAACGCCACCGAAACAGCATTGGACAATTTGTTAAGGCGTCGCTGGCTGGCCTTGTTATTGTTGTTGTGGAAGTACCTGTTAAGTAGGGCACGGACCCAAGGGTTTGCAGAGAGGAAAGCCGTCCATTCGAGCGGTTTATTGGCCTTGATAAGTAGTAGAAAAAGTGCCCATTTAGTGGCCTTTTCTAAAGACCGGTGGAAGGCCTTGGCGTGGAGTTCGGCGTCCATCCTGGGGAAGTGTGGAGACGTGAATACGCGGAACTTGGGTACCTCTTTCCTCGGTCCTGCAGGGTCGAGTGGCTGCATGCAAAGAAGCCTAAATCATGAACAGTCACTATTGTCTTACAAGGCACAGAGCAAATTTACCTTTCGAACGAGTATTGACGGTTTTCAGTGGCAGGTTTTTAGTTTGTCGGATTTTTCTAGTATTTTTGCTCCCAGCATTAGATATGCTAGGTGTTTGAATGTGCCTTGTAGAGCTTTTATAGAGCGAAGCTACTTTTGGAAGTTATTGTTGCAGTAGTTAATTAGACTGGCATCAACTAAAAAAGTTTTATTTAGTTCTGTGGTATGAGGCATTTAGTTTGGGTATAATTTATAAGCTCGGCTGTATTAATAAGTCCTGTGTTATGAGCCATGGCATGGTACGACTCTAAAGATCTAGAATTCCTATGCTTTTGAGTATAAAAAGTTGCAATCCTGGAGTAAGTTTTTTGAGGGCTTGAAAGAATGGTAGTTCTGATTTATTTGGGAAAACTTCTGAAGTTACTTGATGAGCGTTGGGCCTAAGCAAGTAATAGGTATTAGTAATAGGTTTCATTTGTTATGGTACAGTAAACTGAGATTGACGAGCCTTTGAATATTGATGGCAATAAATTTATATTAATTGCGGGGAGAGTCTGAAATTAATATGTCTATGCACTGAGTATGTTATAAGGAACTGGATGGATTCTTCAACTCTCTTACATGGAGCAGTGTGGAATATGAAATCCAGGACGGAGATCCAGTATAAGATGAGGTAGTACATGTTCTAGGATTATCCATTTGTTTTTCCCGAATGATAGATCACCAACAGAACTCCTACAGTCCTATAAACTTATATTCCTTGATCAAAACAGGTTATGTTTCTAGTACGAACTTCCAAATCTTGTTAATACAGCTCAGGTATCGTATCCAGAAAGGTCAGCAATCAACAAAACGGATAACATAGACTGGTAAAAAACAAGACTGGGTTTACAGGCAGAACAATCTAGGTAGATTTATGACATTTAAAAGAATAATATTTGGGTTTTCAAGTGGAAGAGAGAACCAAAGGAATAACTGAGACATGCACAGAAATAAGTAAATGGAATCAATAAGTGTTCATATGAGAATTAGTAGACTAATGAACAAAAAAGAGTATTGAAGAAGGGCCTTCCAAGAGGTGTTGAAGAAAAGTGTTAAAGTCAATTCACCCTTTCGATATAGTGAGGTGTTACTTACTATCCCTATCCCCTAGCTCAATACTCTATTACTGTTAGATCCACCATAGGTAGTTTTCTACCTGTTAGTGTATTTTAAAGCCTCGCCGTCCAAACAATGGCCATTTCATAAATGCCGTCCCCTCAGTCATTATTGTACGAGATACCACGAGGGAATTTGAAGGATTTCACGCAAGCTATTGAATCCCGGTTGAGTAGGCAATCGTCAACTACTTAAGTGGCCAGTTTCCTTCCTTTGGGAACTCATTGGCGACATAGTAAACGGAGTACCTGACGTAACAAGAATTTAACACACTAGTATATTCTCAATTACTAGTATATTTTTATTACTAGTCTATTCCCTACACTAGTATATTCTCTACACTAGTATATTCTCTACACTAGTATAATCTCTACACTAGTCTTAGTCTACTCACGCTAGCTAACACTAAAACTAACTATATACACTTCCTAGTTTAGCACTATTACGTGTTCCATTTCTTAGACCTAGTACCAACGCGCATAGTGAGTCCGGTGTGACCAGTGAGTGAGGCCCAGAAACACTGTATAATAACTATTGACCCTGACATCAGAACCAAAAATTCCAAGGGTCGATATCTCATTTGATAGGATATTTAGAAATATAGAATCAGATTCAAAACAAAATCTTAACGGGATAATAATCTGTATATTAGTATAGTGTCTCATAGGTGCCACTAATATTCACACTTCAGTGCCTCACTAGGTTCGCAATTCACCCTAGTATTTAAAAATCACTACCATATTCCACACCTCACCACACCTTATACAAGCACACACGGTGTCACTACAACCAAACCACCTTCAGTCCACCTAAGCAATAATTCTTACCCAATAATTATTCTATTATAGACCCCTATATTTCTTATTCTATTCTACGACCACACTTTGTTCTATCCTTTATTCATTAAGCTATTATTTTTTGTTTTAGTATTCTGTTTTATTATTGTTTTTTGTTTTACTACTCTGTCTTACTATTGTTTTTGTTCTACTATTCTGTTTTACTATTGTTTTTTTCTACTGTTGTTGGTGTATTTTGGCTCAGCGCATTGACGCATTATCTGACCCAAGACCCATGCACTCCCAAACATACAGTCGCGGTGCCTTTCGCGTCTCCACAATGATCGCCTAGTACAAGCTCATACCACATCTTCGTGCCACCATGGATGCCTCGGACATAGGGCTACATAGCAAGACAGACCGGCGCTCAAGCGTGGCGTCGTCCACGTGCTCCTTGGCGCGTACCAACTCCATGAGCCGTGGCATCAGCATCAAGACCGTGTCGCCCAGCTACCACACGAGGCATGTTCTTGATCTAGATCTGGCGCCCGCTTTTGCTAATGGACGCGCCCGAAAAGATTCCGTGAATACCTACTCCACTTCTTCCAGTGCTCTGCAGTCGCCCAGCGCTTCTCCGGGTGCTTTTGGTGCTTCTCAGGCTCCTGGTGGCCCTGAGTTGAAGACTTTTCATTCCCGCCGCAGCAGCACCACCCCTAGACTGGATTCGGCGTCCCAGAGCTCGGACCCGACCTCAACGCATTCTTCATATGGGCAAAAAATGGATTATAGACGCTCGAGCTCCTTCGCAAGCGGAGGAAACTACGACTTTGACCTTCCTCCTCCTGCTGAGCTCTCAAGGCTAGATATCAATGAGCAGCTACGACTTTTAGCACTCAAGGAAATGTCCGTGGTGGAAATGCGGGACTCTATTACCAATATGAAGTCCAAGCTTCACGATTCTGAATGTGATCTTGCCAACCTACGCCATTTGATCCAGAAATCCCTATATCGCGAGCTTAATCTCCAGCACCTGGTCACCCAGAGGACAACGCACAACCCCCACCCTCAACCCGAAAAAGACACATCTACTGCTCTACCTAATGGCAATGGAACTACTCCTCTTAGACCCAGCAATAAGCAAAACGAATCCAGAGGTGCTAAGAGTGCGGAGGAGAAGCCTCATAATAGAGCCCCAGACCGACTGTCGAAACTATGGGCCAACCTTTCCAAGCCAATAACGTTCATCCAGAGTCTAGATCTGATGATCCTGAACGAGTTTGAAAAGTCTATAGTGGGCGACTTGAAGCGTGACAACCCAGGACATCATGCCCGGAGAGACAGCCAAGCCCAACGTGGGCGAAATCATCCGTACCAAGACGAAAATTACCGAAAGCATCAACAGACCCAGACCCAGACCCAGAACCATAATCAAGATCAGAACCATTACAACCCTAATCCACACAAACAAGATCATACCAATCAAGACCACCAACGTCATATCCAACATCAGCAATCTCTAGCTAGTCGAAGAGGGCACTCAGATGAGGCACGTCCAAACCAAGCTCGAGATATCGGCAAAAAAGACGCCGACGACATGTTTTATGCGGTGTCCAACTCCCTTTGGACCTTTGTCAATGAGGTGAAAACAAATGTGATTTCCACCATCAACGACAACGCAGAGCACCTAGTGCTGCCGCCCAAAAGCCCCCTGGCACACGAAGCCTCGGACGAAATCACTTGCTCTCCTCTTAACTGTGAAATCGAAGACCTGGGGGACTTTGAGAAGAGTGGCGACGATGACGAAAGCATAGATCTTTCCATGTACGCGTCCATGCGTCGCAAGAAGTAGGCCTTCTGCCTACGGCTTTATAAAGAGATAGAAAAGGACACTACAAACGCTTACATGAGATCTCAAAACATACTTGCATACTTTAACGCATTTTCTACAACCCCTGTAACCCTTTAATCATCTCCGAGTGCTTGAGGTCCTCGGCCTTCTTCTCAGACACGTCGCCAAGCGACCGCAAGTCTTTCAACAATATATCCTTGAGCTTGTCAAAGTAGACGTCCTGCAACAAGTTCCGGACGTTTGTCTCGGACTTCTCTATGATGGTACCCAAATTGACAAGGTGAGACCACTCGGCCGACTCGGCCTCCGTGCTAAGAGTCTGGGTGGTTTCTGTTTGTCGAGTCAAATTTCCCGCCAACGACAATGAAGACTGCGTGCTTTGCAAATCCAAAATCACCGACGTGGTCACCTTGTATGTGGCGGAAGCGGAGCTCTCGGGGATCACCTCGAACACATGGATAGCGTCCCACTTGCCGGATTTATCCTCGGTTTGCTTCTTCAAAAGCACCACTCCGGCAAACCCCTCCTCAATGCTATTGGCATCCAAGTCCTCGGCCGTGTCCCACATGTAAACCGAAGACAAGCCACTTCCCTCGTAATACAAGTCTCTATAGATATCGAAACTCTCATTGGCCTTGATCTCCAACTTTCTCAAGAGAGCAGAAGGGTAAGGCAGATCGTCATCTTCGGTGGGCGGATTATACTTATTGGAGTATGGCGAGCGGTACAGGTCTCCGTCCCGGTTATAGTCACAGCACAAGAAATCCTTGTTTGTTTCTGCACACTTCATGACCTTGAGGGGGGTGTCCACGGACGACAACAAGTCCTGGGCCAATTCGGCGGATTCTTGCGAGCGGTCGAGCTGGAGAAGCTGGCAGATAGAATCTAGGTTCTTGGCCACATGCTTGGGGTCTAGGCGGCGCAACAACTCAAGCGAGCTGTCCAATCTGGTATCGTTCAGCATGGTGGAGAGGGTACTTGGTGTAGGGTGCTCAAGTGCCCGTCTCAAGTGCGCGGTGCACGGGTGTAAGGCCTGGGCCAAGCAAGAGAGCACTGGTCTACTGACCTCTACTAGTGTATTTAAAATGGAGGTGACTGACTAGGAATAGTTGATGGAGTATTTCAGTTAGTCGGTTGGTGGCTCAGTTGGATTAGTGGTGTTTTTTTAGATATTTAGTGCATTATATCAATTTGCCTGGAGTCCAGCTCAACACCACTAGTGAGCATTGTCTATGGGGATTGCTATATGTAATTTTTTTCGGAAAGTATATAAAGCGATGTAAATTGGAGAATAAAAACATTTGATATTTAAAGGGAGAATTATAGAAGTGAAATAATGAGAATAATAGAAATGTAGACAAGGGTGAGCTAAGGCAAGTGTGCAGTATAAGGCAAGCGTGCGACTGTAGCCAGAGACCAGTAAAGGTAGTAATACACTTGGTTAAAGTTTCTATGTACTTCTATTGCAATATGTAGATTGTGTCAACTTGATTGCCTAATTGGTTATTTGGTATTGGTTAATTGGTATACCGGACTCTAGATTAGGTATCTATGACCTAGACTGGAATGTACTCCACGCCCAAGCGAGGAGCGTTGAGCACGATTCCAGTGATGATGCCCGAAATCAAGCCAGCCACAGGCAAAGTAATCAACCAACCCAGGTAACACCAGATCACCATTCTCCAGTTGACGGACTTCAAGTCCATATTGCAGATCCCCACGAAAACAGTGGCTCCGACTGCACATTGTGTGGTGGACACCGGAATGGCCAACTGCGTGGCCATGACAACCGTGATGGCCGCACCAAATTCGATTGCAAATCCTCGCGACGGAGACTGCAAAATCATCTTATTCCCAAGAACACTCATGATTTTGTAGCCAAACGTCCACACTCCCAAAACCAAAGATGCTCCGGTGAACACAAGAATCCAGATGGGTGGCGTGGCCTTCAAGCCCTGGTCCGCCCAGATCAAGTATACTGTAGATAATGGCCCCGAAGCATTGGCAATATCGTTGGCACCATGGGCAAACGACATGGTACATGCAGTGATGGCCTGGAGCAACGAGAACAAGAACTCGATCCGGTTGTCGTAGAATTTGGACTTGGCGTGCATATCCTTCACGTTGTTACCCAACATTCCGGAGTTGTTGACCTGGCTGGAAATGACATCTTGGGTGAACCCATGTGAGACAATAAGCCACAAGAGACGGGGCCACAGCTTGGGTCCACTCTTTAGGAGCTCCCACCATTTTTGACGTGTCGACTCTGGCTTTTCACTTTCGATGGAGATCACCTGGTCACTAGAGCTGATGGATTTCTTGGTCTCGAAGTGGTCCTCCTGTTTCACTACAGCATCGTTATCCTCAGCACGACGGCCTTTGTAGTAGTCAATCACTAGGAGTTGTCCTTCAGGAATAGGAGGGATATCGTCCACGGACTTGAAGTAGTAAATGGGGCCTCTGAAGATATCGTACCATTTCAAGGTCCAGTCCTCGTACAAGGCAATTCTTCTGACGACGGGGAAAATGAAAATCATGTAGACGATGGTGGCCACAGACCCAACTCCAAAGATGGAGCCCACAGTTGCACCCGTAGACAAGTCGTCCAACTTGAGCTTTGGCGAACCCTTCCACACAATCAACATGGTCAACACGGAGAAAGTGATGAACACCAAAATGGGGATCAAGATCAAACCGTTCTTGATTCCACGGCGAGTATCTTTGACTTCCAAAACACCAAACTTAATGATGAGGAAAACAATGGACGAAAAGGCTCCGGCAATGGCAGGCGCTATGAACCACGAGGCAACAATCTGAGCAAAACCTTTCCAGCCCCAGATCACATGGTCAGCACCCTTGGCAGCAATACCCACACCAATAACCGCACCAATGATGGAGTGGGTGGTGGAAACAGGCATGCCAATTGCAGTTGCAATGGACAACCAGATGGAAGAGCCCACTAAGGCCATGGCCATGGCAAACATGAGCACCGTTGGGTCCAGCTCAAAGGTGTCAGTTTTAATAATCTTCTTTCTAATAGTATCGGAGACTCTATTACCCACTAAGACGGCACCGAGAAACTCCATGATGGCAGCTAGAACCATGGCCTGCCAGTACTTCAACGACCTGGAGGAAACCGACGACGAGAAGGAGTTGGCCACATCGTTGGCACCAATGTTAAAAGCATCCAAGAACGCGAATATAATCGCTATGGCAAAGATATAGTCGAACTGATGGTAGTAGCTCATTTATATGGGAAGTGTATGCCGAAGAATAGTCTTAGAGAGAGAGGTGTGGAGGAGAACAGGGGACATTTTAAATAGGGAAATGCTAATTAATGGGAAATTAGCCTGGCCACGGGTGCCAATTTCCGGCTCCAAGCTCCTGACGTCCCCTCCGATTCATTAACATATGGGGCCTGGCTATAGGCGATTTTTTTTTCTTGTCTAGGAGAGAATTGGGTGCAAAATATCCCGTCCAAATTCTTGGCGCGCACCTTGGATGCTTGGCGATTCACGTTTATGGGCGCAGCCATAAGCTTCCACATGGACGTCTGAGTTAACATGGGATAAGAATATAGGAATTTTGATTTGACGAAGGAGTAAAAGGGAGGTTGATATACTTGATATTCTGAACATTCATTCCTATCGACTCTCGTGACCGCTTACTCTGTAAGGACATACCGTGCTATACAGACTCCTGCACACATTCCCGAGAGTGCTCACTCCACTAAGACTATCCCACGTGGTGGCTCGCTTATCGGAAGGTCTATCAGCCAACCAGACAAATACTGTAGTACAGTGACGTCAATATGGTGACTACACATTCCAAAGACAATTTGGTATTCCCCAATATCATGTTAAATGCTTTTTCAATATGATTTGATTAGTTTTTCGGTAAATGGACGATTTTTTAGTTTGGTATTTTTGGTAATTAATATTGGCTATTGGGGTCAGGGCTCATACGCTCTTTCCCCCTGGTGAGGTCTAATGTACCGACTAAGTCTAGTGCGGGTGGAGGTGCCTAGCCGCACTTGAGTATAGCCAAAAGCCAAATTGTCCAAACTGGTGATAACTATATAATGACTTCTAAGTTTAAAACTGGTGTATTTACTTCCAGCACGTGATGTATAATCGTTTTAGATATTTTTTGAAATATTTTTGTTAACTCTGTATTGTCTTTTTTTTTTGTCATTTCTAGTGGATAGTAAAAACTGCGCGGTTCAGTCTTAAGTGGGTGCAAAATACATACACCACTTGGAGGTACTTTAAAATTTGCTCTTAATTCCACTACTCTATTTTCCTTTCATTTTCATTAAAATAAAAATCCAATGAAAAGACTAGTTATTCAAATGCTAGTATTAGGACTAGTTAATCAGCATAGTCATTTAGTAGTCAACAAGTCGTTCTTAAGTACTACTTCATATATAGTAGTTGATCAGCACCACACATAAACACTAGTTATTTAGTACAAATGGTATATTTAAGTATAAGGTGCAAATACTTCATAAATTGAAGTGCTGGTGTATATAGGATTACTGGAGGCTTTAGAGCCATACTTGAACGTAGTAACAAGGCTCCACTTCTCATATAAGCTTCCTAGTCCTCTCATTACTGGGTCCTTCCATAACCTTTAAATGCATTTAAGTATATGGTAGCACCTAAGAGTTCCGAAATAGTATTACCATGGACTGCTTCTCGAATAGTATTACATGGACAGATTTTCGTATTCACTTGCAAACCCAACTCACCAAATATAATAATAGTGCCAATTATTTAGAGCCTAAATTGGGAAGTTCAAGAAAACTCACCGCTAACTTCGATCACAGTCTGTAGAAGTACCTCTGGCTCCCACTACAGATCAACCAATGAAATGCTAATGACTGGACCTCTGTTCACTTTTCTACTACTCTACTACATACTATTATTTGCTACTATACTAGAGATACTAAAAAATAATTAAATCGATAAATTATCAAACAACTTAATTGTAATTTAATTGTAACTTAATCGAAACCCATCCAACTTAATTATCAGTACTAGTCTCGGAGGACTGCCAAGGCACATGTCCGAGGAAACACTGTTAGTTAAGTACTAGACAAGAATCCAGAAGAACGGTCCCTTAAATAAGTCTTTCAGTTTATTTTATTTTATTTTATTTTATTTTATTTTATTTTATTTTATTTTATTTTATTTTTTTTGCAATTCTTTGTTTCTTTCCTATTCTTTAAAACTCACCACCTCAGTTCCAATATTCATTCTTGTATTCTAATGAACTCCAACCCATGTCTACTAATTTGGTTGCAGCCAATCAGCAGTGCGCGAAAGAAGCTTAGGGGCCATGCGCGTCACGTGGTCTGGGGTCACTACTTTTCTCACCAAAATCTCGGATGCGAGGATCGGACTTTCTCCGTCTACTTTCTTTTGCCCACACAAACATTTGCCACTACTAATTATTAATCACTATATAAACATTCCTATTATTCCCCAAACCCATATATTCCAATGTTCCATTTATCTGCATCTGTCAAGCTACAACACAGAGCCCTCCTGAGGCTCTTGTCCTTCAAAACACTCCCCACTCCTAATGCCAATGCCTTAAAGTTCATTTCTCCCAAGAGCATCACCCCCTTAGAAAACAAGACGTTTGAGTTTTCGTCGTCCATGGATGCGGTGCACTCGCCATTGGCGCTAAAAGTGTTCAAGCTCCTGGGAGTCAAGTCCGTTATGATCGGTAAAGACTTCCTTACCGTGAACAAGCAGGACCACATCAACTGGGCCAACCTCCGGCCCGAGGTGGTGGACTTGATGGATGAGTTTCTTACTAAGAATAAGGAGCCGGCTATCACTGAGGAGTTGTTGAACCAAAGCGACTCTCTTGCTGCATCGGAAGACGACTCCGAAGTCGTTTCTATGATCAAAGAATTGATTGATACACGCATCAGACCGGCAATCCAAGATGACGGAGGAGACATTGAGTTCAAGGCTTTTGACGAGCCCACAGGAACCGTATTCTTAAAGCTTCAAGGTGCATGCAAATCATGCTCTCAGAGTGAGGACACTTTGAAAGGAGGCATCGAGTCCATGCTTATGCACTACATAGAGGAGGTGAAGCAGGTGGAGCAGATTCTTGATCCTGAGGAAGAAATTGCTAATCGCGAGTTTGAGCGCTTAGAGGCCAGATTGAATGCTAGGGCCCTGGTTTCTCCTTCCACAGCTTCGTCCTTCGCTCCACCTACACTTTAGCTCATTACATCATGACTTTATTTATCTTAATGAATGCATTTTCCAGATATACATTGGTTCATTTTCTCTATGTGTACGTTATATCGTTTTCTCTAGTATATACACTAGATCTTTTTTTCTCTAGATGCCTCGTCCAACACATCACTAACTTGTTGTTTGATTCGAGCTAGGTCTTTTGCACCCTCGAACCGAGCATTAAGCTCCTTCAATAAGCCATCGTCTAGACACTCTTTGCTGATCACCAACCTCACCTGATCAAATAGCTTCGCAAGCCATTTATCCGTGAAATGATGCCATTCTTTCGAAACATGGTTGAATCCTAGCACCAAACCCAAGGCTGCTATGCCCAATGCATTCTGTGCCTGTAGTCCTACCCAAAGATACCCACATACAGACAAAAGTGCTAGTGGTAATTGATAGTAGACGAAAGCAGACACCAACGAAGTGTAAACCACCGGCTGGATTTCCGTAGGAATTCTCACATCGATCAAGTTGGCTTTAAATGACTGTAAAGGACTTTTGACATGGGTGCGGTCTTTCTCGGAGTAGTTGGCGAACTTCTGTTCCTGCAAGCGGGCCACAAGCTGGCCCTTGAGGTAGTTGTAACTGTCGATACTCTCGGGCATGAAGTGCTTGGCAAAAAAGTCCTTGAGAATGTACTCCACGTTGTCGTTCTTCAAGTAGAGCTGCCACCAAGGGAGTTTTTTCGAAAAGAAGGCCTTGGTGCGAGGAAAGAAGTCGTCCTGGAGCTCCCTGTGCATTTTGTTTGCTCCCTGCACCAACGTGTTGAGCTTGAGGTCATTGTAGATGGCCCTGATCTGGGTTTCGGAGAGGTTATTGGCCGCAATCTCGCTTTTGATAAGGTTGAACAACCATTCCCTCAAATTCTCTGTTCGGGTAGACCATTGCAAGAACTTAATAAGTTCAATGATGTTACTTGCCTGGTATGCGTCGAAGTATTCAGCACCGGCCTTGGTCCCGTGTTTGTAGAACTCAGCAATGCCTTGGTACAACACTAGACTATCGACTTTGATGATATGCCTTGAGGTCTCGGAATTGGACAAGAAAGAGACTTGGCTATCCTCGGTGGAACGTGGTGTGAACTCGGTATTGTCGACCACGGTCAATATGATCTTCTTCTGCACTTGTTTGGGCAAAGTATCCAATAACGTGGACAAGTCACAAGTTACATAGATGTAGAACAGACACACGTCCACTAGCTTGGGGATATCGGCCAGGTTGTTGATCTCCAAGATCTGGAGGTTATTGGGAGTGGAGTCCAGCGAAGGAAAGAGGTTGGGGAACAGAGGCCTGTTCTGGCCATTTAGTACCGGAGAAGGTGCCTCGTACACATGCACCGTCCTCAGAAATGCACTCGGAAGTGTGTCCACACGCCGATTTTTGTCCTCAAGAATAAGGTTATTTTCAACCACCGACCGGTCCCGAATCCGGGCGTACCACGACTCACTTCCATCCGATAACGGGTTGGAGAGTAAGGTCTCTATGAGCTTAGACGAGCGGCGTACCTGCTCGCTTTCATACACCACGCCTACCAAGAGGTTCTGGGGAACAGGCGTATGGGCTTTTAGACTACGAAACGACTCGATGTTGCTGCACGTGATGGTATCGTAAGGGTACCATCGGACGTATTTCTTGAGACTCTCGTTCACCAGAGGAGTCAGACGGGAGGGGGGAACGGCGAGACGGCGAATTGTGAGATGAAACGAATATGAAACACACCTGAACCGTGCATTGGACGCCAGAAGCGGTCGCCATAGGGGATGCAAATGCATTATGGTGTGTTGGATACGTGGAGTGTTGGATGCGTGGGATGCTGGATGCGTGGGGCAATGGAATTCTTGAGCGTGGGTCCGCGATCAATTGCAGGTCACGTGCAAACCAGGCCTTCCCTACTAGTCATCAAAAGACATACACAGTAAGGTTTATCTTCTTTTTAATATGGTATAACAGTTGATCTCTTTTATGTTCCCTAAATTTTCATGTCTTGTTTGATATGTCTCCTGTGTGGATGTATGCTTTAGTATGCACTTACGCATCCACTTGAGCACCTACAATGTCTACTTAGAGTCTACCAGTCTACTGTTCTACATGGAGCCTACTAGTATACATGGGGAAATTTCAATGCCAGTCTCTTTCGGTATTTATAGTTCTTTAAGATTTAGTTCTGATAAAAAAAAAAAAAAAAAAAAAAAAAAAAAAAAAAAAAAAAAAAAAAAAAAAAAAAAAAAAAAAAAAAAAAAACTAAACAAAAGAATACTTCTTAGTTTTCCTGTTCTCTTGGTACCTTCATGCCCATGTCTAGATGTATATATCTTGAGGTGCTCATTTCATGATGTCATTATGTAGATGCCTTTTTTTCTTTCAATTCTAAAGCATTGCGCTTTTTAGAGTGTTCTCTCCAGAAAACCTTCCCAAGTTTCTAATATACCCTATTATGTGTTATGTACGTGACCTATACCGTGACCACCGTGACCACCGTGATCTATAGTGACTACCGTGACTACCGTGACTACCGTGACTACCGTGATCTATAGTGATCTATAGTGACTGTCTATATCGTGACCTAAACCATGCACAGTATGATATGTACTGTGATCCATGAAATCTGTTGTGTGCTGTTCAAATCAGCTACTGTAGGCTTTTTTTCCCGATGGTTTTCTCTATACTTTTTTTTTTAATTCTCATAATGCCAATTACTCTATTGTTCTGAATAGCTCCAATCTACTACAATGCCTCTATACATCTCTCCATGTTTCTCTACATACCTCTAAATATGCAATCTCCCCATATCCCTATATAAAACTCTTTCAAATACCTTCAAAGGCCATATCACTTCACTGACATGCCAGATCTGAAATTAGTCTCTGTCCAGTAAACATGCTTCAATGGATGCGCATTCTTTGTTTGGCCTCGAGCATTCAGACCGCGGCAGATACCTCCATGCGAGGTGCAGTCGCGCGCATATGACACATTTCCCCTGGCACCTTTCTACTGTAGATTCAAATAAAAGCCATGACGTCGTATTTGGCACGAGCCCGTGCTGCACTATCCAAGAATGAAGCCGTTCAGGTTCTTCGGAAATACGCTTCGTTTATAGGGCCTGGCGTCATGATCTCCGTGGCTTATATGGACCCGGGCAACTACTCCACGTCAGTGTCCTCGGGTGCCAGCTACAAGTACCAATTGTTGGTGATGGTGTTTATGAGCAATGTGTTTGCGGTGATTTTGCAATGCTTATGTGTGAAGTTGGGGTCGGTCACGGGCCTTGACCTTGCGGAAATGTGCCGTTTGGCCCTCCCCTGGTGGCTCAATTTGTTCATGTACGTGTGTTCTGAGTTTGCCATCATCGCCACGGATTTGGCTGAGGTCGTGGGTACGGCCATTGCTTTGGAGATCTTGTTTGGCATTCCCATGATTTGGGGCACGCTTATTACTGTCCTAGATGTGCTCTGTGTGCTTGTAGCATACCAGAAAGATGGTAACATGCGCCAGACCCGGATCTTCGAGGCCCTTGTTTCCATACTTGTGGCCTCTACATGCATCTGCTTTGTTTTGGAGCTTTTCCAGTGTGATTTTCCCAAAGGTGCCGGTGGCCAGATCCTCAGGGGCTTTTTACCCACCAGCGGAGTCATGTTCAAAGAGACAAATGCGCTATTCTTGAGTTGTGGCATTGTTGGAAGCACGGTGATGCCACATTCCTTGTTCCTTGGCTCTTCTATTGTTCACTCTCGACTTAAAGATTACGACGTGGCCCATGGGAATGTTACCGAAGATGATGGTTCCGAGAGCGAGATCACTGCACCTGATCCGCTCCCACACACCTACAACTTGTTCAAGTCTTTTTCGGATGGAACTAGCCTTGCTTCCAAGTATAAGCCTACGTATGCTGCTATCAAGCACTGCTTGAGCTATTCATATGTGGAGCTCATTTTTTCGCTCTTCATCGTGGCCGTATTCGTGAACTCGGCCGTTCTTATTGTTGCTGGGTGCACATTATACGGGAAACCCGATGCCGAAGATGCTGATTTGCTCACCATATACGAGATGTTATCGCACTACATCTCACCCACTGCTGGACTCATTTTCGCCTTGTCGATGTTGTTTTCTGGCCAGTCTGCTGGTATTGTGTGCACTATGGCGGGCCAGATTATATCAGAGGGCTTTGTCAATTGGACAATTAGACCATGGCTCCGGCGTCTCGTGACAAGAGTTCTTGCAATTGTCCCCGTGGTTCTTTTCATCAGTGTTCTTGGCCGGGAAGGTGTTCCCAAGATCATGAACTTGTCTCAGGTGATCTTGAGTTTCATTCTTCCTATTGTCACTGCTCCATTGATATACTTTACTTCCAGCAAGAAGTACATGACTGTGTACCATAAAAGCGTCAATGCAACAGAAACATCGCCTTTGATTTCGGACGCAACAAGCTCCAATCAAGACGGCGGCGAGTTGCAGAAAGTTACTTTTGAGAACGGACCTTTGCTCAATGCCGTGGCAATACTCACATGGCTCATCATCACCTTCTTGAACATCTACTTAGTCTACTTATCCTGATGAGAGTGGTTGACTGACTTTTTCGATCCAAAAGCTCATCAGTTTTAATACCGTGGGAATGTGCATCAGAAAGAGTCATTCTGTGCTTCATTTACAAAGAAGCCCTAAGAAGACGACGGGTTTGAACATTGAAGAGCTGTCACCTCAGGTTTCATTTCAGCAGAATCATCAGTCTAAGAGAATCATATCATACTACAGTATACTGGATGAAATGGATACCACATTTATGAGGATACCTTTGCATTATGATACCTGAGTTGAAGAATGTTAAGAATGGAACCGAGGGATAGAACACTAGAAGACATTTGTCAGTCTTAGAGTATCCACCATCCGAATATCTAGGCCCTACTATTCATAAGAGGTAGGTCCGTTGATCAGATTGGGAGCCCTGAATTGAAAACGTTCTGTATTGCAAGTTCACGAAGTTCAGAGGCTAACCAAAATATGAGTTCCATGCGACACATAATAGAATTCCATACTGAATATAGCACCATACTGAAGCATGATGCGCCCATCTTTTTTGAAAGCATAATTACAGCCATGAAACTGCACCGTTTAGAGCATTCAGAAAATTGAAGAAAAATTACTTGTATGGAGGAAGGCCCTTTCATCGGCTTAGACTTAAAACAAGTAGACTCAGGTTTTGGGGAGGTCCTAACTTGAAATAGAAACTTTAGTGTAGACTTCGGAAATGGGCCGTGGCTGCAAAAAAAGACCCGTACACCCGGCTACACCAGGCACTTTTGGACCCCCGTGTAAAAGTACAATTTATTGGATTGAAGTCATGAAGTTCTGGTAGTGCGTTATTTCAATTCCAATAAACACACTAGTAAAGTTTCAAAGAAAAATATTGGTTAGTGCGGGATTAAGGGCTAGGGTCGTGTCCGGTTTCGGTCTTTCCCAGGATCAGCTGATAATAACTGCAAACAATATGATCTTTCTCCACTAGAAAGGCTTTAACTTAAATTTTCTCAGCTTTTAGAGAGACAATATTCGGTAGGTATCGAGCTTCCAATACAGAAAGAGTCTGTCCGTGGACTTGAGTAACGCAAACCTTCAATGCCGCACCAGTATGACTAGCACCAGCCCCAGAGTACTTGGAATACTGCCCCAAAAGCATTTAGTGCAAAACAATTTTGTGGTGGTAATACCAGAAATATTTGATCTGAATATCCACAAAGTCACAATTGTTCACTTTACCCATTGTTGTGGTGTTCACCATGGTCCATTTGGGTCAACATGGTATCTTTTGAGTGTCACATATTCAATGGTTTCCCTTCTGGTTTATTTCCTGTTTTCAAAAGAATGAAAATAATCCAAAATGTTTCAATACTGAGTCTAGCCTTGAATGGGCTGAGCTTAGTCGTTGTCCTATTGTCAGGCAGATACTCGAACGGCGCGTATATGCAGTACCAACAAACAATAGGCCAACAAGTATAATTGGTTACCAGGCAAAGTTTTTCTATAATTATTTCGAGGTCGCTTTAGAAATTGGCATACAATGAAGTGTAACAAACAACGCATAATAGCTATGAGGCCACATACACATATACGTGAAGTGAGTTGTCCAAGCAGAGACTGCGTGTGTTTACCAGATTCTGTGACTGAGCCAGCCATGCCAGCCAGACATAGACAGCCATATACACTCCCATTTAGTATTGACTAGAGGTCAAGGTAGTGTATTGTAGGCTCATCCAAGGGTTTAAATCAGGGTCAGGTGGTTGTAACATGCAGGACCATTGCTAAGCTTTCAATTGGTGGTTGAATAATTGTCAGTGGTTTGGTCTAACATATTTTTATGTCTCTATCAAAATCATATTGAAGGCCTAGTATATAGATCAAAAAAATTATCTTCTTTCATATTTCAAGCTGTTCACTAGGATAGTTTCCTATTAAGGGAATTTACCCAACGATAGGTTTATAAAGGCATAGAGTCGTTAGGTTCTTTTCTCAGTTTTCATTCACATCAACTGTAAGTTCTTAACTTTGATTTGGAATCACGAATCGTGTCTTGCTTTTCATGCTCAGGTACCTTCATTAATCACAGAAACTTTCCTAGGTTTCTCAGTTGATTTTAGTGTAAGGGACAAGTCTCATGGTTCTATTGGGTAAGAGTACAGTATCCGTAAAGAGAGGGGTTTTCTCAAAGAGTAAATAAATAGGAGGATGGGTGAAAAAAAAAAAAATAAGTTAAGCGAACCAGTGAGAGGGGGTCTCATTTATAGACAATTTCTCTTTTCTTACCCCGCCCAGTATATTTGCAGCCACCAGACATGCAGGAGCAGCGAGCAACGAAATATATAAGGTAGGGCATTCCCCCGTGTTCCGAAGTAATAATTAGAGAGAAAAAAATTGACTGGCCAT
The DNA here is from genome assembly GCA_002370185.1 of Metschnikowia sp. 01-655c1. Taxonomy (NCBI): domain Eukaryota; kingdom Fungi; phylum Ascomycota; class Pichiomycetes; order Serinales; family Metschnikowiaceae; genus Metschnikowia; species Metschnikowia sp. 01-655c1. The sequence goes on from NKZO01002028.1 coordinate 209,298, forward strand.
TTCAAGGGCTTGGGTGTATTCACTTTTCGTATTACAAAGAGGAGATGGTGCTATTACTGTTCTTGCCACCACAGAGCCTTAATAACCTCTCACTAAATTACTGCCACTGACTGCTTACTGACTACTTACTGACTCTTGACTACCCGAAGAATTCTATCAACTCATTGAATTGTAACTACTTGTTACTTGACTGGGTGGATTAAGTATCTGGAACTGACTGAGTTTACAGACCTTGATTATTAGGTAAGGAGCCACGAGAAGTATTCAGTGGGTGCAGTTCTACAATCAATCAGGAATATACCAATTGATCGAGTACAAACAGAAATAGCTCGGATCTTGATTGACCCTTTCTTTCTGAAAAAAGTTGCTATTCCCAAAATCACAAGCAATGTGTGAAACCTTTTGAGTCCATTCAATTGACTCGCAAACTGAGGTGGGTGAAAAAATACAGTGCTACAAATGTAAAGATAAAAAGAGTTAATGCCACAAAAAAACTATTAAAATTCAGTTTCAAAAAATGAGTAATCCGTTTAAACACTCATATACCAGAAGCCCTTTACCATTTGAGAATCTCAGAAAATCTTGCGGTATATGCTCAGGCACCGCCTAAAATCACATCCACCATGAATGAATTGATATCTGCAGTGAATAGATCAATGCAAAATTAGACATGTGCCGGAAAAAAGCTTTTTTGGTTTTATTCTGCCTCTTGGTTTAGGGCCGGAGGTTTAACATAACAGTATACTTGGCCAGAACCACTGCAGATGGCATATTGCTGACATGGCAATTCGTAGCGTTCCAACTCTTCAACGGTGATGGTGCCCTTGAGATCAAAGCCAGGCTCGAAGCACGAATTGGCGGGTCCAGTGGGCATTTGACTGCACACAACTTTGTGGATACATTCGTGGGGAATCTGAGAGAGTTTTTGGTTTCTGAAATCTTTGCAAAGCATGCCATTGGAAGAGTGCTCCAAGGCTGGGTAGTGGGTTCGGGGTCTCTTCGCAAAAGCAACTATTCGTTGTTGCTCGTACTCCAATCTCAGAAGCCGGTTCTTGTTGTCTGGCCGGTTTGCTTGTTCTTCCGACATCCTCATAGGAGAGGCGTTAACAGCGAGGATGCAAAGGGAAAATATTGCGGAGAGCTTCATTGGTTGGATATAGTTAATTGAAGATCGACCAAAGTCTGGGGGACTCGTCTGTTATATCTTATTTAACAGGCCGGGTGTGAGGAAATAACCATACAGGTTTACACAGCCCCCTAGCTAATTGGTTGGTGATTTTAAATGCCATTGTTTACAAGACATGGGACCCTAGAGCAAATGCTGGGTGGGTCATTCGGGAAGATCTCAGACGCGCAGCATGTACTTGTCCATATTCTTGTCCATATTCTAGGCTCTATTGTGTGCGCAATGGACCTGGTCTGCAGATACAACGTAATAATCAATGTGCATGGTCGTAAGATCCAAGCATCCACTGGTGTTTTCCTCTTAGTATGCCATGGTATATTCCAATTGATTTCCTTCTGTTCTTTTACAGAGGAATGCGTGTTAAGTATAGGAACTTGTCTAAGCAAGAGGCGATTTTAAGGTAAGAGGACACTGGTTCTGGGCCATTTGAATAGTATTTCCTTCTGTTCTTTTACAGAAGAATGGGAGTTAAATTTAGGAACTTGTCTAAGCAAGAGGCGATTTTAAGGTAAGAGGACACTGGTTCTGGGCCATTTGAATAGTATTTCCTTCTGTTCTTTTACAGAAGAATGGGAGTTAAATATAGGAACTTGTCTAAGCAAGAGGCGATTTTAAGTATATCTCCCCACTTCCACATTGGTTCAATACATGCTCATCTGGTCATGCATCAAGTTAAGCTGTGTAATTGTCAGTCATGTCTTCTTTTTGGTTGCGCTTTGAGACGTGTGAATCAGATCCTTGGAAGCTTATAGATGCCCTGCAAGGTCCATTATACTGGTGAATAATGCAGCGAAATCTGGTAATACGAACAATGGCAACATCCATATAAAGGAATTTTCTTGAATTCTGTTCTCAGCATGTGATGATTAGTCTGAAGTTACCCCAAGACATGAATTGATATGTGAGTTGTCTTATCTTAGCTGGTCATTTCTACCCACTGTACCATGTGGCCTGACCAATTAAACGACCCTAATAACCAACCAGTGTGACCAACCAATCAGACCATCCAGTGTGACCATTCAAACCCCAATTGTGCTTAATTAAGTTCACCTCATTGTCGATCTATAATGAATGCCTATGGATCACTAGTAGGTAGACAATCTGGTGCGATTTGACGATGCACCTTTTATCTGCTCATAATATTTTGCTAGCTCGCTACGCTCAAGCACACCAAGCATGTGCACCTTTTAGTGGAAGTAGCAACAAGCCTTACCAAGCTCCATGGATCCAGAGGTCAATAATATTATCATGGGGATACGAGCCAAACTTGAAACAGCACCCTGCAAATAAAGTAATTTCCAAATCCGGAAATTTCCAAATCCAATCAATGCCAAATCCAATGAATGCCAAATCCAATGAATGCCAAATCCAATGAATGCCAAATCCAATGAATGCCAAATCCAATAATCCAATCAATGCTAAATCTAGCAATTTAAAAATTTTGTCTTTTCACAATATTATTTTTGATAATGGTTTGCATTGGTTGGTGCTGATTTGGTGTTGTTCGCTGGGTGGAGGATCTGAGACCAGAATATGCGAGATAAACCCCAGGACTCGCGCATTCAAGTGCTTGCTAAGTCTTGAATAGTGCACTTACTATTTGACGCTTCATGGTTCCATCCAGTGATTTATTGATTTCAATAATTTCATATTTGAAAAGGTGTGATTATGTGCATTTTCAATATCACCTTGGAAAATTATCTTGGATATTGGACTACGTTCTGAGATGTCTCAGCTGTATGAGTAGATCTATTAGTGTAGAATAAGTGCACTGTATTGTTCAGTTGACTTGGTGCCTCCGCCTTGAAAAGTAAGAAGTGGCGTATAATAAATCAAACATGGTGTTTTTGGGCTGACGAACTATAAACTGTTCTGTAAATTAGCCTCTGAAACTCCTTGTAATACATATTACATATTACATATTACATAATACATGTTGCATAATACATAGTAGTGGAAAACTGGGATTGCTCAATGGCCAAGCACCTTCATTAATGACCCGAGTCATACTCTTGAAACCCATACTATGAGACCCACACAGTATGATAAATACTTTCATCTTATGGTTCTAATTCTTCCCAATTGTTCACACTAGACACTCAGAGTGTTGTAACGTCTTGTATTAATTGCTCGTGGTCATTAAGTTATGTGAATCTACCGCTTCTGCGCTTGTGCGGTGCCCGAAGACTGGCCAACCGGCCGGATTTGGATGATAACACTGGCTGCGAAGACACCGGTCCGGGTAAAGTACCTTGGTAATCGTTCAACAAAACTGGGAGCTTCTTGCTCACAGGAAACGACAACGTCTTGCCATTGCAGGCGTTGGATTTGGTAAGCAAAAACAATAACTTGGCGATTTGCTTGTACAAGGCCTTCTCGAGCGCCGTGGGGACCGACGGCGATGGATTGTGTAAGTACCGTTCTTGACGCAACTTGTTGAGCTTCAACAAGTACTTGGAGATGGCCTTTTGCATTTCGAAAGGCGATTTTAGAATCTTGCTCTTTTGCTCTTTCAACTCCTCCAAAACTTTAATGTCCTCTGGCTCGTATTGCGCTAAGTTCTCAAGCTTAACTTCTCCCGAAGCCGATGCGGCTTCCGCAATTTCCTTCTTGTCTTCCGAGCTCTTCTTCTCTTCACTTTCAACCTTCTCATCTGCGTCAGCCTCTGCGTCAGCGTCCTCGGGCTTGGTCCCATTGTACTCATGGGTGATATCAGCCAACTTCTTTAAACCCAAATGGTTGAACCAGATGGCTTGCTTGATATCACTACCCAAGATGGCATTGCGGGAATCTACCGAAGGCCCAATGGAGAGCACATTACTCTTCTTCTCGAAAACACGCAACTCGTTTGCATCGCAGTTCTTGACCAAAGTTGAGTCTAAGGGAGGCTTCAACGTCTTCTGCTTGTATTGCAACCACTTGGGCGACTCGATAGTGTACCAGTTTGGGTGGAAAAAGCCTTCCATTATTTGAGAGTTTGCCTCGGATGGCAATGAGATTTTGGAGATGGGGTTTTTAAAGGCCTTGATGGGGCCCGAAAGAGAGGAGTTGACTCCAGAACCAACGGCCTTCGAAAGAAGCCAAGGGTCCGGAACGACAGTGGACCTAGGATCAAGCGACGATCTTCCCGTCAAGCCAGAGAAAAGCGGCTGGCTAACACTATTGGTATCTGCAGAGCCCTGCATGTTGTATGAGTTGTGATAGCTAGGAGCGACTGGTTCGTCGTATTTGTTAACATGAGTGATGAACTCGCCATTGGACGACAAATGTGCTTTCAGGATCTTGTCGAAATCGTCTCTGAAAATGCCCAAGGGATCCTCGTCGTCGGACTCTTTTTCCTGCAACAACTGGAGACCCAAGGCTTCCACTTCACGCAACAAAACGTCGGTGATGGATCTGAAAAAAGCGTCGATTTCCACATACATCTCCGAGCCGACCTCGTGCTCGAGAATAGCTGCGCTGGAGGCCACCACAAGATCGTGGAAAAGGTGGTATGGCAGTTTGTAGTTAAGTGCAGAGACTTTCAGCAATACACTAGATTTGGGACCGTCAGGGGCTTTGGACACGTGTTCTTGGTACGCCTTGACAATCACGGCTGGATTGGGTTCATGGAAGGCCTCGGGCACCACTTCGGCCGAGAGCACTTGATGATTGTCTGCTTGGGCCAAGACCGGGGCGAGTTGCAGTAGTAGAGTTTGGAAGGCTGGCGTTAGTGGATGTTTGGTGTACGGAGCTGGCGGATTGCCAGTATTTCGAAGACGTCTGGATTGATTAGACATACCTTGAGCAGACATTATATAAGTGTAGGGTATTAGAGATATTGATTGTTTTTTTTTCCAGACCTACCGCGGCGGCCGTGTATGCAGGAAATTAATATACCATTACCCAGTGGTGAGCAGTTGCACTGAAAAGTAGCACTGAGAATTAGTTTGTAGCAGCACCAGTAACCAGCAATGAGTGAACTAGAAATGAGTGAACCAGCAATGAGTGGACCAGCAATGAGGGATTAGTCATCAAACAATAGTTTGATTTCGTCGATCCTTTGTTTGCGTCTTTCCTCCTCCTCCACCTCCACGGCTTCTCCCATCATTCGTTTCCTCTCTTGTATGCGGAGCATCTTCGTCTCTATAGAGTTTTTGATGATGAAACGCACTACCTTGACATTCTTCTCCTGCCCAATGCGGTGTACACGGTCTATGGCCTGGTCCTCTATACTGGGCGACCACCAGGGATCCATCATGTATGCTCTTCGGGCACACGTGAGATTGAGCCCCACTCCGCCTGCCTTGAGAGATAAAAGTAGAATGGTGATCTTTCCGTTTGCTCCGCTCTCCTTGGTGAATTGCCGTAGAACCTTCTCTCGATCTGCCACATTGAGCCGCCCGTCGAACTTGTATAGAAGAAAGTCCTCGGCCTCGCCCGTTCCCAAGTTCTTAATTTCGCTCTCTATGAGATCAAGGTATGAGGAGAATTGTGAGAACACCACCACTTGTTCTCCCGGACATTGGTCTCTTAGTTCACGAAGATGGCTGACCAAAGCGTTAATCTTGGAAGACGTTTTTTCGGGGTTGTAGTAGTATAGCTGGAAATTGTAATCCGGCTCGTTGGCGTTGTTGGTGTGGAACCTCACTTCCTTGGCCGAGGTGTCTTTTGCTCGTGCCTTGAACAACCTGTGCTTGGAGATCGGGTGTCTGCAGTCGGGGCAGAGAGGGAGGGAGCCGTTGCTTTTTTGGAAGTTAATGTGCTCCATCACACAGTGGAGGCAGAAGTTGTGGCCACACTCAGTGAGCGTAAACTCTCCTATGGTAATGGGAGCTTGGGTGCAAATGGAGCACTCGGACCCGGCAATGTCCACTCGCTTGTAGAGACTGTACATTTTCTCCTTCATGACTGTTTCCAGCGCAAACCTTTCTTCTATGATGGGCTTTTCGTACTCGGCCAATTCCTCTTGCCATGCGTCATCGAACTCACCACTAGAAGCGACCAAGTCCGGGTGACAGCACACCTGGCGAAGACGAAGAATATGGGTGAGGATTTGCGTGTACTTTTTAAGCAAGTCGCCTGATTTCATACCCTCTTTATACGACTGGAACGCCTTGGACTTGAAGTAGTTGTAGAAGAGCTGCTCGCGGTCGGAAAACTCAAGCTCTTCAATTTGTACTTCCTTTTCGGGCAATTGAACCAACGGAGTACCATCTTTCTGTTTCATGGCCTTCGTACGTCGAAGGAAGATCGGCTGCAAAATGGACTTGACAACGTCCAACGTCTGGTGGAACTTCTTTTGCTCGAAAGGAAGAGTGACAAACGTCTTCCAGTAGGAGAACTGGTCCCATGGCTGCACCTTCAAAAACTTGACTTGCGAGAAGATATCATCGAGCCGGTTGACCACTGGAGTTCCCGTCAATACCCACCTTCGGTCCAGATTGAGTTCATGTACAGACCGAGCTGTTTTGGTGGCTCTGTTTCGAATTGTATGGCCTTCGTCTAGCACTATTCGGAAAAAGTCCACCGAATATAGTCCTATGTTTGGGAGTTTGCCGTATTCATCACGGCTCTTGTTGATTCTGGCCCATTCATTCTGGACAGTACCGTATGTAGTGAGAACAACTATAGGGATGTTGTTTTCCCGGTTGCACAACGTGAAACTGAGATCCGCCTGTACCAGTTCACCGTAGTAAATGATACACTTATGGTTTGAGTTGTTATTGGCCCGTTCAAACTCGTTCTTCCATTGCGAGAGAAGCGACATGGGCAAGATTATAAGTGTGGACTTGGACGCGTATTTCTTGGAGCTGATGAACGTATTCTTGGTATCGTAAGGAACCGAGTTGATCAAGGCCAAGGTCAGAATCGTCTTTCCGAGACCCATCTCGTCGGCCAAGATTCCTCCTTTAAGGAAGTTCCTCATGAGTGGTTTCTCCAACGAGAGCTCACCATTATAGAGGTTAGCATAGAAGTGATCTTGTTGTGGTACATTGCTGTTTTGCAGAGAAGATCCACGTGGGTCTAGAGGCCACTGGAACACACTCCACAACGGATGCATCATTCCCTCATCCTGTTCGTTGATGGCTCTTCGTCTTTGGGTAGAAAATGGTGCGTCTTCAGAAACAGAGAGTGCTTCTAGCAACTCACCCTCTTTTTCCCGGCTAAGCATCCATGCTAGACCTTGTTTCTGATATGATCTCAACAGTAAGCGGAAGTTTTCCTTGGGAGGTTCTGTTGTTTCGGGCAAATTGTCGAGAAGATCAGACTGCTGGTTTGAAGTGTAGAATTCTTTGAGCTGGTCGAGATTGAGCTCTTCTGTAGGGCCCAAGGCTTCGGGTTTTGGAGTGTTGGATTGAGAAGTGTCCGAGTCATCAAGGACTTCCGGTTCTTTAGACAGCGAAGGAAAAATGCTTAGGTTTTCGAAAAGCCTAGAAATTGCTTTTTGTTTCAAGCGCAAGGCAGCTTCGTTCTCTGTTTCGGACGAGAAGCTAAAGTTCAGAAGCTGCGTCTTCTTCTTCTTTAAAACACCCTTTTCATCCATATCCTCGCCTGCAAAAAGCAACTGCTCGGCAAAAGTATTGTTATTGAGGTAGCAGTAGATCTGGAGAAAAAAGGGGTCACCTATGGAGAGCCTGCGCAGAGTATCCATCAAAACCACGGCTTCAAAGCTAGCGAGGTCCAAGTCGATCAAAGGCAGTAGTATACGGGTAATATCTTCAGGAAGGCGGCCGATTTCGCGGGCTTCGTCTTGGGTGTATAGACGAATAACAGCGGAATCGCCGAATTTGGAAGCCACAATCGACGACTTTTTGATCTTATTAGGGAGAAGCCGTTTTATATCCAAGCGTTGTTCGAACTTGAGCGTTTTGAGGTATGGGCGTGTTGCCCATGCCTGTACATCCAAGGTCCCAATGTACCGTTTCCAGGACATGTTTTCTTTTTTCTGTCGAAGCCGATTGGAACAGGCTTGCATTTCTTCCTCGATCCCCCGAATCCGGTCTTCGTACGTGCCGTTTTGGGACCCAGAGTTTTGGGTACCTCTTTGCAATGGCCCATTTAGGGACCCCTGTGACCCATTTTGCGAGCTTCGTTGCCCATTTTGCGAGCTTCTTTGCTCATTTTGACTATTCTGTAATTCCACAGTCTCTCCCAGGTCTATACCTGAAAAGTACTCGTTCGAAGCCAATTGTATATAATTTGGCCGGTTGAAATATTTGGCATGTAGGTGTTTTATTACATGTTCCGGTACTTCACCAATGATCGGCGTGATCTGGCCCCAGAAGAGATCGTACCCGATCTGTGATAATCTCTCTTCTTCGAAATTCTCGGGGACCTGCGGAGAGGAAGGTTGGCGCAGAAGGAACTCCGCTGTTACATGTTCATCAGGAACAAAAAGCAGATCTTCCTCTGCGTCTTCATGGTCATCTTCATGGTCATCTTCATGGTCATCTTCATGGTCATCTTCATGATCTGATTCCTGGGTATTCAGGGTATTTTCTATTCCGTGGACCGATTCCTGAGTATCTGGTTCCTGAGGTTCAACCTTGCTTCTCTTGATCTTGTTGTACTGTCCCTGGAGCTCTTCATCCACTGGCTCAGGCTCAGCCAGAACTATAGTTTCGTTCTCCGTAACAGGAGGCTGGGGCTCCACTATAGGGTCATGAAAGAATCGCTTCTTGGTCAGAGATCGGGTGGTAGGCATCGATGGAGAATAGAGCCGCGTCTGGTTGCGCGTTAGACGTGTGAGAGATCGACTGCAAATACGCACTGTAGAGACGCACTGTTGAGACGCACTGTAGGGACGCACTGTAGGGACATACTGACTGGAGATGATACTCTAGTATGACGTAATATAGATGAATAACAGGATACGACACATCTTTAATTTTTGAAGTGGTTCTGAAGTATTGGGACGTATTAGGTTCTAGAGCCCCAGTTAATTACATACGATACATGGTATAGGTATGGTATAGGTATGGTATAGGTATAGGTATAGACATAGGGTGTATTCCATTACAGTACTACTAATGCTACAGGTCAATAGTCATAAGTCTGATGAGTCTATTTATGAACAGTATCATGAGTCAGTGGATGGATATGATGAGATGAGAATGAGATGAGAATGAGATGCTGGACCCTATAAAACTCGTTCTTGGGTGCAAACATTGATGAGGTGTGGATGTAGGTCCATAATTCTGTTCGTCGTAGAATGATAATGTTCATAGATGATTTTTGGTGGGTCATTTTTCGTAGTTTTTTCATAGTGAGTTTTAATAGTGATTCTTCATGTGATTCTTCATGTGATTCTTCATGTGATTCTTCATGTGATTCTTCATGTGATTCTTCATGTGATTCTTCATGTGATTCTTGTGATTTCTCATGTGATTCATGTGATTCTAGTGATTCTAGTGATTCTAGTGATTCTAGTGATTCTAGTGATTCTTCATGTGATTCCACTGGATCATTTGCGTTAGATCAACACATTGTCCGGGTTGAAAAGACTACCAAGAACACTGGGGTCTATCTTGTTCTTCTGGCACCACTCTAGTAGAAGAGCCTGAGAGAGCACCACACTGTCTTTGTCAGGCACACAAACAAGCACGCCCATATACTCCAAGGCCATGAGTATATCATCCTTTCGGAACCCCGTGGCTAGTGCCAAGTCAAGAAGATTAAATGACTCCCTTTGGCCCCGGATAAAGTCGTTGTATATGGTGAATGCAAGTCGCCGTGACCAGTAGCGAAGGTACACGATCTGGCCATATGGAGAGAGAGGGAACTCGGGCCCCAGAAGCGTCTGGCTGGGCGTGAGCAGCGCCAACTTATATGAAAACTCAATGAGTAGGTTCCCCAAGTGTAGTCGTTGGTACGGAGGAAAAATGCAGATGCAGGCGAGATTATTGTCAGATTCCCACGAGTTGACCTCCTTGGAAAAGAAACCCATGGGCTTGAAGTACTCGCTATAGTCTTTGCTGGCGGAGCCGGGCGATTGGTCGTAGCCATACACAATGTAGTAGTCAAAGGCTTGCACACTATAGAACACCGACTTATCGTTGAGAAAGAGCTTCCCGAAAAGCAGGAGGTTCTGACAGTAGAGAGGGTGCCGAAACCCGCGGACTTTCTTGATGATATAGGGCGTCTTCATGTCTCCATACACAAGCTTCCCCACCAGCGGAAACGGCGTGGCCATGGCGCACATGGACCGATGCACACGCATGGCATCAGCATCGGTGGAGTACTTGAAGCAAAACTCACACACCAAGAGCAGGTCGATCCAGAAGCCGTTATGTACATGCAGAACCGTCTTCCGACGCGAAGTGGCCACGCTGGGGTCGATTCCCAAGCGCGAGTCCCCGAGGTTCTGGAAGTATGCGCTATTGCCATACCAAGTAGCAAACTGCTGGTCACCAAAAACCACGGTATCGATGTTCCGACTCTGAAGCACTCCATACTCGGCGCCGTTGCCTACACTACTCTGTGACACCATGCCCCATAAACTCTAGATGAGTGGACAAGAGTTGCAGATGTTAGCGTAGTGGAGACTGGGGGCACTAGAGACGATGGTCTATGGAGACTACGGTCGGTGGAGATGGAGATGGTTTGTGGAGAGTAGGTGTTGACCGCACCGCGAAAATCTGCCATTCATCCACTGTATGGTCTCAAGACAATACCCCAGATGCTTGGGAAATTCTTGTGGTTGTATGCAGGTGTGGTTTATATTTTTTATATAATGGATTTAGTGAATATCCACTTTATTAGTTTTTTTTCTTAATATTTGGCGTGGTACATTATAGTGTATTATATTCAAGAAGTCTGGAGTCAGTGCAGACCAAGACGCGTACCGCGAACCACTCACTCACTCACTCACTCACTCACCATTCAGTACAGTCACTAGTTACTACTACCCATCAAATCCAATACACTGGACACACTCTATATAGTCTAGATAATACATTCGGTACCCTCGATACATTCTAATTGGTATTGACTTCCACTGGATACTGGCTGAACTGATACTGACTGAATCGAATACTGAACTTTTTTGAACTCTGACTTCATACGCATTGACTATTGATATAGACTCTCGTAAGACTACAACTATACCAAACGACTCCAATATAAGATGCCACCAAAAGGATGGAGAAAAAATGGCGAAAACGCACAGGCCCAGAGGGACGCCGAGCTCGTGTCCATTGATGATATACTCTTCCCCCGGTCCACGATCCAGAAACTAGCGAAGAACATCTTGACGTCCGAATCGGGCGACAACATGTCGCTCACCAAAGACTCGCTTATTGCCGTGCAAAGAGCAGCCACAGTGTTTGTCTCCCACTTGGCTTTTCATGCCAGACAGGTTGCACGTGACGCCGAGCGCAAGAACCTCAATTCTCAGGACGTGTTGCTGGCCTTGGAACGGGCCAATTTGGCTGGTTTTTCGTCTGAAGTCAAGCGTTCCTTGAGTACATACGAGGCACAAGTGGATGACAAGAAGAAGCAAAAGGCCGAGGCCAAAGAGGCTCCTGATGCAGAGCCTTCGGCCAAGAAGTTGAAGGCCAACGGGTCCAATGCAGTGGAGAACGCCAATTCTGGCGAGGAAGAGCCTGAAGATGAAATCGACGATGCTGAAGACGATGCAAACGAAACTGATGTTGGTGCAGACGAGACCTTGCCAGAGGATGAGAACACTGAGCAGAAACCCAGCAACCCAATTGCACTTTTGAATGAAGAGGAAGATGAGTTGGAGGGGTCTACTGCTGAGCCACGTGACGAGAATGCCTCTGACGAGGAGGAAGACGTTAAGCAATTGGCATGAGACGGCTATATTTCATGTCTTGAGTAAATATACAAACTGGCTAAGTTAAGTAGTGGTATGCGTATGGTATTATGGATTATGAGACAGATGTCACTTCAAGCATGCACTCCAGAACGGGTAGCCACACTCAAACCCCACAAAGAAATAGACCAAGAACAACACAAACGCAGCTCCGAAAATCACCATCTTCATATTGCCCAACCATAGCTTACGTTTGATGGAAGCAGCATTGCGCAGGAACACCAGCGAGGATGTCTGGAGTCTTTCCGTCTGCTCCACCAAAGAATTGATTTTATCTCCGCGGCCAAGGATCTTGTTGATATTATCAAGCATTAAGAGCTTAACTTCGCTGACCTCTTCGTGGGCTGAAATGAGCTGGTTGGGCGTAATCACGTCCCTGTAAGGCAGGTGGTCACGAGCACCGTCCGAGCCCCGAGACCCTTCGGTGGCTCCGTAGCTATAAGCACGAGAATCGGAGTCGTAGCTCATTTCCTCGAACTTGATGATCTGGTTCATGTATAACTTGAACTCGCCCAATTTGGCCTTTGCGGCGTGGTCATGGGCGGAAGCAGCCAGTTCCAGATCATGAGCAAGGTCGTGGCGGAACTCGAAGTACTTATCCATGATTTTCTTCATCACAGACAATATTAGCGTTTTGTTGACCTTATGGTTTGCTAGCACGATGACTGTGACCAAGTCATTTCCACCGTCTACGTTGTGGAGGTTCTTCTTCATGAAATACAACATCAAGTTGGATTTGGTCACCGACCGGTCCGTGACCACCGAAAGCAGCCCTATCAACGTTTTGCTGGCATTAATGAGCCCCAACTCCAGTGAGATGAGCTCCAGGCAGTTGAGATTAGCTATGGACTGCACCAACTTGACATTTTCCGTGGTATAGAGCGTGGTGGAGTTTAGCGTTAGCGTGGTATATATGACTGGCGTTAGTAAAGTATATAGGACGGAATTATGGCTACGTACGTTGCTTGTATAGATCATTGGCCGACATTGCAAGGAAGATGTGGAGTAGGGTGTTGCGCACATAGTACACTTGCTGGTCACGGTTGCACGGCTGTGCGCACTCTCCAACTACAGTCCCAGATAGACACTATTGAAGCAGTGCTACTTCTTAGGTATTAGTTGTATTGGGATTCGTAGATGATAGTGTTTGAATAGTCCATAAAATTTTGCTATATCAGGTTTGGAATATCATTGGTTCATGACACTAGACTCGCGCATACCAGTACTATGACCAGTAGACTAATAGTCTCTAATATTACAAATTATGCATACAATTTAAGTAGACGACAATGATCATTTTTATTACTCTATCATGGCTTTTTATATTGATATAAACCAGTTATTCCCTCTTTTTATATTTCTGAATGTCGTTGGCATCTGTCATGAGAGGACCGTAGAATATACTAATCAGTACTGTACGCACGTCACAATACTCTGTCAAAAGTGTAGGAGTTATAACTATGGGAGTCAGAATTTCAGCGATTCACATATCAATAAAGGTATTCCCTGCCACAATCTTTGGTTTTCATGTAGTGCTCGATGGTGTACATCCCACATGGATCGCATACACTGCTATATAAGACTATACATGGACAGGACACCATACAAAAGCTGGTACTTCAAAAAGACTTTTCTGGTGATTTGAGCTCAACTTTACAGGTAAGTTGAAATATTTTGTCTGAAGTCATGCAGTGGTAAGATTAAATTGGATCTGCGAGAACACCATATTCTCAGATACGTAGAAAACAACGCATCTACATGATACTCAGATTTTTTATATTTTTTTCATATATACTATACTATATTTCACTACTACACAATAATATCCTTGTGGGTAGCAGTAGTAAAATTAGGGGGTTGGTCAGTGATCAGTACAGTAATCTCTGCGCAACTGACATTCCTCAGTTTCAGTCATGTTGAGTCAGTCAATCCCTTACTATAGGCTTACCACCATCAAATGTTTTGTAGGGCTTGAATTAAAGAACAGCATAATTCGGGGAGTTCTAGGAATATCTGATACAGTTTTTGGGTGCAAAATACAAGTCTAATGTACACTATACTAGGCTACTAAAGAATTTACATCATTTAACCTTATTGCAGAAAAAGGTGGAGATGGGAACAAATAGCTCGTCATTCCGAGGAAAGTTATTTAAGTGGTGTATGAAGAATTGGGCAACAAATAATGTACTAAAGAGACGCTTAAATTACATTATTCTTCAAGATCTGAGGCTGGTAAAGGTAGACCTAAGATCGAGAGAATTATAACAACTGATTTAAGTCATTTCAACTTACACAGTGCAGCAGAAAGAGGTATGAGAGATTTAGTTACTCTAAGTTTTACAGGTCTATCAGATTTTTGGAACGTTTGTTCTGCTTAAAGAGCTTGGTACACAACAAATGAAAGATTAATTTTGGTGGCCTACTTTATTTTCTAATTGGGGACCTGCTTTACGTTTTAATTGTGCAGGTACGGTGGTATGGTATTTTATATTTAATGATGTTGAAAAAGATTATGCTGTTTTAAATGAGTATATACTCAAAAATTCGGTGTTATTTATATGTAGGGTGCTGTATGAATGTTCATCAATAAATATTATACATGGAATTTATTGATGGAGAAAGAAAAAAAAGCTAGAACAGTATATCCCCATCCACTCACCATATAGCTTTAAGCATTGTCGAATTGGATCCCCGTAGTAAAATTCTCATATCTCGGGAGTAGGTAAACTCACCCCTACTTTTAACATTGCAATCAGTATAAAATATAGAATAACTATAAACACGTTGTAACTCAGTTACATTATCCAATTGGTATACTAATTGGTGCACCGCACCTTTATCACAAACTTTGCTTTCCATATTTCTATTTACATAGGCAGTATATAGGAATACCAAGTAGTTCATTTAAAAAAGTTCATTTAATAGTAAAAGGGTACCAATAAATGTATCTAAAACAGGTGAATATTATAAATAGTCTGTGGACTTCTACATTAAGGACCCAGTACCAGTCGCATGCGACTAGACTATACTACTGCTGTACTCCCACCACTACCCTACTGCACAGAAATATACCCGTGTAATACTACCATGTCACTAAATACAGGATCCAAGATTGCTCTTGATTATGGACTATTTTTACTCATAACATTGTGCCCCATATGCCAGTGAGTAAGCACTACATACACTCTCAGTACTTTGCACCACAATACCTAAAAATATTTTTACTAAAAAATGCTGTGTTGTAGTTAGAATGATGTAGGTCAGAAAATAGAAAATTATTGAAGCTTCCTAAATAATACTTAATCATGTAAGACAATTTGTACTGCCCATTACTCTAGTACATAGTAGTATATAGGACGCACAGTGGGCCATCGCAGTGCGCATCAAGTCATCTCGAAAAAGTCTACGCTCCACTCTTTTCTACACCATGGGTAAATACAGGCCTCGGTTCAATGAGAAGGCCCGGTCCGGCATGCTTGCAAAGCAGGCAGCATTGAAGAGAGCCCGTAATAAGCAATTCAATCGGAGCCACAATGACGAGGACCCCAAGCCTGTGGAAGACACACCAGTGGAGGACCCCAACTCCGAGATCTTGAAGCCCATGACTCAGGCCGAGAAAGACGAGCGCAAGCGCAAACTCATGGACTCGTTGTACTCGGAAAACGAAAAAGAGGGCAAGTTGTCTCGAGCCAAGAGGAAGCGGTTGGATAAGTATATTGAGCATCAGATCAAGCGCGAGGAGAAGAAGGTGCTCTTGGAGAAATTGGCCCAGACCAAAGTTGATACCAGTATCATGGCGTCTTCAAAGCTACTAGGTTCGGGAAAACAAACCCGGCGTGAAGAGATGATCGAGGCTCTTCTGCTTGAACAACAGGGCCGTGCAGACGATAGAACGCGTGATATTTTATACGAGGAGCGAGAGGTCAAGGAGTGGGAGGGACTGGAGAGCGACGCAGAATCGGGAGAAGATCCCGAAAACCACGACTTTCCTCTGACAGAGTCCAAGTCCAGTTTCATCGACTACAGGCCCCAGGAATCTGGAGGGTCTGGCTTTGGGTTTGGGTTCTCCAACATCCCCAAGATCGAAAAGTCGGCGCCCAAGAAAAAGTACACGTGGAGGCTAAAGTTGGAGCAGGAGCAGAAGAAACGTGCTAAGGAAGAGGACGAGAATGACTTTCTTCTGAGCGAAGGTGAGGCCTCTCCTGCCACCGATGCAGAGATGAGTCCTTCAGAAGGTGAAGAAGAGGAAGAAGATCAAAATCAAGAGGAGTCTGATGATGAAGAGGATGAAGATGAAGATGAAGAACTGGATATGGGTACAGAGTCCAAGATAAAGACAGAAGACAATAAAGTGAACAGTGACAGTGACAGTGAGGGCAGTGGAGAGACTGGAGAGGATAGTGAAGAAGAGAGTGAAAGTGAAGAAGACGAAGATGTTCCAAGACTTATTCAGAATACACCCAAACACTCCGATACAGCCAAGTCGTTTAAGGAGTGGGCCGAAGAACAGGTGCGCAAGCTAGAAGGTCATCAGGACATGACCCTTCCTGAACTAAGCGAAGATATCCAGGCCAAATACGCCCAGGGAACACATCAGAACATCGAGCTCTCCGATGACGAAAGTGCAGTCCCCATCAATGAAAAGCTCCAGAGAACTGCATCTTATGTCACGGTGACAAGACCCATCGAAGTGCAGAACCTGCGCATGCAACTTCCCGTCTTCAGTGAAGAGCATCGCATTATGGAAGCTATCCATCATCAT
This sequence comes from Metschnikowia sp. 01-655c1, assembly GCA_002370185.1. Taxonomy (NCBI): domain Eukaryota; kingdom Fungi; phylum Ascomycota; class Pichiomycetes; order Serinales; family Metschnikowiaceae; genus Metschnikowia; species Metschnikowia sp. 01-655c1. The sequence goes on from NKZO01002028.1 coordinate 226,065, forward strand.
GATACCATAGTGTTGTGTGGAGAAACAGGATCAGGAAAAACCACCCAAGTGCCGCAGTTCTTATACGAGTCTGGCTATGGAGATGTTCATTCTGCCACTACTCCAGGCATGATCGGAGTCACACAGCCAAGAAGAGTTGCTGCAGTGTCCATGGCCAATCGTGTGGCCTCGGAGTTGGGAGATATTCATGGTAAGAGAGTCGGTTACCAGATCCGGTTCGATACCACGATCAAAAACGAGGGCCAGGAGAACGGCACGGCCATGAAGTTCATGACCGATGGTGTGTTGCTCCGTGAAATGATGAAGGACTTTATGCTCAGTAAGTACTCGGTGCTTATTATCGACGAGGCCCATGAGAGAAACATCAATACAGATATCTTGATTGGTATGCTCAGTCGTGTGGTCAAACTCAGGAGACTGAAGAATAAGCCTTTGAAGTTGATCATCATGTCGGCCACTTTAAGAGTGTCTGATTTCTCCGAGAACAAACAACTTTTCCCTGTCCCTCCTCCAGTGGTTCAGGTGGAAGCCAGACAATATCCCGTCTCTGTCCATTTCAACAAGAAAACAAGGCCTGACTACATTGACGAGGCCTTTAAGAAAACTTGCAAGATCCACAAGAGACTTCCTCCGGGAGGCATTTTAGTGTTTCTCACAGGCCAGAACGAAATCAATACAGTTGTCAAGAAATTGCGCAAGGAGTTCCCGTTCAAATCCAATAAGAAACAGCTCTACGAGACCAATGAGAACACCGAGTACCGCGCCAGTCATAATGTCACCATGGAGGCCGAGGATGTGGATTTGGAGATAGCTCTACGTGAGAGACAAGCGGAGGAGTTGGAGAGTGAGTCTGATAATGATAGTGAAGATGAGGAAGGCTTTGAAGAGACACTTGAGGAGCACCAGTCTGAAACAGACCCTCTCTATGTTTTACCTTTATACTCACTTCTTCCCACCAAGCAACAGATGAAGGTATTTGAAGACCCTCCTGCAGGAAGCAGACTCTGTATCGTGGCTACTAACGTTGCCGAGACCTCGTTGACTATTCCAGGAATTCGGTACGTGGTGGACTGTGGCCGTTCCAAAGAGAGAAAGTACGATGAAGAGACCGGTGTGCAGTCCTTTGAAGTGGACTGGGTGTCCAAGGCTTCTGCTGGGCAAAGAGCCGGTAGAGCAGGAAGAACCGGGCCTGGCCATTGTTACAGGCTCTACTCATCTGCCATATACGAGGAATACTTCGAGCAGTTTTCCAGACCCGAGATACTACGTATGCCTGTGGAGAGTACAGTGCTCACCATGAAGACCATGGGAATCGACCATATCGTCAACTTTCCCTTCCCAACTCCTCCCGACAGGCGGTCTCTTCATCTTGCAGAAAAACTATTGGCTACTTTGGGTGCATTGGACAGAAGCACCAAGCAGATCACCGACTTGGGCCGCACCATGTCACATTTCCCGTTGAGTCCACGTTTTGCCAAGATCTTGATTGTGGGCAACCAGTTGAACTGTCTCCCCTATGTGATAGCCATAGTATCTGCCATGTCGGTGGGAGATCCATTTCTAGATGAGCAAGAGTTGGGCTTGGTGGATGCTCCGCAGCCCAAGAAGGTGCGCAAGCCTCAAGACAGTGACGACGAGTCCGGACCCCAGTCTGAAGAAGAGGAAGAGGTTACTGAGTCTCCTGCAGATGTTGAAATGAAGAGAAAGCTCCGGGCCAAGTTCTACAAATCTCGGGCAGTGTTCTCCCGACTTGACTCCAATTCTGATGCATTCAAGCTTCTCTCGGCCGTGTGTGCATTGGACCATGTTCCTAACGATAAAAAACCCAAGTTCATCCAAGATAACTTCTTGCGGCTGAAACTCATGGAGGAGATCCAGAAACTCCGCATCCAAATCGCCAATATTGTCAGTTCCAACGTGACGGATGGAGCAGTCATCGAAGAGTTGCGCAGCAAGCAGAAACTTGGGGTTCCTAGCAAGCAACAGCTTTCAGCCATGAAGCAGATTGTTGCTTCGGGATTCGTGGACCAGGTGGCTATACGCAGTGACGTGATTGACTCGGATATCAAGATCACCAGCCGTACAAATGTCATTAGTATAGCCTACTCCACCATCAGCCCGGTGACCAGCTATGGCGACGATATGGACCCTCATGTGTACATCCACCCCACTTCCATTCTCACCAACGCAGGTGCTACTCCTCCACAGTACCTTGTGTACCAGACATTGACCAAAGGCTCCAACCATAAGGAAGGCAGTCTAGGCAAGCTCCGCATGAAGCCCATAGTGGATGTGACGGGAAAACAGTTGGCCAACATCGCCAAGAGCTCGCATCTCATCACTTACTCCAAGCCGTTGGGACACCCATATGGGCCTAAGAACATCACCTCCACCAAGAGAGAATGTTATGTGATTCCGCGGTACGGAGCTGCTCTTGGAGACGGTGGTTTGGGCTGGGATTTGCCTGTAGTGAAAGTCATCCAGGTGAAGAAGAACGGGGTTTGGGTCAACGAAGACCAAGCCCCAGCATAACCAATCTATAAGCATCTTAGAATTATATATTGGTACGATTGGTGTATATGTATAATATTGGTCCATAAGGATCTCATCTAGTTATATTTGATTACTGTACTTAATAAGTGACTCTAGTTTGAGCATTCACACCCTTGAGTGGTACTTTCTACTTTACCTTTGATGATACCTCTTACGAATACCTTTCATTCTCGTTTGGTGAAAGTAGTGTAAAATAGTGAGTAACGGAACTACCAGTTTCGTAGAGTAGTAGTGTACTTAGTTTAGCGAGAGTGGCCTGATCATATCTCGTTTTATAGTTTTTCTGTAATTTTTCATATGGTATAGAAACATCTCCCTATTATGGAAATCTATATCGACCATTTATTCCATGTAAACATGCCGTTGTACTCGTATATATTCAGACCTACACCAAAATACACCAAATGTATAGTTATCAAATGAATGCTTTGTAGACTACTTGGATATGGATTTGAAGAGCTTATAATTCCCAAAATTAATCCATTTTGTGATACGAGCTTTACCTGAACCCCTCAAGGAATGTCCGGGTATCGACACCTTCTAGCTTTTCATTATGCGTTGAAGATGTGCATGAGCACATGGTTGTTTATTCCAGAAGTTTGGAGTGGAATTCGACCAAAACTTCCTTAACAACGATAACTTGTGTTAAATTCTATTTTTTTTTTTTTTTTTTTTTTTTTTTTTTTTTTTTTTTGAAGCTATTGAACCTTGTTTTCGTTTAGAGTAGAGAAGAAAATCGGGAAAAATTTGGAAAGAGCTAGACCGTGTTCTGTGAGAGTCCGAAGGTGTTTTTGGCCTACAGCAAGATCTTGTCCTACAATCCACTCTCCCCTTAACTACCCACTACTTTTCTACTTCACTATATCCTCCACTCTTCCCAATTATCTTTTAGCTCTATCAATTGATAGCTCCATAATTTTTACTATTAGATACGACATTCTCAGACCATATACACAAGCATGTCAACTGTTAGAATGTAGAAGGTCTTGGAATAAAAAGGAAAAAAAGAAACGAAAGAACGGTTTAATATGACAATCACATAGTTTATTAGATCATATCAGTATATACACCAAACGCTAGTATACTTCAAAAGTCTACCTCACTAAGTCTACAGTATAAACATCGAATTCTACAAAATCTACACTACCAAGCAGAAATAAACAATATCTGACCAATGAAGGACTGACGGTGCTTTCTCCAAATGATTCTATAATTCTAAGGTAATGTATGGATCGCTAGAGATATACTCAGTAAATTCATCAAAGTAGTAGAAGAGTGATTTAACTATAGTATTTGATCAAGTGATCGAAGAAACAAATATCTACTTACTATTCGGGGTTATGAAAAAAGTACTTCATGATTATGAATATGCCTAAGTACTTCATCATATGGTACTCTAATAGTAGGGATGGCTCTACGATGTCCAGTTCTACCAGTAACAAAAAGAAGCTTTTCCTTTAATATTTGATTGGTTAATTCGGAAGTAAATGCCAAGCAAAATTCTTGCTCAAAGACCATCTCCACTACTTCTTCTCCCATCTTATTACCATACTAAGTATATCTGGTACCATAATGCACCTTCAGGTCATAATCATCTGTCCAAAAACTTAATACCCTATTTCCTTTCCATCTGCTAAGTCAATACAAGTAATTGGTTCCGATTCAAAATTCACCCGAACATATGGAAGTCTGCAAAACCGTGTCTAATGGTTAGGAGCCAAAGCACGGCTCATCTACGAAGCACCATTATTTCATCAGCCCGTGTGCAGTGCGCGCACTGGAACATCAACACACACCGCCATAGAAACCAGATCCATACCTTCAGCCACCCCTCACATTCCACCTTCGCCATGGATCTCCGATATCTGCGTCGAGATCGAACACGAGACCTGGGTGAGCGCCGGGGTGACTCCTATGTGCCGCCTGTTTCCGACCCTCCACAGGCCTCCACCTTGATACCGCACTATGTGATGGATCCAGCGTCCCAACGCTTGCTTGTTGTGTCGATTTTCGTGGCTATCCAGTGTATGAAGCTATACGAGATCTTGCTCGTTAAGGCCGATACTTTTGCAGTGGTGAGCTCGAGTTCTGATGGTAGTGGTTCAGCATTTTCGTCTACCAACTTCACATCCATGAACAACTTCACGTTCGTGCTCAAATATGCCTTGGTGGACGGCATTTTTCTTTGGTTTTTGCCGGTATTGAACATTCCTTTGCTTACGTTTTCCCCCGTGGCCACTTTGCTCTTAACACTTGTGGTCAATGCCTTTAACTTTCTCCTCACCAGCAACTTCGCCATGCCGCTTCTATCCAGTGTGTTTCTCCCCATCTGGAATGCCGTCTACAAAAACAAGGAGTTGACGCTTGTGGGCGACTCGGCTGTTCCTCGGAACGTCATTGATGTCAACTCCCACTTCAAGGGTAGGTACACCGTGCAGTACTTGCCGGAGCTGTCTGTGATGCTCAATCCATTTTCGTTTTCCAGCTTGTGCTTGGAGGCTTCCGACTCGGGCTCCAGTCTTTTCCTGTCATCGCTCCGTTTGCCGGTACAGTTTAATACCACCAATGACGTGGGCTCCATGATGATCCAGCACACTGCTCCAGATGGCTCGGTGCACTTGCTCAATTATACCCGGAACGACATCAGGAAACTCGCCAAAAGAGACTACTCCCACTACTCGCAATACCCCGAATACGTTTCTAATGATGATAGGGTGTTCTACCTCGATGTGGAGATTAAAGACCCGGGAAGTTACCGCATACACCGTGTTACAGATCTGGAGGGCATGGTGATCCGGCCTTTCAAGTCCGTCTTCAATATCGGTCATTGTCCTACGGCTGGCTTTGTTTATCCTGAGTCCAAAGATGTCTACTCAAACTATCGGTGTATTGGGAAGAGCGCAGACGACACGCCTTGGCACGTGCCTCTAATTGCATCCTTTGGGGTTTTACCTTTGAGCGTGGAGTTTGCAAGCTACAAGAACGGGAGAAAGATGGCCACTTTCAACAAGACTGTTGTCGAAAACGAACCTAGAAAAGGCGTTCAGTCACTTCAGAGCCAGATCATTTCGCGTAACTTTTTGGAGCGGTTGATTCTTCAGGACCCAAGCAAATTTCAGGATTCTGGTCCTGGTACCCTTAGTTTCCGGGTCTTGTCTGTATGTGACTCGTTCGGCAACCGTCGGTTCTATAACCCCGAATCCAACGACCCAGATGTGAGTTTCCTGATGCTCTTGAGAGATTCTCCAAGTTTGTCTTTGCGTGATCTCAACCCAGCACGCAAACTTCTTTTGGATCTGCTGAAAGCACTCCATCTCGAGACTTCTGGAAAAGTGTCTTTTCCATTATCTGTTTCTTTGAACTTCAAGCTGGACGTTAGCGAAAAGTCTCAGTTGCTTAACTTCACTTTTGCTACTGAAGAACAGCTTGCTTCGGGTATTAAAATTACCCAGCCTGGAACTTACAGTCTTGAAAACGCAGATGACGAGTTTTGTCCCTGCCACGTAAAGGACAAAACTCCTATTACCATTTCCAGACCATCTCCTCCAAGCGTTAAGATCAAGGAGACTCCAATTTTGGATAAGTGTGTGGGAACTGTTGGATTTGAATTCGATCTTTCTTTCAACGGAGAGGGACCTTTTGAGGTCAAATACGAAGTGTTCAAAAACTCCTCTGGCCTATTAAGACCAGTACTCAGTGAACGTGGCTTGAAGCAACACTCCATCTCCTCTCCAAAGAAATCCTTTGGCTTCCAGTACAAACCTGCACAAGAGGGTAACTACGTGTTGAAGTATAAAGTGATACACGACCGCAACTACAGAGATGTGCAAATATCAGGCACCAATGTGGAGTTCTCTACCTACATCAACAAGAGGTCCAAGTACTCTCTATTCAAAGAAGGAGAGGCCAAGACAAAATCCATTAGTTTGTGCAGAGGAGGCCAGGTGGATATTCCTGTTCATTTCCAAGGCAACTTTCCATTTTCCTTCAAATATGACATTGTTGATACTGCCACTAACAAGGCCATATTTTCCGATAAGGTCAGTGGGTTTTACCAGGACGTGTTTAACATCAAGAGCCCCAAGTTCTCTTCTGGCGGTGAATACAAGGTTGTTTTGAGGGACGTATTGGACAATTTAGGGTGCCAAGCCGAAACTCTGGTATCTGAGAGAATCACTCTTAAGGCAAGAAAGGATTCACCACTGGTGCAATTCAAAAAGAGTGAAGTTTGGCACATTGTTGAAGGTGACTCCATCAAGCTTCCAATAAAGGTGACCTCTGATGTTGGAACCACGTCCAGAGACGAAATCGAGTATGAGAAAGTGGACCTTTTCAACAAAACAAAAACAGAGTCGTTTTTATTGCGAGGCAAATCGGAAATTACGGTCAAGGAGCAAGGCATCTACAAACTCGAGTCATTCAAGAGTGATGGGTGTGCAGGAACAATCAAGAACCAAGAGCACGCGATGACCGTGAAGTTCTACCCAAGACCCAATGTGACTTTGATCACTGAGCCGGAACAAGTTGTTGGTGAAACCACATCCGATCTCATCACTCTAAAGCTGTTATGTCAGGATGAACCTCAACACATCAAGCTCCGGTTTGAAGGACAAAAACCTTTCGTTCTTGGTTACACCATCAAGTATCCCAGCGGAAAAGTCAAGAGTTCTCACTTGCAAGTGGATTCTAGCGAAATCACGTTGCCTATGACCACGCGTCACGCTGGCAGGTATGAACACCAGATCACTGAGGTGTTCGACTCACTCTACACCATTGACAAACTCTCAAAATTACCACATAAGGTGACCATTCCTCGCGTGGTGTATGATGTGAATGTGGCCCCTTCATTGGCAGTTCAAAAGCAGTACCTCCAGGTATGTGAGATGATGATCAGCAACGACTTCTCATTCGAGGTGCCCATTGAATTCGTGGGCCGCCCACCTTTCCAGGTTTCGGGAGTCATCACATCAGGCAATAAGGCGGTACCCTTCACAGTGGAGGATATCAGTGGAAACTCCATCAAGCTCGGAGAGCTCAAAACAAAGCAGTCGCTCAAACAGGTGTTCAGCGTGGGAGAACACAAGATCCAGTTCAACACCATCTCCGATTTCAATGGATGTCAACGACAAAACTTGGTGGATAATAACCTTGTGATGGTCTCCGTGACCAAGTTGCCATCCATCCAGAAACACCGTGCCAAAGACTACTATTGTGTGGGAGACCATATTTCGTATAACATGAGTGGAATTTCGCCGTTCGTGGTGTTCTACAAGTTCAACGAAAAAGATCGCAAGGCCGAGCTGGGCCCCGTGTTCCTGAGACTAGCGTCCAAACCTGGAGACCTAGCGATTGTTGCATTGCAAGACTCGTCGGCCAACGCGTGTGTGGTGGACTATACAAAGGATGAGGTTGCTTACAACAACTTGAAGTTACAAGTACACGATCTTCCGTCGGTGGAAATCAGTCAAGGTGATAGTATCATTAAGAACATCCACGAGGGTGACCAAACGGAAATCACCTTCAAGTTCATTGGAACGCCTCCTTTCCTGGTAACCTATGTGAGAACACTAGGAGCAGAGAAGGGCCAGCATAAAAGAAGACAGTCCTCGAAACTGAAGGGACCAAGAAGAGTGGTGGACACGAAGTCCGTGAGTGATATCTGGGACTATGAGCACTCGGAGATTGTCAGTTTGGAAGGAACATACGAGGCGATCCAAGTCAGCGATGCTTTCTGCAAGGCCTCCAGAGACGTCAAGGACCTCTTGTAGTGCATGACCACTTGCATACTAAAACCCATAGCAATAGGTCCATAGAAATATTCATAGCAAATTAAGGGCCATAGGAACAGCAAGAGCATCAGTTACTGTGATATTAGTTAAAGTGGTAGCCAAAGTGAGATATCTAAATCATTCACTATATACTTGAACATATGACTTCAATAGCAAATTTATTGGGACTTGATAATGTTCTTTGTATATCAATTAGTCCAGATTTCACATAAAAAGATATTTCCTTATATGAAGGTCATGAGCCCGGCCACTTTATGGTATTTTGCAATCAGTCTAGAAAGACCCAAAAAAAAAAACTGAATGTATCTTAAAAGTCAAATGTAAAAAAATACCACATACTTTGGCAGCCTCAGTATTTTGTATTTTGTATATTATATTATATAATAGTGTAGTGTAGTGTAGTGTAGTGCTGAATACTATACTGAACCCCATATTAAGACATAGTTCACCACCAATATCACTTCTGAATACTATTTTCTATTGTTAAGTGCCGGCTACTCGATCAGACTTCTGAATTTACTCATTAAAGGCTTCAAAACTGTATAATAGTTATTCTGATATACCATTGATGCCTTCCACTCATGATCTCTAATACATAGGTTATATATAGATTAAGAATAGTAGAGGAAATGGAAACATTCAAAGTGGATAACCATAGGATAGCTACACCTTGTGAATTTCTATAGTTGTTGGATATCACCTGATGGATCTTCAAAATCTCATAGTACTTGGATAGGTTTCTACGGTTGTCGCTTCTTAATGAGACCACCTGATGGACCTGATAGACACCTTATAGGCATGTTATAATACCACATGGTGCCGCTTAATGGATTGGACCATGTACTTCTCAATGTAGAAAGTGAGTATTTGTATTGAATCATAGCAATTAGGTATTTAGACAATTGACATTAGAGATCCACCATGAGTAGTAACCATAGATCAAGTCCCTACCTATAATTCACCACTACCAATTAATACTACTCATTATTGCTACTACTCAGTTACTACTCAGTGTTACTACTCAGTGTTACGACTACTCAGTGTTACTACTACTCAGTGTTACTACTACTCAGTGTTACTACCCGTTATTGTTGTATTTCATACGTTAGTTACTGTATAATGTCTTAAACTTCTCCCGAAACTATTGTTTCTAATATAGCGTCATAACTGAAATTGTCTTAGTATTGAATGTTCATGAGTCAAAATTACCAGAGACAATCATGCACAAATTATGGGGCCGTGGTTATAATCGTTCAGGAAGGCCCTGGTCACGTGACCTACTCTCTCTTGGTCAACTCATCGATAATCTTAAGACCCTCGTTCATGGTCGATGCTGCAGGGTTATCATTCACAGGCAGCGTTTCAGCAAACTGGTCGGCATAGATATTATGGATGGCTGTGGCCAACTTGGTGTCGTTATAGGTGAGCGTATTGCCAGCATCGTGGGTGGTGATTGAGAAGTGCACCTTATTGTAGGTGGTGGTGATGGTAGGATGGTGTCTGAGCTTATGGGAGCTAGCAGCCACCAGGTTGAGGAACTCCCAGGTTTTGCGGTGGTTTTTAAGCGTATATGTAGCTTCCAACAGCGACGAGGCCCCGGCCGTCGACACAGACCAGTACTGCACCGGGAGAATGTCATTGATGGTCTTGACTTCCAGCAGCAAGACCGAGCCGGAAAGAGGGCTCAAGGCCTGGAGCCGAACTGAAGTGAGTTTCATGGCACCTGCCAAACAAGTGGTGTTTACGACTAAGAAGTAGTAGTTGCTGCGCGATACCAAGCATAGCATTGATCCATCGCTCGCATCCGCACTCGGTCTAGTCTGCCTACTATGTCTACTTAAGCAAACACCATTACTTGAAATTGGTCTACTGTACTTTGTGGATAAAAAATACTATGTGTATATGTCTCATTTAGTCACAATAATAAGTGTATATAAATCGTCATATGTGACATTATATGTATGCTACAAGAAGTATACTGAATCTTCTTTTTGCGATGGAAGCTTGTCAGTATGACGATTTGACTAAATAAGAAATTGGGATAAGGATTTTTGGTTTTAATTGAAGAAGAACTAGTCTACTAATGTCTTCATGGTCTCACTCCACCTACTGTACTACTGTACTACTGTACTACTGTACTACGGTACTACTGTACTACTATAGTACACTACACTAAACTACATTATGCTACTGTACTACTATAGTACACTACACTAAACTACATTATGTTACTTTAGTACTATACTTAGCTACCATACTAGTGCTCTGTAGTACTTCACTGAGCAGCTGCACTAGTAAGCCAGTGTACTCGAATATACTACTAGAATCTACTACACCATATACTACAGTTAATTCAGTCTACTATACTTCACCAATACTGACCTGAACAATGAATCATGAACTATATTTTTAGGTTCTTAGATCATTCAGTTTAGGATTTTTAGAGGCGGTTTGATTATTACTCTTGAGATCCGTTCTTAAGTTAAATGCAGTGTCTTAGTTCTGGAAGGTGTCGATCTGGGAATGAAGTTTGTGGATTGAATCAGATGTGGTTTTCATCATTCAATACAGGTAAACCCTTGAGTCTATTTAAATATTCGAAAGCTTTCAGAGTAGAATATACATACTAGAAGAGAGAAGGGTGGAAGAGTAGAAGTAGAGATACAATATGAGAAAACTAGAACAATACTGGACACTAGAAATGGAGTAGAAAAAGATTACAAGATATATAAATCTATTCAAGGACGTTGAAGGCTTCAATCTCAGTGAGAGAATGTTCCAAGCAGTCCACCATACAAACTTTTATTCATTATAATAATTACCCAGTATTTAACCAACATTTACCCAGTTTTTACCCATTTAAATGTCACTAGAGCTGGTCCTCGGACTTAGGGTTACACTATACAAGGATGTTTGAAATCGAGTAGTAGATAGTAATAGCCACATAGTATTAGGCAGTAGTAGATAGCAGTAGGTAGTAGTAGGTAGCAGTGGACAGTGGTAATAATATTGAGATCGAATAGAGTAGTCAAATAAGGAGAAGACACTTGATACAAATTTATAGAGGAAAGATTGGAAGTATTGTAGAGGTTGGGTAGGGTAGAATAGAGTAGAGTAAAATAAGAATGTAGCATTGTAACGGATAGGGCAGGCAGCAGGATAAACCAGACCAGTCTAAGTTCTTTTCAGACCACAGCACACATTCTGAACTGATAAATAAGTGATTAAACCAAAAAATACAACTTTGGTCCGGGTAAGTAGTTCATGATTTATCAATCGAATTCCAGGAAAAGATAGCATATTACTAGATACTTCTATCCAGTTCTATGATCATGGTGTATAGCCTCAATCTGTCTCTTCCAGCTATCCGTCAATGAACTACCTTAATAAGAGAGTGTCACTAATACTGTTACCAAAAAAAGAAGTAGCTTTCCAAAAGTAACTGATATATATGAACAAAAAAAACCTAACACTAAAGAGTAACTGTCATAAGAGTCAGGTTCTTTATAGTCGCACTTACTCTCACTTACTCGCACTTACTCTCACTTCCTCGCACTAACTACTGCAAATACGCGGCCGTTAGAAATACGCACGCACTCTAATTCATAGCCATACGCACTTAGCACTCGCACTTAGCACTGCTCATCCACCAGTGATCCGTTGTAGATCCACTCCAGTGCTCCCCCTTTCCAAAGCTACACCCCCGCCATGGTGTCTGCAATCTACATCTGCCACTGGCCCGACGTGGACGACGAATTCCTGCGATGTGAGCTACTCATCCACCGCAATTACCACAACAGCGTGCCCTCAGCCCACATCATCATCGACACCTACTCGCGGCACTACCACCAACTCCCGGCCCACCAACGAACGCCGGTGTTGTGTTACCAGGGCATCAATTACATTTCATACTGGGGAAATGGCAACATCCTTCTATTGGCCATCACGCAAGCCAACTGTTCGCCCATGCTGACCGTGCTGCTCTTGCACAAGTTCTATGTGAATATCGTGCACTACTTTGAACAGCTGATCCAGCGGCTCCAGCGTGCCAACGCAGAATATGTGAGCCATGAATTCTCGCGAGACTCTATAGTGGATAACTACTCGCTCATCTACGAGTTGTTGGATGAGTGTGTGGACTTTGGCGTGGTGCAGGTGACGGATTTCAGTATTCTCAAGGAATACATCCGGATGGAGATCAACCACGCACTCTTGCACTCGGACGATTCCTCAGAATCCGATCTGCACTCAGACCCCGAGTGGGTGGTTTCGAATCCGGCAGGCTACCATCATCAAAAGCATAAACTGAAGCTTCTGAAACTGAAGCTCCTGAAACAAAAGAAACTGCAGCCCAAGACCGACATTAAGTCCACCCATAATAGAACGGTACGTTCGGATATCGTCAATGACCAGGTGGCTGACTCCATCAATAGCTCAGTGATCCGGACGCAGGTGCTGGCCATCAGTTGGCGGCCCAAGGGTATATTCTACCCGAAAAACGAGATTTACGTGGACGTGATCGAGACGTGTGATTTCTTGTACGACCTCGAGTCCAAGGAAATCAAAACAAACCAGATCCTCGGCAACTGTATGGTGCGGTCGTACCTCTCGGGAATGCCGGTGTGTAAGCTTGGGCTCAACGAGAAATACATTTCCAGGATTGAGTATGATGATGAGGAGCTCAATCCACCCACACAAACGGCCAATGCTGAAGATCTACCGGACAACCAGCTCCAGAACGAGTCCGCAGAGGAACTCGAAGAAAGCGACTCGGTAGATCAGAATGGCGTGCAAATCCAAGCTCTGGAAACTGATCTGTCTACTGGAAAAGAACAAGTGAAGAAGATGAGGGTTCCCATTACCAACGTCCAGTTCCACCTGTGCATCGAGTTGGCCCGCATCTATAAAGAAAACTTGATCTTCTTCACCCCTCCGGACGAGGAGTTCCAGCTCTTTTCATACCGAGTTGAGCAGCAAAAAAGAAAAACAAAGACGCCGTTGCTTTTGGTGGACCCAACGTACCGTATCCTCAAGCTGGAGAATAAGCTCCAGGTGTTGTGCTCTCTTCAGACCAACTACAAGAAGAAGTTGCACTCGCAAAAAACCATTGTCAAGATCCCCATCGACGTGGACCTCTTTGAAATCTCCAATTCCAACGAAAGCAGTTTTCGCTTTAAAAGCGAAATGGGCGAAGTCCGTTTCAAGGTAGATACCTCTGAAATTGTTTGGGCCATAGGCGACTTACCAGGGTCCAAGAAGGTGGTGCGCATGATGGCCGAGGTCAGCTTAGAGTCATGCACCAATCTCACAGCAGAAAGAATTCACCAGAGTCTCAGTCATACAGGGAGTCAAAAAAGCCATACAACGAGTCAAAGAGATTCTTCTGAAAAACATGAGGGGGATTCTGAAACAGAAGATTTTGAAGGCGAAAAAGACTTGGCCTCTGCTCAGCTCGATAGTTATTATGGTGTGGCCGGGGCCCAAGTGTCACTGTTTTCGCAGCTCCGAAAAAGTGCGGCCAAGCACAACCCTTACGTCTCCATCAGCTTCCAAATCCCCATGCTCACGTACTCCGGGCTCAAAGTGATTTATCTCCGGGTGGACGAGGACACCATGCAGTACACGTGTTTTCCGTGGGTACGGTACGTGACCGAAGCGCAAAACGGCCAAACCGCTGGGCCCCGTCTGCCGCTCGGCACTTATAGGTTCAAGCTTGGGCCGTCCAACTTCACTGTGCTCTAGTGCAGCGCGCGCCGATCTTGCCTCGATGATGCGCCAAGAGGATATCATTTCCTAATCCGGGCTCCGCGCTATCTTATCTATAAACAGTTTGAAATCGCGAGTGCGATAAAGACGGTGTGTACCCCAGACACTTGACATATACTCCAGCCAATACCTTATCTTGCAATCATTAACGTCGGGGATACCCCTCTGTCAAACTGTTGAACTGTCGAACTGTCAAACTGTCGAATTGTCGAATTGTCGAATTCCTGTCTGTTAAATTGTCCAACCATCTCAACATTTTAGAATCCACATTATCCTATCAGCATTGTCTTCCCATTACTTATCGGGTGTTTGCAAGTGATATGGGTGAAAATGCTCTAGCAGCCGAAAATCATCCGAAGCCGAAACCAAAAACAAAGTCTAGAACAGGCTGTGTCACATGTAAGACAAAGCGTCTCAAGTGTGATGAACACAAACCTTACTGCTTCAATTGCCAGAAGAAAAATATCCAATGTGGAGGCTACGCCACGAGGTTCAAATGGCGCTCTTTTAATGATGGAAAGGAAACACCCGGTGTTGGTACTGGTTCGAATGATCCTGGTGATCCCACGACCTTTTCCTCTTCCAAGTCTGTCCGCCGTTCTTCCCTGCGAGATCCTCTCAAGCTTGAAAATTTGATGGATGGAAGCGTGCAGCCTGAGATTGGGCCTATGCTGCTCAAAGACCACATTGAGTTGGCGTCTTTATCCGTAGTGGGCAAGTCCACCAAAGATATGGAGCGAGAAAATGAGCTTATGTCCAAGGGCATTAATCCAGATACGCATGGGAATGGAGACTCCCACAAGAAGCTCCGTCGTAGCTATAGCTCTGCGGAAATCAGCCAAGAAATGCCTATAGTGAGCAAGAAAAGGGCCAACTCCTCGTCGCACGTGATGGTGGCTCCTAGCATTCAAAGCTTTCGCAATGAGTTCAATGGTTTGCACGGTTTGCACTCATTGGCAGAGTCAGCCGTGAACGAGTTGCGCTCCAGGTCCCCGGGCTCCAAACCAATGTTATTTCCTATACCGCAATCCCCCGGGGCGTCTCCAGAAAATTCCAATGGAACTAACCATTTTGATACAAAGACGGGTCCTTGCAAAAATGCCTTTTCTCCTCCAAAAGAGCTGCTCGACGCTCCAACTAAAGAATGGGGTTTTCCTCGCATGGCCGGGTCGCCAGGACAGGATAAAGACTCTTTGGCTGATATGCATTTAACCCCGTCGCTCTCGGCACTCATAACCCATGCGTTTGCTAGAGACGATAAAGGTGATTCCGATGCAGTCATGGCCTTTAATTATCCCGAAGCGGCTTTGAGTCCCCTAGACATCAACTTCAATGCGCATCCACACGATGTGAACGGACAAATGATGAAACAACATACACTTCTGCAAGCTGAAGGCGAAGATATGGGTCCAGATTCACATGCTTTCTTGGATGAAGTCAACAATAAGTTGATGAAGTGCGAGAACTTCTCTCCATCTATCATCAATGGCAATTCCAGTGTGGGCTTGATGAATACCTCGGAACAGGAACAGATCCTCTTTCTTTTTTCCAAGTACACGTGTGGAATCATGTCCATCAAGTCGGGGTTATCGGAAAACCCATGGCGCAACATATACCTTCCGTTGGCCAGGAAGTACTCCTTTTTCTTCAACTCCATTGCATCCATGACCCTCTTCCATCTTGCAGGAAACAGCCATCTTCAAGAGCAGAGCAAGGCCTTGCGGGCCAATGGGTTCTTTTATATGAAGAAATGTATTGTGGAGTTGGCAGCAGGCTTATCCAAAATGGAAAACAGTGCTTGTTCAGATAACCAGCTTCCTGCAGACATTGCATTGGCCACGTGCTTGAATTTGGCTGTCAGTGAAACCTGGGATACTCACACATTAAGTGGAATTGCCCATTTGAAAGGAGCCAAGAGTATGATCCAAAAGATCCTCGATATCATCAAGCAATTCTCTATGGCTGGCCGATCTGGGGTCAAGAGTGAGGTATCTGAGGAACAACTCAAAAAGAAACTTGTTCTTGTACGGAACGACGAGTGGCAGAAAATGAAGGATTGCCAAGTGGACGAAGACGGAAGAGACGTTGTTCTTTACATACCCAAAAAAATCCTGCTTCTCTTCAACGAGTGGATCTATTTCGAGGTGCTCTCGCAAATGACCAGTTACAGTGGACAGGACGATAAGGGAATAGATTTGGTGGCCACAATCACCAAGATCACCAACACTCACCAAAAACAAAAGGACGACAAACGGTTCAGCAAAGGTTCTGCGGAGGAATCGCCGGCAGAGTCGGTGAATCTGTTGATCAGCAATACCCATAGCAACGACGGCCAGTTCACGTTCTTTGAGAACTTGGATTCCATTCTCCAGAACAACGACTACATCGATCCGCTTCTCGGATGTGCTCAGTCGCTTTTCCTGGTCATGGGGAAAGTGTCCAACCTCATTTCCAAGGTGCGGAAAGCCCAGGAAACAGGTAAACAGAGCCGTAACAGCTTAAAGAACATCTCGTTGGCATCAGAGCTCAAAAAGCAATTGGTGGACTGGAAACCAAACGTCGTGGGCAACTTGGAGCAAATGATGGACGAGCATTCGGGCGACTCGTCCTGGGATATCTATTCATGTGTATCAACAGCTGAGGCATACCGCTATGCCACGCTTCTATACTTACACGAAGCAGTACCAGAAGTGCCCCTGATGACATCGTACCAATTAGCGGAGAAAGTGTTTGTTTCATTGGCATCGATTCCCAGCAACTCCAACCTCTACATCATCCATATCTTCCCTCTTCTCATCAGCTCGTGTGAAGCCGAGTCCAGGGAGGAACGAGAGTGGTGTGAGGCCAGATGGGGCTTGCTTGTGCAGAGACTCTGGATCGGAAACATCGACCGAGCTTTTGAAGTGGTCAAGGAGGTCTGGCGCAGGAAAGACGAGCACAAGAGAGAACAGCGCCGGGAAAAGGAGGCCGAAGAGGGTGCCAATAAAGATCGGGAGGATGTGTCCAGCATGTCCACTCATCTTGAAGAGGTTATCAAGAACATCCACAAGGGCAGCTCCAGAGACGAAAAGGGCATCACCAGCCGGTTGCACTGGAGCTCGGTGATGAGGGAATGGGGCTGGGAGGTTCTTCTTGCCTAGCACTATAGAGCAGGCCTTTAATTTTCTGACCTTCTTACTACCCATTTAAATTGGGACAGGATGTTACATGGTTGATTAGTTTCTTGTGAATTGCATCTTTGAAACGAGATGAAAACGATTAACTTTCCGTGTTGGATCCGAGATCCACCGCTCGATTGGGCATCCTGTTGCCATGCCAACATCATACCACAGATGCAGTATCGGCAGTATAACTATGCCGGATTTTGTCTATATAAGTATCCCCAATCCTCTCCTAATCACCAAAATCATTACTATCTACACTCCAACCTTATGTAGTTAATCAACATGGGTAATTAATAAGGACTTGATTACTGGTTAGGTTAATTCTTGTAGGTGACTCGACTATGGTTACTTGAGATAGGATACTCAAAAGTAGTATGCACTATAATACATATGCCACACTTAATACCAGTGTGGCATGCTAGAGTAAAATTTAGAGTAGAGTACTGGAGTGTATGGTACCGGAGTCTACTACAATTACTGACCAAGATTTAACTCTTGTACTATGGTAGACTCTATACTACTCTCCACTAATATGGTATTCCACACTCTAGTTATACTGCTCTATATAATGTGTACTACTAAAGAACCTTCTGTGCTATGATATTCCATACTCTATTGCTTTGTATTGGAGTATACTGTTTTCCTTGTATGAGAACCTATTTCTCTGGAGGTACTCTGGTTTTGGATCCTGACTCTGTAGCCTTGGATCTATACCAGAGTATCTGTTCTTAAAAGACTCTACTCCACCCTCACACTACCATCACTATCACTATTATCACTATAGTTGTTTCGCTTACTACTACGGTACTTGGTACCACTTGACTAACCCGTTATTCTTTCTGTTTTTTTCGGAATCGAACCCTTTTTCCCGTTACCCGTTGGAAACATGGTGAGCCTCTATCCTACCATCGAGAGCTGATAGGACAAGAATTTGAAGAAGTCATCTCCAGCTTAATCCAAAACCAGAGATTACCTTAGTCAAGAGGAAAAAAGTAGAAAATAGAGACGAAAATAGTTGAGAATAATAAATAGTAGTTTAGTATATAATATATAGCAGTGTAGTATTGTAACAGCTCTAGACTGACTGGTTAGTGCGTTCACCCAAATGGTCGCACTATTTTGCAGTCAACGCGAATTCCCACACCAAAACGTGAAAGCCTCTACTAACACAATCCTACCCCTAGATCTATTACATCCCACTATATATAGATACTAAAGGTCGGCAATATATTGAAAGCTGTACCAAGGACTAAAAGCTATAACTCACAAAACCTTGGTATTTACAAATACGATATAAGAGTATGAGACGAATGATACAAGCCATTTGATGGACACATGGATATATAGACTACTCATATACAATGTATTGATTCCATCCATTTAGATAAATGAATGATACATTCAAATATACAATAACGGGTAAGAAATAAAAAAAAAGAAATGAAAAAAGTTAAGATAGTGATGTACCACTACTAAATTAATACTTATCACTCCAGTACATCTGCAGCTTCCAGGAAACCACCAATACGAAGCTTTTAATTGAGACTTCTGACCAATATATTCATGTGATCTTGTCTATTCTGACATTTCTGACATTTCTGTCGATCCTATTTTTTCCATCTTTTTTAAACAGTCATTTTTATCTCAGAATTCTTTGACTTACTTTTTATCTCAGACTTTTTGAGTAACATTCGTCTAACCCCGAGTCGACTCTCACTTGTTGGCTGCGGGGTTTCAAATCGGGTGTGCACACTGGGGTCTTATCGCATTCTTATCACTACTCTTCTTATGGCCATGTTCAGAGTAGCCCCACGGAACGGTATTTTCAGGCGCCAAATGTCGCTTTTGCTGGACCCGCTTTCTCCTGACCGCATTACCAAGAGTCAGGCCAAAAGCAAGTTCCCGCTCCCCAAGCTCATATCGTTTGATCTCTGGGGCACCTTGTTTACGCCCAAAGCGCCCATTGCAGAGCAGTATTATAGCATTTCCAATGGCGAATTCGGGATCGAAAAGTCAAAGGAGGAAATAGCCGCTGACTTTCCCAAAATCTTCAAAAGCCTCGAGCAAAAAGCTCCCAATTACGGTAAGTACCTGGGTTACGCATCCTCCGACGACTGGTGGCTGGATATCATCACCCAGGTGTACCAGATTCCGAAAGACGACGCCACCAGCAAGGAATTGTGCCGTAGGCTTATTGACCACTTCAAGGGACTGGACGCCTACAAGCTCTATGACGACGTGGAGCCCGTTTTGAAGCAGTTGGACGCTCTCAATGTACCATTCGTCGGTAGCAGCAACTCCGACCACCGAGTGCTCAGTATCATGGAAAGCTTGGGGATCATGTCGTACTTCGGTGAAGAACGGATCAATCTTTCGTATGACTTAGGGCATGCTAAGCCTGACCGTCAGTTCTACCGAAGTATCGCACACAAGTACTTCTCTGGGGCCAGCATGACGTCATTCTTGGAGAACACGTGGCATGTTGGAGACAACTATGAGAACGACTTTGCAGCATCGGTGAAGTCCGGATGGAACGGGGTTTTGTTGGACCGAAGCAAAAGCAGCGTGTTCTTCCGGAACCACCAGGCAGCTGCGGGTCACGTGAGCAACGATTGTTTCGAGGGCCAATCTGTAGATACCTTAGACGGCGACAATTTGGTGATGATATCCGATAATCGAGTATGTTTGAGTGGGCTTCAGGAGCTCATGAGTCTTTTCAAATAATCAATCATCATTGCAAATGACATAGTATGCCGAGGAATCGGTGCCAAGTTTCGCACTTTCTTGGCATGACCAGTGGTGATAACTGAGCCACTAGAGAAGAGAGGAGGGAAGAGGAATTAGTAGACAAAAATGTAGAGCTTAAACAATTTGACAAAGCAAAAGATAAGAGACAAGAATGGTGGGCTAATATACAGGGCCAGCCACACAAAAGGCACCGGAATCGGACACAATTTAGACAGAATTGAGGACATGACACACGGTCTAATAATAGCCACACCAGACCAAGGGACTACCAGGCTAACAGAGACCGACAGAGACCGACAGAGACTAACATACACCAACACACCAACTAACACCCAGAGGACACCTCCACTATTTATCTGCATGTCAGATCATGTACATCCGATCATCGACAAAAGTACGAGCAACGGCCCGCAAAGGTGGTGGTATATTTTAACCCCAGTTACTTTCGTCATTGCTGTTCCATTGTTCATCCAAGAATACTTTTCTGCTTATGCGCAGACTCACACCCGACCGCCTGCACACACAGCACCGCCTATCCCAGCCCGCACATCAAAACACTCGCGTCAGCCCCAGGTCACTACCACCTACTTTTTTATCCGCTGTTCTCCTTCGTGGCCGTGGATTCCCTTGCATCTTAGACTTGTCCCTCCGTGAACTCTTGACTCGGCCGGATTCAACGTGTCCTCGCATTTAACGTCCACTCTCAAGCTTTCTTTCTATACCTTTGGGCCCAGATGAGGTTTAACTATGCGGCCCCGATCCTCCTTTGGATGTCGGCTATTTTCGCCATGCCCCTTGATACTTCCGACGAAGATTCTATCTGTGATGCTGCCTCGCATATTGTCAGGGGACAAATGGACTATTACTTGGGCTTAAAGTATGGAGGAACTGTGGGCAAGTTCGTATCGCCCTACTACTGGTGGCATGCCGGCGAAGTCTTTGGCGGCTGGGTTGACTACTGGGCTTTTTGCCAGAAGGATAACGAGACCTTCACCAATATCCTTAAGGACGCCTTGTGGGCCCAGCGAGGCGACGACTACAACTATATGCCGGGCAACGAGTCGTTAACCGAAGGTAATGATGACCAGGGTGTTTGGGGTATGGCCATCATGCAGGCTGTGGAGCGTAACTTCACCGTCGCCGACGACAAGAAGACTTGGCTTAATATGATCCAGGCCTTGTATAATTCCATGAACAACCGGTGGGATCCTGCTTCCTGTGGCGGAGGTCTCCGGTGGCAGATTTTCTCTTTCAACAATGGTTACGGCTATAAGAACTCCATTGCCAACGGCTGTCTTTTCCACTTGGCTGCTCGTCTTTACAGATATACCAACGACTCCACATACTTGAAGGCTGCCGAGAGAGTGTACGACTGGATGTGGGATGTGGGTTACATAGTGGACAGTCCTTCGTTCAACCTTTACGATGGTGCTGATGTCGACACCAACTGCACAGACTTGACGGTCCACAAGTGGTCCTACACATACGGTATCTTCATGGCCGGCTCTGCGTACTTGTACAATGCAACGGGTGACCTGAAGTGGAAAAACTCCGTTGACGAGCTCTTGGACGCTTCCTCATACTTCTTCAACAACTCCATCATGACCGAGACCACTTGTGCCTCCAGCGCTTGTAACAATGATCAAAGATCGTTCCGCTCGCTTTTCTCCAGATGTCTTTCGTTGACTGCCACTTTGGTCCCTGACACGTACGACCAGATCGTCAACAAGTGGCTTAAGCCCAGTGCCGAGGGCGCCGCTAAGTCATGTTCAGGAGATGGTGAGAACTACACCTGTGGCCAGAACTGGGCTCTCGGTAATTACGATGGAAAGTACGGTCTTGGTGAGCAGATGTCTGCGTTGGAGGTGATCTTGTCGATGATCACAACGAAACAAACCCCTTTGACACCTGCAACCGGAGGCTCAGAACAGGGAGGTGATGTTTCTGCGGGAAACTCCACGTCGATCTCAGTCAATGCCAATAAGATTACGGTATCCACGAAAGACCGGGCGGGCGCAGCCATCCTCACGGCCGTGGTGTTGGGAACAGTGCTTGGTGGAGCTGTGTGGATGTTGTTTTAAGGAAAGAGATGATATATTTTGAGATATTTGAAATGTTTCGAGATGTTTCAAATCTAGATGAGAAGGCTCAAAACTATTAGGCTACATAAGAAGTTAAGGTTTTGAGATGGATTTTGAAATCGGGAAATTTATGATGGTGAGATTCTCAGAGGTGGTGTCTCTAAGAGGAAGTGCGAGCGTCGAGGCTCTGCGCGATACACTTACGTAGTGTCCATAGATAAGCCATCGGTGCATTGCGCGAATGAAAAGTACTGTCTGCTATCACTTCACCGAGTCCACTCTTCACTAGGACTCTTCTTCAAAGGACTCTTTCGAGCTATTTGGAGTATATACAGGCCTACTTTTCTAATTAATCCCTAAACAGTTCAAGTGTCATATTAGCATCGAGAAAACCCCGTTCATAGAAGAGCACAATGGTTTTGTCCAAAGTCATTAACCAGCTTGCAAACCCAAACACAGCTAACAACCGCAGACGCCGGCTCTACATCCCGCCGTCCACCAATTACCCCCTATTCAGCTATGGAGCAGCCGAAGACCAGAGGTCTTTCTTATCCCTAGACGAGTCCGGGTCTGTCTACACCGGTGTAGGCGACGACAGCGACGCAGCAAGTGTCAGCTCATCCCGGTCTCTTCCGTCCACACTCAATTCTGCACATACAAACGAAGACCAAGAGTCGTTCCACAGCTGGTTGGTGGAGGAGCACCAGAGGCGCTACAATGCCACGGATAGTGAAGATGATAATGGGGACAGGCGGTCAGGGCGAAGTGGCCGCAGTGGCCTGCTGTACAATTCCGATACCAAGTCTGCGTTGCTGGTTCTTGCGGATGAAGACTTTGCAACTTTGAGGACAACGTATAAGAGGGAGTATAAGATGACGTTGCGCTACTCGCTCCCACTTATTGTGACTTTTGTGTTGGAGCATTTGTTCTCCATTGTGTGTTTACTTGTGGTGGGTCATATGGGAAAAAACGAGCTTGCAGCAGTGTCGCTCGCGTCCATGACGTCCACTATCAGTCTTGCAATTTTTGAGGGCATTGCAACGGCTCTCGATACATTGTGTCCTCAGGCGTACGGGGCAGGCAACTTTGAGTTGGTGTCGCTCCATGTGCAGAGATGCACGATGTTCTCGTTGGTGGTGTACGTGCCATGTGCCATGTTCTGGTGGTATAGCGGAGCGGTGCTTAAGTATGTGGTTAGCAATGAAGAGGTGCTTGAACTCACGACGCTCTTCTTGCGCGTGCTCATAATCGGCGGCCCAGCATACATTTTCTTTGAAAATGCAAAGCGTTTTCTACAAGCACAAGGTATTTTCGAGGCCGGAACTGGGGTTTTGTTTGTCAGTGCCCCAATCAACATTTTTCTCTCGTGGTTTTTGGTGTGGGACAAGAATTATGGCATAGGCTACATTGGCGCACCCATAGCCACGGTGATCAACTTCTGGATCATGTCAATATTGCTAGTTTTGTACGTGGTGTTCGTGGATGGCTCCAAATGCTGGTATGGTTTCTGCAAAGTGTCGCTGCTCTTCCTGAACTGGCACCAGTTGTCTCACTTGGCTGTGCCTGGCATAGTGATGCTTGAGTCCGAGTACTTGGCCTATGAGATCATGACGCTCTTTGCGCTGTATTTTGGCACCACTGAGCTTGCGGCTCAGAGTGCCGTGGGCTCCATTGCGTCTGTTACTTATATGGTGCCGTTTGCCGTGAGCATAGCCTCGTCTACCCGGATAGCCAACTTCATTGGTGCGCAGAACCTCTACTCGGCCAAACTCTCGGCCAAGACCGGCTTGCTCAGTGGCCTTTTTGTTGCATCCTTGAACTGCTTGGTGCTTCTTACCTTTAAGAGACAGATTGCTGGCTTGTTCACTAAAGACCCCGAAGTCACCGAGATGATCGTGTCGCTCTTCACTCCTCTCGTGTCAGTGTTACAGATCTGCGATGGTCTTGCGTCAGTGGCCAGTGGAATACTCCGGGCACAAGGTCTCCAGAAGGTCGGGGGAATCATCAACTTCTTGGCATACTATGCCTTTGGCATGCCATTGGCCTTTGTGCTTACCAAAACCACAGACCTCAACTTGTTTGGGTTGTGGATTGGCATTGGCAGTGGAATGTTCCTAATTGGGGTCATTGAAACTTATGTCATTCTCACCTGTGACTGGGACAAGGTACTACAACAGGCCGGTCTTTTAATCGAGTTTGGGGACTCTTCAGACGACGACCTCTCATATTAATCTCCTGCTCTTGCATCTTTCACCTACTACATCTACCTTACTACATCCACCTTACTACATCCTTCCCACACTTTCTGGTTACTAGTTATATACATCTAGACTACTTTCTAAGGGCTCTTCTGGCTTTCACACCATCTGCCAAGGTCTTCAAAACATCTTTGGTGGCCTCAAAACCAATACAAGCATCAGTGATAGAGCACCCGTACTTCAAAGCATTCTTTCCACCTTGCTCAGCTGGAGGCACGTCTTGTCTGCCCTCCTCGATGTTGGACTCGATCATCAAACCGCAAATTTCCTCTTCTCCCTCTGCAAGTTGCTTGGCAATATCAGCGGCCACCAACGGCTGGTTGTTGTGGTTCTTGTTGGAGTTTCCATGCGAACAGTCCACCATGATTCTACGCTCCAACTTGTCGTCGCTGGTGATACCGGCTTTTCTCAAAGAGGCCTTTGTTTCTTGGATCGACTTGGAGTCAAAGTTGGTACCTTGCTTACCTCCTCTCAAGATGACGAAACAGTCCTTGTTTCCGTCCGTACCAACAATGGCCACAATGCCCGGCTTGGTGACGCTTAAGAAATGGTGTGGGTGAGAAGCAGCTCTCATGGCATCCACAGCAACACCAAGCGTACCATCAGTACCGTTTTTGAAGCCCACAGGGAAAGAAAGCCCGGAAGCCAACTCTCTGTGCAACTGAGACTCGGTGGTTCTGGCTCCGATGGCTCCCACACTGAAGATATCCGAGAGGAACTGGGGAGAGATGGTGTCCAACATTTCACCTGCAATGGGCAACTTCTCCGTGAGCTCAACAAACATCTTACGAGCAATTCGAAGACCCTTGTTGATCTGGAACGAGCCGTCGATATCGGGGTCGTTGATCAAACCTTTCCAGCCCACGGTGGTTCTGGGCTTCTCAAGGTATGCTCTCATGACAATGTGCAACTCGCCCTTGTACTTGTCAGCCTCAGCCTTCAATCTGTTGGCGTAATCAAGAGCTGCCTCGGGGTCATGTATAGAGCATGGGCCAATGACAAGAATGAGTCTGTCGTCTTCACCGTTCAAGATCTTCACGGTATTTTCTCTTCCATCCTTGATGATGGTTTTGCACGTCTCCGAGAGGGGGTACTCGTGCTGCAACAAGTCGGGAGGACTCAAGGGGTTGTAACCACGGACTAATGTTAGTATTCGACGTTAAGCTTGAAAACTCGAGTTCTAGCATATTTCAATAGCCTTGCTCAAAAGCTTGGCTCAATAGTTGCTATGTGAGAGCTGATGACATACTTCTCCAGTCCTCCATGCGGGATCTGTCGCCAATGTGTTCGTTTTTCAAATACATCTTGGGGTTTGAATATTCGGGATGAATGTGTTGAACTTGTCTGACAATGGGCGGGGCCGAAAATTTAGACTGCGGTTATATTCAGGAATCTCACCACGTTCAATGCGGTTTATTAGTCATACTTGAACATCATTTGCTGCGAACTGGAGCCAGGTGGGGAGTCCATTTTGGGGAACTGGAAAATGAAAATTTCATGGAAATCCCGTTTCCTTTTATAGATCCTGGGATTCCTATTTTTGTATCTTTTCGGTGCACTGGTGGACAAATGTAGTGGACAAGAGCAGTGGACTAGAACTCTGGACGCAGTGGTAGACGCAATGGACGCAGCGCAGTGGTAGACGAGCGTTGACGGATGCAAATCAGAGCTTCTGGAAAAAATAAATGTAGCCGTTCTTGGTCATGTCGTCAGAGTTCGCACCGCACTGGACCACCTTCTCATCGTTGAAAAGCACCCATTCCCCGCGTTGCTTGATGAACACCACGTAGTGTCCTGTATGCGGCGAAGATCCTTTGTGGCAGATCACGGCCTTGAGCTCGTAGTCTGCCAGCGGATTTTGTTCTTGTAAAAGCTTGGTTTTCAAGTTGGTGGTTTCCTCTTCAAGGTTGACCACGGGCTCCGAGTCTTGGATGACTCCATCGTCATCGGGGTTACTGAACAACCACTCGACGGCAGCATTGACGTTGCCCAGGTTTAAAACAAGCGCCTTTTTGGCTAATTTCTCGCTAAAACCCATGGAAACCAAGTCGTTGATTGCCTCTGGCGAGACGTCACTCGACTTGTTTTGGCTGTTGTTGGGTTCAAAAGGCAGATCAATGTCCGCATCCTCCATGTGCGCAAAGATCCAGTTCATGGCCTCTTCCGAGCTGGAGTTGCCCGTGTTGTAGAGTCCTCTCAAGCATCTAGGCTCGCTGAACCCCATGCTTAAAAGCATGCCCATTGCCTCTTGATTGGGTTCAAATGCTTCTTGTGACTCGGTCTTTTTGGTAGCCACTTCCACTTCTCCCTCTGCAAACGTAGGGGCTCTGTAGGCAGCAAGATTGATTTTCTCGGGAACCTCTATTGGGACTTCCCGTTTGACTGGCACCCAGTTCTCCAATGCAATTCTTTGCACGCTCACAATAAGGTTTTGAGGGTAGGTCTTGAAGCCCTCTTGCTTAGTGGCACTGCTCACTTCACCACAAGAATCACATTGGTAGTTTTCAATGGTTTCCTCTGCATTGAAGGAACCAAAAGATTCCTCGAGTTGCGTTGGTCTGTACGTCTTGACTCCATCTGTTACATCAATGACTTCGCTTGCAATAGGCACAGAAACATTATCCACCAAAGAGTCTGTACTGGAGCCAGTGTGGCATTTGGTACACATGACCTTGCTGCTGGTCAAGAACTTGAAACTCTCATTCAACGAAAAGCCGTATTCCTTGTCCAATTTATCAAACAAGTACAAGAGGAATTCGTTTGCATCCTGTTGCTTGTTCGTCTTGAACTCCATATGGTCTGCACCAATGAGATTCTTGAAGGTGGAAGGCCGGATGCCGGTCTGGTAATCATCGCCCTTGAGCAGGTTGGGCTTGGAATATCTACCAGACCAAAGACCATCATACAACTTGATCATTTGCGACTTGAGGTCTGCAGCAGCATTCGGCACCTTCAAATCAAATTCAAGGCTCTCATAAAAGCTCTGGTATTCCGGAAACGAGAACAAAGCTTGGAGCACGGAGTTCAAGTAACACGAATTGCCCAAATTCTGCATTCCAGTAAGCCCCGGTCCAAACACAGGCTGCAAGTTCTCACCGTTCTCACCCTCCAAGTTGAATTGCCACGATTTGTTTGTATCCAAATTCATTTCCACCAAGCTTTTCTCCGACTTGACGGCAGAAGTCAAGTCCACTCCAAAAGGGAGCAACTTTTTGGCCAAATCCGGCACCTTGACTTCATCGTTACATTTGTAGCAGTAACAATCACAGCTATCTTCGTTATCGGCGGAAAGCGAGCCGAGTTTCACTGCAACATGGTGGCTCGAGGAAGTAGCATGAGCAAGAGCGTGGGAGTTACCTTTCAAGGAAGACCCAAACTGTTCACGGCCACAGGCAACGGTGCCACAGCTCAAACAGATCCATAAGTTCTCCGTAAGGTCACACAAACTGCACTTTGTCAAGTCAGGTTTTTCGGTGGCCACACTTTCGATGTATAGAGAGTGCTCACAGGGAAACACCTCTTGTTCCCAAGCCTTGATGTCATCATTGAAGCTGGCCGAATTAGCATCGATAAGATCCTGAGCAAGTTTCTGGACCCGGTCCGAAGTCTGATCAATGGCCACCAGTGCATCCTTAGGCGCAACATACACCAGGTACGACACATTGTAGATGTCCAGGTCCTTCTGCTCAACAATCTCCAACTTGGGCACCTTCAGCAGGCGATCAGTAAGCTCACGTTCCTCGAAGCTCTTCAATTTCTTGGAGATGTTCACGAACAAAGGGTGTCTCTTGAGCGAGTAGTGCTCCAAGGTGTAGTTCTTGTGAGCAGCTCTGGAAAAGGCCTGGAAACAGCTCATACATACGTCCAACCCCAAGTCGTTGTTTTCAGCCGTGTCAAACGAGTACATACACTCATCCTTATAGATTTTGGTGGTCCCATCAATTGAGGGAAGGCTAGAGCCTGCGGTGGAGATGTATTCGACAATAGACATGGTCTTCTATGCGTCAGTCAGAACACTATGTAGATTCACAATATGAAAATCTGTAGTTGTAACTGGAATTGTAAAGGTGTCTCTGATTCACTATGTAACTGATTGGATCCTAGACACTTTTTGGTTGCACTGTATGTTGTTCACTGTATCACTATGCAATACACTGTATACTGATCTATAGATCTGTGATAGATGAGAAAGGTTCCGCGCGCAGCGACCCATTTCGCACCCACTTGCTCTCCAGATACTTTGCACCACTTATCTTCTATCGTCAAAGCCTAGCTTTTTTATTACTAACCTCTAGCTTTGATTATATAAATAGCACATTGAATACTATGGATTTTGTTTCTGCGCTTTACTTTTCCAGCTGGTCTGTTTACGAACCCAAACACTTTGTGCTGGATCTCCCGGCTAATCAGCTAAGCCATGTGTTCTATGCCTTCATGAAAATCGATGCCAGTTCAGGAAACGTGTCTGTTTCTGATCAGTGGGGTGATGTAGACATGCCCATGCCGGATGGATGTACTGGTTCCTTGGCTTCATTGCAGGCTTTGAAGAAAAGGTGTCCTTGGTTGAGGTCCGTTATGTCTATAGGAGGCTGGGGAACCCACGAAGCATTTGCGCAGGTTGCTTCGGATCAGAAGAAATTGGCCAATTTCGTTTCTTCGTCCGTGAATTTAGTTTCACAGTATGGTTTCGATGGCATTGACATAGACTGGGAGTACCCAGAAAACGATAGACAAGCATTGCAGTTGGTGGACTTGCTCCGCGTGCTTAGGTCCCGCTTGCACCCGGCCATGGTGCTTAGTGTGGCCGCCCCTGGCACTTTTGAAAAGATTTCGGTGCTTAGAGTAAATGAAATGGACCAGTACCTTACGTTCTGGAACGTCATGTGCTACGACTTTTCTGGAGAGTGGTCCGAACACACGGAACACCACTCCAACCTCTACTCGAATGGGGCCAATGGCTTCTCGGCCGATTCGGCCATCAAAGAGTACTTGGCCCGAGGAGTGCCTACCTCCAAGTTGGTGCTAGGCATGCCCATGTACGGGCGGTCGTTCCATAAGCCCAGCCACTTGGGACCACGGGCCAAGTTCTCCAAAAAGTCATCGGACGGCATTGTGGACTACTGCAAATTACACGGAACCCCCACCTACGACAACAACAGCGTGGGAGCATTCATATACGACGACAAAAAGAAGGATCTCATATTCTATGACAGTGTCCAGTGTGCACAGAAAAAGGCCCAGTATGTTCGGAGCATGGGCTTGCGAGGAGGGTTCTGGTGGGACTCGAAAGGCGACTCCAAGACATGCCTGCTTCTCACCGCGTTCTTGGACGAGCTTAGGCAATGAAAGGCGAGGCGAGCACTAGCTTTATAATATAGAGTCCATTCTGGCGAAGACGCTCAAAACGCCTGCAATAAGCTCTAGAGTAAGCTCACTATGCTGCTCGGTTTCGGCATCCACCTCCTGCTTCAAGTTGATGCCAAGCCCCAAAGGGCTCGGGGTGTTTTTATATGGGAACTCACTATAGTCGTTCAATAGCTCATCTGCACGTGCAAAGGCCTGGTCCCGCTTATCGTAGTTCAACAGCAACAAGACATTTTCCAAAACGTTGGCCGCGTATGCTGCACACACCAAGGAAATGGTTCTCAAGTGGCGGAACGAGGTGTCGGCCAGGAACTGATCGTTACTCAACGAATCCAAGTCCACGGATTTCTGGGTCAAAGTGCTCAACACTCTGCTTCGGATGTATTCTTTCGACATCTTGTCCGCAATGGGGTGCGTGGCCATGTCGAATAAGAAGAAGTTTTTCCTCTCTGTTCTCAAAATACCCTTATCCACCAAGCCCTTGGCCAAGCGTTCTCTGACCTGCTTCAATTGGTAGTTGATCTTCATCAAGTTCCATGTTTCCCCGGACAACAAATCGATCCAATTGGACACGGACAAGTGGCCCTCATCGTTTTTCATGATCTTCAAGGCCTCATCTAGCAACACCTCACCAGTGGGTTCAGTATCAATGACCTCCACGAGACGGTCCGACAACTCGAAGCGGCGTCTGGCCGGATCATTGACAAGCGTGATCTTTCCACGGAAGGCCAACTCCAACAAAATACATCCGCGAAGGGCATATGAGATGTTATCGTTCCAGAACGATAAGTAGCCTTCCTTGTCCTTTAAACCCATCAACAAGACCTCCTCCATCAAGGTCAAAAACGGCACCTTCAAAGTATGGTGGTCAGCGATATCACGAGCATCAATGCCGATCTTGTGGGAATTGTTTGCGTGGGAGTCCTCGTCGAAGGAACCCGAGTTTCGCGATGTAGAAGCTACAGCCGGTTTGGCCCCGCGACGTTTCTGCAACACTGACGACGACATTGTAGCTGAATTAGTGAAGTGGGGTGGATTAGTGATGGCTGGATAAGTGGGTGATTTGCTGGGGTAGTGTGACTCTAGACGAATTTTTTCGCGCACGACACGAGGCTGAGGTTGGGCCCACCACCCACTAGAGGAAAGAGAGGGTTTACTAAATTGAAAATAGTTTAGTATTGTAGAGTTAGAATTGGGTTTAGAGGGAATATAATTTATGCTGAAATATGGGAATAGTAGCTTATGGGAATCGCGGCATTGGGTGATGGTAGCTCATGGTGAGTCTAGAAGCAGTAGTCCATGACCAATTGGGTCTGAGAACGTGGGTCAAGTGAATGTCGTGTAACCAGCTGTTTGGTGTGTGGTAATATTTTTTACGTTGGTTTATGGTGATCCAGATGATTCAGCAGTGTAGAGATGGTGTGTAGGGTGGTGTAGGGTGGTGTAGAGTGGTGTAGTATAGTGTGCAGTCATACACCCAACAAGTGGATAAGTGTGAAGTGCATTCAGTCAGAATACTACTTTATATAGTCTTTAGCTATGATTAGATCATTGGTTTTAGTACAGTCTAGTGTAGTATAGTACAGTATAGTACAGTATAGTACAGTATAGTACAGTATAGTACAGTATAGTACAGTATAGTACAGTATAGTACAGTATAGTACAGTATAGTACAGTATAGTACATGTTAGATCCACGATAGGCAGGGCCCTGCCTATAGAGGATTCATGAAGCCTACTCTGTCCGATCGTAACAATGACCATTCCAAACGCCGTGCCAGTCCATTTGGAATATTCTAGAACAATCCTTACCATTGTTCTAGTGGAGAGTTTTTCGGGTAACACCTTTCTCTCAAAGTTATATAAGCCACTCCGGTTCCTCTCTTGAGGAACCATCAACGAGCAAAGTATTAGTTAGGCATAAATGTATTAAAGAACATAACAGTACAGTATGGTACAGTATGGTACAGTATAGTACAGTATAGTACAGTATAGTACAGTATAGTACAGTATAGTACAGTATAGTACAGTCTAGTACAGTCTAACACAGTGTAATATAGTGTAATATAGTGTAATATAGTGTAGTACAAAGTGGAGTGTCGCATGAAGTTTATAGCTATGAACAGAAATGGTTGGACAGTAATTAGAGAACACTTTCCTAAGTACAGTATGAGATACTGGCTATAGAGTGCAGTAGCTAGAGGATAGAGATTACTCACAATTGGTTTGGCTAAAAAATTGTTTGAGTAGTGGGGTGTAGTAGTAATAGCAATATTTTGTTAGATTTTTCTGGTGGCTAATACTA
This sequence comes from Metschnikowia sp. 01-655c1, assembly GCA_002370185.1. Taxonomy (NCBI): domain Eukaryota; kingdom Fungi; phylum Ascomycota; class Pichiomycetes; order Serinales; family Metschnikowiaceae; genus Metschnikowia; species Metschnikowia sp. 01-655c1. The sequence continues at coordinate 258,092 of NKZO01002028.1, forward strand.
GTTCTAGTGTAGTGCAGTGGTACGATTCCGTCACCATGTTCTGACTACATAGTTATATAGTCAGTCCTAGTATGATACCAGTGAATCAGTGTAGATTCCTAAGATAATTACGCAGAAAATTTACTATGGAGGACAGCTTGGTGTCTAAAATATTTGTAGTCAGTTACTGTAAAGAGAACATGTATACTTACACATTTACAGTTTGTAGAGCAGTGTATAGTAGTACAGCCTATAGAGTATTCATGAGTAGACTTCCCAAACCCACTAGAGTATGTTACATATATAGTCTAGTGTAGTCAGTGTAGTTAGTGTAGTCAGTGTAGTTAGTGTAGTCAGTGTAGTATGGTCTAGTCTATAGTGTTAGATCTGATACCTCTTCCATGACCCATCCGGTTGAGCCTACGATTACCCATCTGTTGCAGTCAATCACTCTTTTAGGTAAATTTTCCTTTGGGTTTGGCCAGCCGTCTAATCTAAAGAGCCGCCCAACAGTTACGCTGAGAGTCGCCAAGCAGCTATCACCGATCGGCTGATTATGCGACCTCGCTGTCAACTATTTGAGAAGCGTGATTTCTTCCTCTGGGTATCATCAACAAACAAAGTTTAGTACCTGAACGTTACAAAAGTAACATGTAGTTTATGGGGGTTTAATCTGTAGAGTTGGTTTTAATACATAGTGCGTGTACTTTATAGTCTAAAGTGCACAGTGTAGTGGGTAGTAGAAAATTACCAGAGGTAGTACATTATGGCAATATCTGATTCCCCAGTATAGTAGTATAGGATACTTAATTGTCACTCTAGCGAAGTACCTGTAGAGTACAGTAGTCATATACTGGCAGTTCTAGAGGACACACTGGAGTAAATGTCAGAGATGTAGTACAGTTTAAGTTATAGTGTATAATAGATATTAAAGTTAATGAGCGCGCAGTAGGGTATATGGTGTAGGGTATAGTGTACAGTGTAATAGTCGAGGTAGTAGAGTTCAGAGTACTGGATATAAATCTGTAATAATCGTGTCCAGTAATATAGTACAGTGTAGTACAGAATAGTACAGAATAGTACAGTGTAGTACAGAATAGTACAGAATAGTACAGAATAGTACAGAATAGTACAAAATAGTACAAAATATAGTAGTGTATCTAGTACAACATGAGAGACTATAATGACAGTGTAAAGGCTGTAGTGAGCAGTACAATGTAGAGTATGGAACAGATGCGCATCCCAATTCCGTGGGCCATACAGACAGCCTAGTACATTGATACTAATAATTACTACTATACCCAGAATTACTATAGACATAATTCTGTCCTGTATTGCTGTAGACCAAAGTATCCAACATCATAGACTATCCTAATACACGTTCCCATACCCATACTATCCTAATACTTATTCCTATACCCATACTAATATCCATAGGTCTGGTGGATGGCTGGGTACGCACTAGTTAAGCCGGTGCTGCGTGTATTATATATGTACTGCATCAGAAACACCACCTTTCCACAAAGCATTCACTCCTTCCACCGTCTACTCTTTCCACTCCGTCACTTTCACACATCACTCTCTGACACACGACTGCATCTCCAGCAGTCAAGTCCTCCTGTGTATAGAGTGGTTGTATACGATCATCGAGGAACCAGTCCAGGCCAATTCTCATTCCTATCAGCTCATAGTACTATAGTGCTTACTAGCGTCATACTTCCAGCCCAGGCCTTTTCAGCTACCTGAGTATTTTACTATAGTGTTTGGTCATATTACTTGGGCACCTTGATCATATCACCTATTATAGTATTTAATACCCTCCTGTGCTGGAGACTCCTATACTGCTTACTTGTACCTTATCCATCTGGTAATAACACATGTCCAGGAACCTCTCGCTAGACGGCTTGTCGTTCTCCAATGACTCCGGCACTTTGGACCCCGCCGAGGACTTTGTGTCGTTTCCCACGTTGCCGGACCCGGAGGTGGTAGCCAACCGTTCTATCTCCAACATGCTCCAGAAGACTCTACGCAAAGTCACCAACAATGCCTCCAACTTGGTGCACAGCTACACGTCGCCCGGAAACGACCATGCTCCCAATAACGGCGACATAATTGAGTCGCAGTCCATATATAACCCGGACGTTGAAGTGGCTGATGCTAAGACTGTGGATGTGCCTGAAGTCCCGGAATCTGCACCTGTTACTACTGCTGCTACTGCTGCTGCGGGTGCTCGAGATCCTCCCAAGAAAGATGTGAAGGAATTGGGCCTTCTACCAATGCCTGGAACTCCGGCTCTTCTATCTCCGTCGGACCTTAAGTCTCCTCCGGTGCAACAGATCCTGGAGCCTGTTATTGGTCCGCATGCCACAGCTACACCCTCGGATGCTTACCCACGGGTGATTTCCGATAAACGATTCCTTACCATTTCTACCGTGCAATATGCTCCTCAAGCTCCATCTGCCATCAACAAAAGCGATGTGACGGTGGTCAATACCGAGTCTGCTGCCACTCCAAGTACTCCTCTTGTTGACCATACGGCGAAACAGCCCGATAGCGGACCGGAACTTGTCAATCTACAGCTCCACCATTCGTCCATGACTAAACCTCTTATGGTGGATAAGCTCAAGAATCAAATCTCATCCATCTTCAACAACTTACCCAACGATATTGAGGTTTCTGACGACGACTCGGCTTCTGAACCGGAAACTACTGATATCGATAGCATTCCTGCGCCGCGGTCCAAGTCGGGCTCTGTTTCCAGCAAGTCCAAAGTCTCCAAGCAAAGCCAGCCTCGGCTCCCCCGGACCCCTCCTCATCTGAATGCTTTAGTGACGAATCCACTCACACGGAAAATCTCCGCCAACTTATCATCGGCCTTCATCGACAGTGCCAAGCTGATCATGACCACGAATTTGATTACCAAGTCCACCACTGGTTCGTCCAAGGCAGGTTCGCTTGTGGAGAACAAAAAGAAAAGGAAGAAAAAGAGACCCCACCGATTGTCGGACAATCCGCTTAAAAGTGGAGGCATCGCAAAACATTATTGGATGAACGATTCATTTGTCAGCGATTGTCTCAACTGCTTCAAGCCGTTCACCGCGTTCAGACGGAAACACCACTGCAGGTTCTGTGGGCAGATCTTCTGTGCAGATTGCACCATCTTCATTTCTTATAGCCACTACAAAGATCAGAGGCTGGGTGTTGGTGCAGGCAAAGATATCAAGTCCTACAAGGATAAGTTGCGTGTGTGCAAGCCATGCTATTGTGACGTCATTGTCTACCTTAGTGACGATAGTCTGGAATCGTCATCGGAAGAGGAGGAGGAAGCTGTTTCCAATAAAACGGGAGAACTCAGTGATTTCGAGGATAATGCTCATGCGCTGGTGCAATCGTTGACGCGATTGAGGTCTTACTCGTTGAACTCTCTGAGGGACGTTGCTTTTGAATCTCCTTTGCTGTCCACCCGAAAACACCTCCAACCCGATGAGTTGAAATCGGATGCAACGTCTAGTATGGACTTCAATAGCCAAAGAAGCCCGGATGCTTTCTCCCATAGACACCCTCCTCAGATGGCTATACCTACCACGCGAACTGGAGAAGCCGTGGAAATACCTGCCTCCAAGTATGGACACGGAAGTCTCCCCAAAGGCCAGCTAGTGTTGAGCCCTGCAAGACCGGCCATGCACCAGAACATGTCATATGCAAAGCAAGATTCCTTGAACTGGTACTACCCCAAAAGAGCTGCTTCGGTCAGCTCAGACTTGGGGCAATCCAGCAACTACCCTAATTTGGAAAACTTCAGCTCCATCTATAAGGCTGTGGTTAATAACCGCTACTCGCGGATCCCGTCTTCAGAACGGCTCAAGCCCACACTCATCCGGTCCGAACATGAGGGAGTTCTTGAACCCGAGGAGGATTTCGAGAGTGAAAACGAAGATGAGAATGTCATGTCGTTGTACGCATCTTTAAACCACGAAAACCCTTCAAGCTTAGGATCCAGGCCTCACAACCCACTCGCTGTGTCTATGACTGGTGTGCCTACACTTTCAGAATTCCCAGCAATGAGCGGGAAGTACATTCCGGCAAATTTGAGCCAGGAAATCGCCATGAAGCGCTTTGAGTTTAAACCCATTGACTCTTTTTCCGATGCTACCATCAACGAGAACAAGCAACGGTCCAACTACCGGTCCAACGAAAGAGCTAAGGCTTCGCTTCGAAGAATCAAAGACCGTCGGATCCACAAGCTGGGTAAAAGAGGCTATGGGGGTACCTTACCTATTGCAGGCAATAATTCGTCTCTCGACGGAAGTGTGTCGAGTCCCTTCAACACGCCTCTTTCCACCACGCCGCTTTCGTTTGCCCGCAAGTTCTCCGACCCATTCCTTACTCCTAGAACTAAGGACACAACCTTAAAGGAGCTTCTGCGCTCTACTACGGGTACACCTTCTCTTGGTATTCCAGATGAGACCCTAGCAATGCCTGCAGCAAGAATGCCTTCTGACAACAGTCACCTGGAAAAACAAGACTGGCGCACTAACCCAATGGAGGAAGACCCCATGACGGTTTCTTATAACATGAACATCAATAAGATGATCAGACAGTGTCTTGCAGACTGTGACATCAAGAACCCCGAGGAACAGGACCGGTGGGCGAGGGTATTCCGGTCTATTTTCAGCAACATCGAACATTTGAAAGTCATCGACACTCTTGACGTCAAGCAATACATCAAGATCAAGAAGATCTTAGGTGGATCCATTGAAGACACCAAGAAGTTGGACGGGCTTTTCATCACCAAAAACATCGACTCCAAGAGAATGCACGATCTGATCGATAACCCCAAAATAGCACTTCTTGTGTTTCCCCTCGAGTACTTGAAGCAAAAAGAGCAGTTCATTAGTTTGAGAATCGTGCAATCTCAGCAGTCAATGTATATATCCAACTTGGTTTCGCGGTTGATTTCTCTTGAGCCCGATATCTTGATTGTGGGTGATACCGTGTGTGGGTTGGCGGAGAAACTCTTGGAGGAGGCCAATATCACGGTCATCTCCAATGTCAAGCCGCAGGTCATTGAAAGAATCTCGCGGTATACCAAAGGCGACATTCTCCAATCTGTGAATGACTTGTTTTTCAAAAAAGGAACTTTGGGCACCTGTGAAAAGTTCGAAGTCAAGAAGTTTGTTTACAAAGATGTGGTCAAGACATATGCATATTTCTTGGGCAGTCAGTTGGAGTCGGGTTTCACCATATGCTTGCGAGGCGGCGATGAGGAGTACTTGAGCAGTGCTAAATACGCCGTGGAGTCTCTTATTCCTGGGGTATTCAACTCGAGATTTGAAAAGAGTTTCTTCCATGATTTTGACCTCACCATCTCCAAGGATCGGGAGGTTCTGTATCTGGGCATGTTCCAGGGCACTCTCGAGGTCGACAATACAAACGACCAGAAAGCCATCTGTGTGAAGCTGCTCAAACAAAATGGAGTCACCAATTACTTGGAACTCTTCAACGAGAGAATCTTAAACTTCTCTCCCTCGGTGGAGTACCCGTTGCCAAGTGCTCTCAACAATGTGATCACTTCTTTTAAGAACTTCGCCGGGATTTTTGAGTTCAATAAGCAATTACAACTCATAGACACGCAGGATGAGATCCGATCCGAATGGTTTGACAAGTTGCAGTTCAATTTGAGCCTCGACAGGTTTATTGGCAAAGGCGATATCATCCAAACACTCAAGTTTGTGAGTCAAGATTTGCTCAACTTCCATCTCCAAGAGTTCCACTTTAGAAGCAGAATCTGGGTCAACTGCCTGAAGTATACCATTTACCAATTATACCCCATCTTCCACAAGAGCATCAACTTCTTGCATTCCAGAATCTCAATCAAACACGCCACTCCGTGCTATGGACCAATGGTTGTTGCGGTGGATTATTACTCAGACAATGATAAGTGTCTAGGAGTGTTCTTGGACCAGATTTTACAGGAGTCCAATAAATCTTGTGACGAATGTGGTGACCTCCTCCTCAACCACTACAATACCTATGCACATGGAAACGCTAAGATTGACTTGATTGTGGAGAAAATCGAAGATATGAACGACCAGCCCAAGGAGAAGAAGCAAAGGATCATGTGGAGCTACTGCCCTCAATGCAACATTTCCACACCCATCAAGGCCATGAGCAACGAGACCTATTTTCTATCTCTAGGCAAATTCCTCGAGCTCAACTTCTTGTCCAAGAGCACACAGGTCAATGGTACCTGTCCCCACGACTTCAACAAAGAGCACATCAAGTACTTTGGGTTCAACGGCTACTACATTCGGATGGAGAGCTCAAAAATTGATACGTACGAGGTGGTGGTTCCGAAGACAAAGCTCGAGTTCATGGTGTTGACGGATGTGGAGCTGAAGATCTCGACCAGAGAGCATATACAAGAGTCGTCGTCGAAGTTCTTCAAAAGTGTTTCCAAAAGACTCAATAGAGTCAACGTCGATACCTCAGACCAGGCCGAAGCAGGACACCAAAGGGTGGAGGAGTTGAAGCAACGGCTCAAGACACAAGAGGAATACATCTCGCAGAAAACCATCAACATCTACGAGGCTACTATTCCTACCAACTACTTATCGTTGAATGTGATCAATCGTGACATACAGGAATTGGGAGTTGCATGGGATAAGGAGTTCAATGACTTCGAAAACATGTTTTTACCCACGGAGAATGAAATCAACAAGATCACGCAATTCCACTTGAGAAACTTCTTGATGGACACTTTGGATACAGAGCTGAAACAGGACAAGGACATGTCACGCGAGCAAGAAGCGGAGGTGAACCAAGAACCTAAAAAGGATGATCCCAAAAACGTATCTTCTGACCTTGGAGAAAAAGTGGTCACCACTCCTACAAGAAGAATCCCGTCGGCCATTATAGGTGACAAGATCATGCAGATCCAACAGTCCCTTGAGGAGGACCAGAACAAGCACTTTCTCAAGTCGCCGTCCAAGATGAAGTCCGATTCTCTTATGGACTTCAACTTTGCTGATTACAACAAGACGCACGCGCCAAAGAGAGTGCTGGACTTGACCAACTACTTCAACCAAATGACGTTGGAGTTTCAGAAGCAGAGGGAAAAGGTGCTTGAGAAACAGTCCAACAAGTACAAGGCTGTGCCCATTGTCAACTCTCAGCCCATAGTGGAGATCTACGACAACATCGAGGATGTGGTTGATGTGGAAAACAAACAAACATCCAAACATACATTATCAGAGGAAAGCAGTGAGAATACTCTGCAGAACAACGTGGATGTTGACCAGGCCAAGAAACAGGTGCTAACAGACCTCAAGAATAAGGATGTGATGAAGGGCAAGATTGACATTCCCCAACCGGAAAAGAACTCACTTCTCAAGTCGTTGACCAATTTCTGGGCTGACCGTTCTGCCACCCTCTGGGAACCTTTGGAGTACCCATTGGATTTCACAGAGCACACATTTGCCGACTCGGATGTGATTGTGCGTGAAGATGAGCCCAGTTCTTTGGTGGCTTTCTGTTTGTCTACAGCCGACTACAAGCAAAAGGTGATGGGAATGGCCACCAACTTTTCCGCAGATGATGATACCAGTGAAAACATGGAGCTGAATGAGCAGTTCCGCAAGAAGAGCCATCACTTCACCAAGATCGAGAAAAAGTTCAAGAAGAGATCCGACAAGAACCCCAGCCAGCAGGGCGATTTGGAGAGTATCATGACTAAGCCCAAGTTCAACCACTTGAAGTATCAGTTTACCGATGGCAGTACGGAAATGTCATGCAAGATCTTCTATAGTGAGCAGTTTGATGCCTTCAGAAGGGCATGTGGAGTGGATGAGCTGTTTGTCCAAAGTCTCTCGCGGTGTATCAAGTGGAACTCTACCGGAGGTAAAAGTGGGTCTAACTTCCTTAAGACCTTGGACAACAGGTACATTGTCAAGGAGTTGTCAAAATCGGAGTTGGAGTCGTTTGTGTCTATTGCACCATTCTACTTCAGATACATTTCGCAATCGACGTTCAATACGTTGACCACGGCCATCGCCAAAATCTTTGGGTTCTACCAGGTGGAATTCAAGAACTCCATGAATGGAAAGACGTTCAAGATGGATTTCTTGATCATGGAGAATCTCTTCTACAACCGCAAGACCACGCGGATCTTCGACTTGAAGGGCTCCATGCGCAACCGGCACGTCAAGCAGACCGGAAAGGAAAACGAGGTGCTCTTGGATGAGAACATGATCGAATACATTTACGAGAGCCCTGTTTTCGTCAAGGAACAGCTGAAGAAGCTCTTGAAGGGTTCTTTGTTCAACGACACCGCGTTCCTTTCGGCCATGGACGTCATGGACTACTCGTTGGTGATTGGAATCGACGATGCTGCAGGGAAGCTATATGTGGGGATCATCGACTGGCTCCGGACGTTTACGTGGGACAAGAAGGTGGAGAACTGGGTCAAGGGTAATAGTTTGGTGGGCAAAAAGGGCAAGGACCCTACGATTGTCACGCCCAAACAATATCGGATCCGGTTCCGGGAGGCCATGGACCGGTACATTCTTGAGGTGCCTGATATCTGGTACGAGGGCTCCAAGTAACATGATTTATCAGTCCATGTTAACGGTTAATCTCTGAGATGATCACACTAGTGGTCTCCAAGTGTCATAGCAATGACAAGAGTAAAAAAGAATAAAAATAGTAAGATTCATGATAATATGAGTAGGAGTAGTATGTTGACAACTTTCATAGTATGCTGTGGTAGCAGTCATTCTAATGGTCATACTAATAGTCATACTAAAATTTCATAGTAAAATATCATAGTCATAGTGATAGCATACTGTCATATCATACTGTGGCTTTAATTCATTCTACAGCAGATTCCATGTCTCATCCTGGTAGAGTCGTGTACGTCGTAGTATAGTAGTATATGAAGAGATGAGTTTCATGAGGCTCGCCGAGACCGGGAAAAAAAGACCCATGCATGCTGGTTAGGGGTCCAGGCATGGTCTAAATTAGGAGACGTGCGGCGCAGGCAGTTCCGTGCACCAAGACCATGGATCACCAGCCCCCAAGTCTAGAATCCATATTTCCCAGGCCCAGCTTTGGATCCCGTTTCTTTTCCCTCGCCTCAACTCCTCTCCTCACCGCTCTGCTCATTTTGATGTTTCATCTTGTCACACTCTGATACACCATGCGCGTCGGCTATTGACCACTAATTATCTACACGACGTCGGCAGGCCCACCAGAGACAGACAATGGAGATAAGAGGATAAATGTAGGAAGTGTGTTTGGGTTGACTTTTTGTTTGTGTTGACTTTGTGTTTGTGTTGATTTCGTGTTTGTGTCTGAAACCCTAGGAATCTCTAAAAATCCAAAATTATTTAAACCCCCCAAGTTCCCCTTTTTTTGTTTCCGGCTCTATGGTTTCCTTGTGTGGCTTGAAGCAGGCCTTTTCCGGCGTCGTGAGCCAGGCGCGCTGTGTGCATAAGATTCTGACATGAATGGAAGAAGTGCGGCTCGCTTTATACCGAAAACAAAGGCCATCCACGGACCACTGAAACCAATACAAAGGCAAGAGTTGTTTTTATTTTGCACAATGGGTGGATGGTTTTTGGTTGTCTGCAGGATGTTTCATACCCAGCGATGGACCAAATAAATTCCCTAAATCTCCAACACATTTCAAACTGGGTTACGAATGAAGCCCTTGGGCCCTGTCGACCTATTGCCCGTATACCCGTGCACCGCCTATCTGTGCGGGTCGCTGCAAGTAAACAGAGCCACGCCCTAGGAGGAATGAGCACCACCAGTGCGCAGCCGCGCGTGCCCCATATCGAGCATTTTCAGCATTAGTCTTTTGAATAAGACACTACGGCTGTTTTTCTATCCTGAGCACCATCTGCAATTTTTCTGCTTTTAGCCTGGTTTTAGTCTGGTTATAGCTGGGACTTTTGTCGAGATTTACTAGTCTATTTTCTGGCTACTCAAAATACTTTGATCTTCCAACCGCCTTGTTACTGGAAAGTTTCTTATTATAGAATATTCTTCCTGTTGAAATAGTTCCTGTTATTGAATTGATCCAGATTTGATCCACTTGAATTCTTTGCAATAAACTGGCTTGCCGTTTGAATACTGCCTTTCAACCACCAATTGAACAATTGAACTGTCCAACCTACTCCGCTCCTTTTTGGCTCTTTTTTTTTGCTTCACTCAGCCCCTTTCCAAGCTGATCCTACTTAACAAAGAGACCCCTGATTGTTCTAAGCTTTGAACTCCACCATGCGAAATCCCATTCTAGCTGCCTTTTCGTCGCTATTATTACTCGTAGCCTTGGTGTTTTTGGTGCTATCTTTGGTGTCGGTGCCCATAGTCCAGAGCCTCCATTTGGCATCCACTGGTTCAAACACTTATGGCATTTTTGGCTCCTGCGAGGACTCCACTTGTCTGCTGCCTACATATCCCATCAACGTGAGTTCCATTAACGATGGTCTCTTGCTGTCGGATACTAGAAACACGTTGGTCAAGACCTTTATTGTGGCTCCGATAGCTGCAGGGTTCGTGTTTTTTGCCTTCTTCTTCACCTTTCTCTCTGTCTGCATATCTGCGAGCGTGGTCAAGATCTTGTCGCTTATCTTGAGCATTGTGGCTGCTATACTGACCACCTTGATTGCCGTGTTGGTGATTCTCGTCTACTACCCCCACGTTGAGTGGTTGGCCTGGCTCCAGATAGTGGCTGCTGGCCTCTGCCTCATCTCGCTTCCTTTGCTGTACCTCTCCATCGGTGTGAACCTGTCTGACGATGAGGAATCGGAGGAGGACTCCATGGAACAAATGAAATTCGGCAAGTTCAAAGATAACAAAACCTTCAATATGCCTGAGAAGAGCGGTCTCATGGATAAGCTGTTTGACTTTACCGATGACGAGAATTCCAAGGACTATGGTTACCGTGGGCCAGTGGCTACACCGAAGCACACCTTTGGTCCTCTGGCTCAGTTGTTACAGCTGCCCAACTCCAGCTTCCTGGAATCTCGGCCCAAACAGCCAAACGACGTGACCAGAAATAACGCTCCTCCTCGCAATGGCCAGAACTACCCCAGCTTGAACCAAGGCCCGGGCCTGCCTGTCTCTGCCAGAAGGCAAATGGCTCCTACGTACCATGCTAGTGCAGGCACTCCTTCTTATGCCGAGTCGCCCTTGGCCGCCAAGGCTCCTTATCCTCCCGCAGACAGAGCGTCTGCAATCTTCAACTCGGTCAACTATGGTGTTTTCGACCACCACCCCAATGTGGAGGGCCACCAGCCTTTCACTGAGATGCCTGACCACCCCGACGATAATGACCGTAACTCCTTGTCTTCCGACAGACAGCTTGACTCGGACGAGGAGTCCGATTTCACCAGTGTTTCCCAGAGACCCCCCAATGCCATGTACACGTCTCCCAAAGCACACCAATACTACGACCCTAGTGGCCCTTCACACAATTACCAGCAAGGTTACCAACAGGGCTACCAACAGGGCTACCAGCCGCAGCCGCCTGGGCCTCAAAATTATCCCAACGTGTCACATTACCTGCCTTCAAATGCTAATCAGGAGAGATATTACCGGCCACCACAGAATGCGTACCCTCCATTCCAACCTAGCCAGCCTCAGCCTCCTCGGCCCAGCAACCGCCCTACGATCTCCGATAATGCTTTAAACAACAACCCGGACTTTTCCTTGGGCTTCAATAACAGAAGGAAAACGGGTGCTCCTCGCAGAGGTGGCTTCCAGCCTGTTGCCAGAGCAGGACCTGGCCGGGCTGGTGCTCGCGACGGGCCCTATATGTTTTAAAAAAGTTACAGTATTTAAGAGCCAGTGCTCAACAGGGTTTTAATCATGGGCCTCTTATGATAGGTTTCAAATGATGCATGTCGGTGTGTGGTGGTTACAATTACTTATATTACATGCATCGCTCAGCTCATATCATGTCAACCTTTGGAACTTTCTTTGGCACGGGTCGCAGGTCCGCAGGCACATCTGAATCGGGACCAGCCACGGGGTCTACCTTGGAGTCTGGAGAATGAGAGTCCAGACCCGAGCCTGTGCTTGGTTCATGCACCACGGCGGTCTTCCCCGAAGGCCTCACCACAACCACAATGAATAATGCCAACACAACAAGGCACAATAGAAAGATGATTTTGCACTTTGTAGTTCTTTTTTGGTAGCCCTGGGCCTTGATTAATTCCTTATCCGAAGACTTCAAGTCTTCTGCGGCACGTGACAAGTTGTAGTCCACGCGGTCCAACATACTGCCCTGGTCCACCACCAAGCCCTCCATTTCCTTGAAGATGGTGGAGATTTCTAGAATACCCATGGCAAGCTTGGAGATCTCCCGCTCACGTGACGCCATAAGGGTGGAGTCCGGTGATTTTTGGAGCTGTTGCTGCGCTTGTTGTAGAGCCGACTTGGAGTAGTCTTCAATGTCGCGAGAATCCTCCTCGGCCAAGAGCTGTGCCTGCAGAGACAGCGTAGGAGGTGGAGACGATAAGAGGAGATCGGTTTCGTCCTCGTCCTCGTCATCCTTCAAAAATTTGATGTAATTGTTTTGCAAGTTGCGGAACACAAGCGAGCTGTCCTGGATCTTCAAGGCATAGGTCTTCTTATAGTTGGCAATAATCATGAGCTCATTGGGGGTATAGTTCAAATTAAGGCGCAGGTGGTTTTTCTCGAGAAACTCAAACTTTTTGATTAAAACATAACACGCCTCGAACACCTTGGTGATGGAGTAGTTCAAGTCGTCGATGGTGCGCTCCAAGGCTTGCTTATCACTATCTCGAGCAATCAAGAGTTTCTTGTACATCAGACTTAACTCGGTTGTTTTCAGTTTGATTTGTAGAAGGTTTTGATCTAGTGACGAGGAGATCTCAAAGATGGACGGTGCCAATGGCTTCATCTCGATCTCCTCGTGGTCCTTATACTTGCGGGCCGTCAGCTTGGGCCCCACGGTCTTTCGTGAATACATGAGGCCTTCCTCCTCCTCGGCGATATTCGTGAAGCGAGCATGCGATTGGTTGGCTCGGGGGATCGTGCGCCGATACGAGAGGTATAGATTTGTCCGGTCACGAAACATGGTGGTGGAAGTGACGAGTGATGTGGAGTTAACGTGGAGCACGCACGGCAGTGTGCAGGCCCAGCAAGAAGATCAGAGCTACTCCTCTTTAAACATAGGTGCTGAGTATTCTAGGGGTTGTGAGTGAAGTAGTACTGCAGTTTGTTTGTATGGTGTAAGAATTCTGTAGTGATAGAAAAGTACTGGTTGGAATCTTAGGGGTATAGTTGTTGGTGTGTTGGGTTGGTTGTTTGTTGGTTACTGACGGTTGGGTGCGAAACGTGGTTTTATTTTGGTTAAATATGGCAAGAACGAGCAAAGGCCCAAACAACACAATTAAGGGCAACACAATTTACCAAAATTAATATATTACCAATATTAAGAGTACCATCATTAAGTCATCTTTTTAAGTAGCACTACCATTAAAAGTAACTACCATCAGATTCTACTTTTCTGGTACTACTGACCAATACAGTACTATTCCTGAACAGGACTGTTACGGACCAACTACCCCAATGACAATTGCCCATTTATATGCTAGGTAGTATTAAAAATACCCAGAACCAAAATTTCTGGCACTAACCCAGATTACTTGTACTCGTACTGGGTACTTATACAAGGTACCAATACTCAGTACTAACATTGGGTACTACTTCTGAGCGCTCCCACTCACTACTACTATTACCTTCACTGTGAGAATGCAGTTGTTTCCACTACTACTATTACCTTACCATGACAATGCAGTAGTTTCCACTGCTGCTGGCGTTTCTATACTAGAATTATTAGTGACATTAGTACTCACATTATACCAGAGGGTATTGACAAGACCCTTCGTTTACTGCTCATTAAAGAGTCTTTTACCACACCACCAGTAGATCATGTGTAAGTAGTTTTACCAAAATGTCATACTAATCATAAACACAGGCTGAAACAAAACTGTTTTGTCGAATCCACTTATTAGTATCTTCAAACAGTATACTTTTGTCTTATCTCATTATTGTCAATCTGAAATTTTGATCTGGTGTCCCAAAACTTCAGATGCAATAAAAACTAAAATTTTGACTACTATCAAAGGTTCACCCACTCCTGTGGAAGGTTTCTCTGCGAGTGCAACCAATCCTATTGAATGTTAAGTGCACTAGTTTGTTTGAATTCTTCGGTTAAATTCAAGTATCTTGTCCCACAAAAGTATGCGGTGATTCAGTGGAGGGTCTTGAATACTCCAATGGTGGTATGCTCCAGAACCACTGCTGGGTGGAGTACGTATACTACATGCAATAAGTCAGTACTTGTATGAAGTAAGTCTTGCTTTAATGCAGTAAGTAATGGTTGCAATACATTTAGTCTAAGTGCTCCAAAGTGAAAATATTAGTCATCAACCCAATGTCACAATTGGTTGTAGGTTTGACTATCACTTATATTTCAAGTGTTCTCGAGATTACCTCGAACCAAGTGCCTAAAGTATAGGCTACTAGTCAGAGTTCATATACTGATACTTACTTCACTTGACCCTGATTGTTGTCATCCTACTTATTAGTATAATCAGTTTTTTCTGTTTGAATTTAAGAAAAACTGATCTTAATTGCCATCAAGACTTGTAGTTGAGCAGTCAGAAACATCATTAGAGTATTCACCATTAAAAGAAATTTAATCTTGGCAAATTGCATAAAAAAGTTACTTAAACAAAGTGATAGAGCTTAATGACTTGATCATAGAGCACTGAAGCTGGTCTATATACATGTGGTTATTGGTGGTGGTCATTGCTCAGTGCCAGTCTGTTCACCCTGTTTACTCTCCTGTTCCTTCTCCAACAAAACCTTCTTCCACTCTGGCAAAGGCGCAGGCTGGGATTTACGCATCTCCTCCTCCTTCATGGACAAGACGATTGTACTGAGCAAAAGCACTATGGTGATTGCCTGGGCATACATTCTTGCCTGAACAAGCTTTTGGGGTCTTGTCATGATCTTGTCCCGGTTGACAAGAACCCATGAGCCGTACAAGGAGGCAATCCACGTCAGCAAGATGATCTTGTACTTGTTGGTGGAGAGAAATGTGACGATTTTCTCGGACGTGGACGCATTCTTCCACTGCTTGAACTCCTCCAAAACTTTCTGGTTGGTGTGGCCAGACGAGTACATCTTACGGTCAAATTCCACAGACCCTTCGTCAGCAAAAAAAGCAGTGGACGAAATGGTGGGCATGGTGAGGATGGCCGTTTTGATGGAGGTGTTGAACCGGTTGAACCTCACGGGCTGTCTGGCCTTGAGAAATGCAAAAAGTCCAATGGAAAAGACAGACCCGTAGAACATACCTTTGAGGCCTGCGGCCACCACGTATGCCTTATGTGCCTCGCGTTCCTCCTTATCGATGATCTTCATTGTGGAGGTGTGGTGAGAGGAATAGGACAGGTCTAAGAAGATATGCGTGCGCCGCTCCTGCACCCATCCACACGGCTCATAGGTACTACCATCAGGTTCCATCAATTTGAAAAAAAAAGGAAGGTCAGATTATTTCATGGTTCCGTATCCTTTATATAATCTTTTGTCTGTGATCAGAAATTCTTTTTATTTAAAGCAGATTTGGGACAGTAAGTTGAGGATAGGTCATAGGATATGCAGGCCAGCCTATATGGCATTTACTTAACTTTTTATATGGAAGTTTTCTGGTTGTATTTGAGGTGTTGGTGTTTAGGAGATGTTTCAGGTGTGTTTAGGTGGTGTTTCAGATGTATCAGATGCGTTTGAATTATGTTTCACATGGTTCAGGAGGTGTTTCAGATATTGTGTGAAAGATGTTCATTGGTGTTGGTCGTTAGACTCTTGGTGCGGCTGGACCAGGAACGAGTCCGCCACTCTAGACACACTAATAATACTAAACCCAGAAATCAGTATAAACCATAAATCCCCATGGACCAGTAAAATAACAAAATACACATTTCCATTATAATTCTATAATTGGTAATTGCTCAGTATAGACCATTCTATAACCACCATAATTAAGTCGCACTCAATGTACCATGGATTGCAATAATTGCACTCAATTGCACAGTAAAGCACCCTCAATTGCACAGTAAAGCACCCTCAATTGCACTAAACTGCAGTAAATTGCAGTTTATTTGCAGGAAATACACCAAAATGTCACGAAAAAAGGCGAACAGCACTGAAAAATATTTAAATTGCTCTGCATTGTTCTCTAAAGTACCCTACTGTCCTGAAACACTCTAAGCCGCACGGAGTTGTACTAATCACTCTATAATTCTATTACATGGAGCATATAATAGTCTAAATTCAACAAGAGATTACGTAATCATTAATCTTAAAGTAAATTGTTCTATATATACTGAAATTCACTCCAAATTACCATAGTAAATTTACATTGCACTGTGGCTTGAGATGATTGATAAATTGTACTCTAAATGCACTCGGCTCACTATATAATTCTGGTGACACTAGTTTCACCAGATTGAACCATCATTCGTTATTATTATATGAAGGAATAAACCAATTCAAGTACCTACAAATTCACCAACCCACTCTAGCTCACTAGATTTGACTCTTTGGTGTACCTGGATTGTACTCTAAGTTGCACTGATTGCACTTTAAATTGCACTCTAAATGCACTACTAAGTGGACCACAAAGCATCGCTAAGACGAATATAAATAGCCCCAGAGTTCACCTGTCCCAGACCAAAACCGAAACCCAAACCAAATTTAAACGAAACTCAAAACAAGCACAAAACAAAATAATTACACATTATATAAACCTACCCCGGTCCAATGTCCATGTGCCTTGTATACCCCATCTGTCACCGGACCAGATAAATGGCTTTCGCAGCTGCCCAGTGTACACACCCGCAGCTCCCTAACAAAATACTCATTCACAAATAAATTCGTCCATAAGCCGCAACCTCTGGACCCATACCACCTCCATCCAACATTGTCCATTGACGCAGATCTCCTACTCCGGTACACAGTCTCCTCTTCTGCTCTGCTGGAAGCCCGAGTTGCCGCATCCCGTCATCTGGCTGCCCCTTTCCTACCACCCCATCCAAGCCGGCATCATGAGCGCTTCCTCCGGCCAGAAACACCTGTCTGGCGCCATAAATCCCTTCAACACAAACCCTCGCTCGTCCCGTGCCGACCCCATGCACACGCCCCGGTCGCCGTCGAGGTCCACTCGAACGCTTTCTCCCCCCAAACCCGGCGAAAACATCCCCCCGCCGTATCCGCCCACGTCACCTCGTCGCAGAACAACAGGCAGGCCCTTATTCAGCGACAGACACATCCCCAATCGTACAGGTATCGATTTGCAGGCGGCCTTCAGCTTATCCAATCAAGAGGTTGTGCCTGACCTTCGAGCCAGTGCTTCTCGAAACCCTAATTCGCATGCCGAAGAGCTTTCTCCCAACGAAATCGAGATCCGCAAGGAGGAGGAGGCCAACCGCAACTTCTCCAGCGTGCTCAAGGCAGAGCTCTTTGGCGACCACGTGCCCATGGCCACTGCTGACCTCTCGCGAGGTCATAATAGAGACAATACTTCCACAAACGACTCCACCAACTTGCGGGCTTCCAACATGGCTCCCACTACCATCTCAACCAATAGTCTGACCACGCCGCCGCGGCAGGGTGACGTCTCCAACGTCACGGGCACCCCACGTCAAAAGACAAACCTCTTCACATACCAACTGCCCAGCAAAGCCCGGCCCATTTCTCGTGACTTACAACAGGAACTCTTCTCACTATCGCCCGTGCGCCTGGAGTCTCAGAAATTTTTGTTGAGTCCCCAAAAAAAGGCCCGCTCCATCTCCAAGGTTCCCTACCGTGTTTTGGATGCGCCCGAACTATCGGACGACTTCTACTTGAACTTGGTGGACTGGGGCCTGCAGGATGTGTTAGCTGTTGGCCTTGGCGACTCCGTGTACCTCTGGGACGGACTGTCGCAGTCAGTGGAACGGCTTTGCGTGCTAGAAGACAAGGATAAGGTCACGTCGTTGAGCTGGATTGGCTCCGGTACTCACTTGGCCGTGGGCACGCTGAAAGGCTTGGTGGAGATCTGGGATGCTACGAAAATGAAGTGCGTGCGGACCATGACCGGCCATAAGCTCCGAGTGAGTGCATTGGCTTGGAACAAGCACATTCTTTCCAGTGGGTCCCGTGATAGGACTATATACAACCGAGATGTCAGGGTGCAGAGCCACTACATCAACAGTCTTGAGTCACACAAGCAAGAAGTGTGTGGGCTCAAATGGAATACCGAAGAGAACAAATTGGCCAGTGGTGGAAACGATAACAATTTGTTTATCTGGGATGCCATGAACACCAAGCCTCTCTACCAGTTTTCGGAACACAATGCAGCAGTCAAGGCCATTTCGTGGTCACCCCACCAACGAGGCATCTTGGCATCTGGTGGGGGCACGGCCGACAAAACCATCAAGGTGTGGAACACTCTTACCGGGACGCGCATCAACAACGTGGAAACCGGCTCGCAGGTGTGTAATCTCGTGTGGTCCAAGAACTCCAATGAGATCGTGTCTACTCATGGGTACTCGCGCAACCAGATCATAGTGTGGAAGTACCCATCGATGCAACAGATTGCACAGCTCACGGGCCACACGTACCGCGTGTTGTACCTTTCATTATCGCCAGATGGAGAAACCATTGTCACGGGAGCAGGAGACGAGACATTGCGGTTCTGGAACGTGTTTGAGAAGAACGTCAATGACGAGCCTTCTTCGTCGGTTCTACTTGATGCTTTCCTGCAATTGAGGTAAGACCGAGCCGGATGTCCACGGCTCTGCGGCATTCGACTAAACATTGGAGCCGCGTCTCCACGACTGTGCGGTGGCTTCCAAGTATGACAATGTCAGATAGTTGATGAAGCGGGCCTGCACAAGTCCGAGAAACAATAAGTGCTTGAAATGCGAGTGGTACGACGCAGAAGACTCGGTGCGCTGGGAAATTATAAGATCAGACAGTCACAGATCATGTCCGCCTCGAAGAAGAGTCTCGAGTTGGTGATGATCACCAAAATTATTGTATACTGTAAGGAAACGTTGGCAGAGCCACAGAATAGCACAGAGCACTAGAAGTAGTCACCACAACCAATCCAGGTACAATACAACACTGTTAATACAATACCACCAATACTACTGCAAATACAATAAACCAAACCACCAATACAATAAACAAATACCACACCACTAATACAATAAACAAATACCACACCACTAATACCAAACCGCTACTGCCATACCACCAATATCATACCACTACTGCCAATACAATGTATACAACACCAATAATTCTAAAATTAACCAACCTAACCAATCTAAATGATGTAAATGATAAAGTAGCCCAGAAGAGACGAGGACGTACACGTGACCTAATCGTTCTCCACCCATCTTTCCTGATACACTCTAGTGCGCGCGGCCCCGCTAGCGGAAGTCTCGCGCTAATCGCACAGGAGGAGAGATTACTCATCGTCAGCTATAAAGTGCGCGCCCGCTGCACTAAATCCTACCACTACAGTATTCCTCTTTAATAGACGCCATTGATCCTCCGAGATACAAGTATCCACCAAATATTCGTATTTCCGAAATCAATTGATAGATCGATTATTCAAGCCTTGAATTGAATAATCATTGAATCATTGGAATACATTAAAACGTCATTTCCATTTAGTACTTGATCCGATAGTTCAGGCTATTTTAGTCTATTCAATTGTCTATTCAATTGTCTGTTCATTTAGTCTATTCATTTGTGTGTTCAAAATTTGTGTGTTCATTTTTGACTCCTCATTTTGACTACTCATTTTGACTACTCATTTTGACTACTCATTTTTGACTACTCAAATTTTGTGTGTTCCAACTTTAGGGCCCTCATTTTATAGAAACCATGACTAAACCAGCAGCAAAAGACTTGTCGCACCATTTGAGCGTGGAGGCCAAGTCCCGCAAGCCGTCCGCGTTGAAAGGCGCCTTCAAGTACTATAAGCTTCCAGGCATGACGTTCCTTGGAGGTGGCTTGCCCATGGCCGATTACTTCCCCTTCAATGTCATTGGTGCCGATACACCTACTCCTCCTTTTGCCAATGGCATTGGGGCTGAGATCACCGACAAGGACAAGACGGTGTTGAATATCCATAAGAGAGCCAGTGACGAGTCCGTGGCAGCCAAGGATGTGGAGTTGGCCCGGTCTTTGCAGTACGGCTACACCGAGGGCCAGCCCGAATTGTTGGACTTCTTGAAGGAACATACCCAGTTGATCCACAACGTGCCATACGAGGACTGGGACCTTATCAGCACCATTGGAAACACGCAGTCGTGGGATGCGTGCTTGAGGACTTTCACCAACAGAGGCGATGCCATTTTGGTGGAGGACTACTCCTTCTCTTCTGCCTTGGAGACTGCCCATGCTCAGGGAATCACCACTGTTCCAGTTCAAATGGATGCTTATGGTATTATTCCCGAGGCTTTGGCCCAGCTCTTGAAGAACTGGGTGGGGCCCAAGCCAAAGATGTTGTACACTATCTGTACGGGCCAGAACCCCACAGGTTCGTGTATCAGTGCTGAGAGAAGAAGAGAGGTGTACCAGTTGGCACAGGAGCATGACTTGATTCTCATCGAGGATGAGCCCTACTTCTTCTTGCAGATGGAGTCGTACACCCGGGACTTGGAGGCCCGGTCCAAGAAGCACGTTCATGAACACGAAGAGTTCATCAAGGCCTTGGTGCCTTCCTACCTCTCCATGGACGTGGACGGAAGAGTGTTACGTTTGGACTCTGTTTCCAAGACCATAGCACCCGGAGCACGGTTTGGGTGGATTGTGGGCCAGAAACAGCTTTTGGAGCGGTTTGTTCGTTTGCACGAGGTGTCGATCCAATGCCCCTCGGGATTTGCGCAGTCCTTGTTGAACGGGTTGTTCCAGAAATGGGGACAAAAGGGTTACTTGGACTGGTTGATTGGCTTGAGAACTGAGTACACCCACAAGCGGGACGTGGCCATCGACTCCCTCTACAAGTACTTCCCACAGGAAGTGGTGACCATCACTCCTCCCGTGGCAGGTATGTTCTTCACGGTGAACATCAACTGCTCCAAGCACCCCAAGTACGAGGAGTTTGGTAGTGACCCGTTGAAGGTGGAGTCAGCCATTTATGAGAGAGGCTTAGAGTACGGATGCTTGATGATCCCGGGCTCGTGGTTCAAGGTGTCTGGCAAAACAGACCCTCCACAACCCGAGGTGCATGTTGATACGGAGCTTGACCATACGATCTTCTTCCGGGGCACCTACGCCGCAGTTCCTTTGGACGAGTTGGAGAAGGGCTTGGAGAAGTTTGGCAATGCGGTCAAGGCCGAGTTCAACTTGTGATCTGCAAACCGTTGATATTTATTAGATTTAAAGACAGATCAGAATGTGATTGTAGAATAAAATCAAGAGTCAATGATTGGACTCAGAGTGAAAAAAAGAAAGAATGTATGAAGATTTAGGATATAACCGATAGTGAAATTTGAAAAGTTTGTGCACAGTCATAGAGTCAGAGTCATAGAGCCATAGAGTATGCACTATTAAGCACACTCAGAGAAGAAGCTGCTTACAAGTAGAAACTATAGGGAGAAGAGCGTTTGACCAGATTTACGCTGGTCAAATTCTTTGGCTCGGCCAAAAATTCGTGATTAGCTTTATCGTTGAAGCTTCAAGCCGATTCCAGGTTTATGGATTAGCTGACCAAGAGCAGACTCATGGGTGGGGCTTATATAAAGACTACATGACAGAATAACCATAGACAGGTTTGGGTGACTTTTGGTAGGCTTATAAATCCAGGTGATTTTAATGGAATATCAAACAAGAATGTCGAATGGATATAGAATGGGATATAGAATATATTACTATCTGCTACTAATGTACTACACTACGCTACACCCTTTGCTCACTCTACCAGTCTATACTAGTGTATACTACATAGAACATGGTAGAGCATAGTATAGTGAAGTGACTGGATTAGAGTACAGTAGAAGAGAGTATAGTAAAAAATACTAAGGAACTCAATTGAGGTTCTTGCCAGGGTTTAGACTAAGATCTAGTACTAAGACTTCCAATAAGTAAGATGTAATAAAAAGGTTTAACAAGTAGTGTTAAATACTCTGGTCTAAAGCTGGTATTGGTCACCTTATATAGGTCACTTTAGACTACTCTTATGAACTACTCTCACACTACTCTCACAGACTACTCTTATGGACCACTCTTATAGACTACTCTTATAGACTACTCTTATATAGAATGGAGGGTGGAATAATGTGGAAGGATTAAAAGAGTGGTCTAGAGAGAATGGTATAGGGTTCGGAAGGACAGAGGTCCTCAGAGTATATTTTAATATGGTTGTAAAATACATCGAGAATGTGAATTTAGAATATAGAATAATGTACAATTTAAAATTTGGCTTGGGTACCACTGTGTTAGTAGAATAGTGTAGAAGTAGAGTAGAGTGTAGAAGTAGAGTGAGTGTAGACAGAGGTCAGTAGGTATATAGTAGTGGCATAGGAAATTCCACCAAATGTGGATCTGAATTATTATTATTTCTTTATATAAAAACTAGTAGCTCTACTGATATATAAACAATTTAAGAAATAAAATAATAAAAAAATACTATGTGTGGAATTTGAAAGAGTATATCTTGGATTGTGGGTACGCGGTGGTCGTGGGTGTATTTGGCTGCGGTCGTGAGAAATGAAGGTGCCATCCCGAACCCAAAGCCGCCAAAGCCTATTTTCAAATTACTTGCTGGGCCTGTTGAAATTCCCCAGAGCCAACTTCCCAACTTGTAGTATTCCAATTTGTAGTATTTGGGTGTCTCTATTCGTCTCCACTAATGCCTCTAGTCTCTTAGTGCCTCCCAATAAATGCCGCTACGACCTTCTTGGTGGCTTGAGACTGTAGATAGAAACTCCAGAATAACTAGAGTATAAATTTGGAAAATAGATGTAGAATAAAATATGATGAGGAGAAATAGAGTATAATAGTAGTATAATAGTAGTATAATAGTAGTATAATAGTAGTATAATAGTAGTATAATAGTAGTATAATAGTAGTATAATCGTAGTATAATAGTAGTATAATCGTAGTATAATAGTAGTATAATAGTAGTATAATAGTAGTATAATAGTAGTATAATAGTAGTATAATAGTAGTATAATAGTAGTATAGCAATTAGTAGGGGTAGAGAGTGTAGAGAGTAGAGTGAGTAAAAAATGAGAATGCCAGTAGAGTGAGTGAGTGAGTGAGTGAGTGAGACTAGTAGTGCGCACAGCGATGTAGCTCCACCACCAGGCATGAAGATACTCAAGCTTCCCTGGCTCAGCCACAGAGGTACGTACTACTCTCATATTCCAAAACCTAGAACAGTGTTTACTAACCGCAGCCGAAAATAAGCCCATCGAATGCTACTCCATCAGCGTCAATAGCCAGGGCACCAAGTTGGCGTCCGGAGGCCTAGACGGGAAGGTCAAGGTGTGGGATATTCAGTCCGTGGTGACATACAAGGAGCTCCCGAAGGATTCGGAGACTCTTCTGCACCGCATGGAGCAGCCACAGCGTCTAGAACGCCCGCTAGCGTCCATGAGCAGACACAATGGAGTGGTGACCAGTGTCAAGTTCTCGCCTGATGGGAAGTACTTGGCTTCAGGCTCCGATGATAAGATTGTGTTGATCTGGGAAAAAGACGACGAGCATGCGGCCCGGCCCAAGCTGTTTGGCGAGACCGAGGCCGACATGGAACATTGGACCGTGAGAAAACGGCTTGTGGCCCATGATAACGATGTCCAGGATATTTGCTGGAGCCCCGATGGGGCGTTGCTCATAACCGTAGGGCTTGACCGGTCTATAATCATCTGGAATGCTGTGACGTTTGAGCGTATCAAACGGTACGATATCCATCAGTCTATGGTCAAAGGTATAGTGTTTGACCCAGCCAATAAGTTCTTTGCCACGGCTTCGGACGACAGAACCGTCCGCATCTTTCGCTACTACAAGAAAATGAACGAGGTGTCGTCCAGTGCATACGAGTTCCAAATGGAGCAAGTGGTGGTGGACCCGTTCCAGAAATCTCCTTTGACGTCTTACTTCCGCCGTATGTCTTGGTCTCCCGATGGCCAGCACATAGCTGTGCCCAATGCAACCAACGGACCAGTCACGTCCGTGGTGATTATTAATAGGGGCCACTGGGCCACGGATGTGTCTCTCATAGGCCACGAGGCTCCATGCGAAGTGTGCTCCTTTTCTCCCCGCATGTACCAGCTCGACGGCAAGGACCCAGGGTCTGAGGGCAACACTACAGTGATAGCCACGGGTGGCCAGGACCGCACTTTGGCCATCTGGAGCACGGCCTTGACGAAACCGTTGGTGGTGGCACGAGACGTGGTGTCCAGGTCTATCACTGACTTAGCCTGGACGCCGGACGGACAGACGCTTTTCGTGAGCTCTTTGGATGGCTCCATCACGTGCTTAATCTTCGAACAGAACGAGTTGGGTGTTCTAGTCAGTGACGATGCCATTGGCTCACAGTTGGTCAAGTATGGTGGAGACAGAGACTCCACGGTGATGCCTGAATCCGTGGATCTGTTGAACCTCGAGGCGTTGGCTGCTCCGACAGAGATCCTGCCTAATGTGATTTCTTTGGTGAATAAGCTGGATCGGGACATCGTGGCTGATTTCAAGGAGACAATTGTGGCAGAATCTGCAAAAAAGTCTACAAGTGAGTCAGTAAAAGAGCCAAGGGAGTCTACAACGACAACGGAATCTGCAAAGGAACCCACTAAAGAACTCGATAGGGTGGATCCTAAGGAGCCAGTTAACGTGGACCCTATGGTGGATTCAAGGTCCAAGGACCAGGAGACTTTACTGAAAGCATCCACAATTCCGTTGAAACTCAACAAAAGCTCTCAAAGCGTGACCATGACCAAAGGAGGAAGAAAAAGGGTGATGCCTACGCTTGTGTCCAGCTTCTCGGAGCGAAAAGCTCCAGCAGCCAAACTCCCTCAAATAGCCAAACGGTTCCAGAGCTCCAAAATCTCACACACTGGCCATCTTTTACCCAGGCTAGGGGTCCTGTCTGCAGTCAGTGGTCTTCGGCAAAGACACGAAGGCGGGGCTTCCCTTGAAAAGCCCACCGAAGATTTGGACAACGATAATGAAGATATGGGGATCAACGAATCGGGCACGCAGCGAACCACTTCGATTGCAAGCATAAGATCCAAGGCCAAGAAGTACCGCAAGATGCTCATGGATAGAAAATATCCCACACCGTTTCAAATGGTATCGGAACTTCCTGAGGCCTTGTTCAGTAATCAGGCGGTGATCAACCACGACTTGAAGAAGCTCATACAGAAAAATGACCTTTTTGGCCCCAACAACGACTTGGTCAGTACATCCTCGCTCGATGCCGTGGACGAGTGTCTCTTTTTCCGGGTATTTGCCAATTCAATCGAACATAGACCTTCCAGGAGAATGCTTAATGGCACAGAAAATGGGAACGGAAATTGGACTTTGGAAAATGGGAACAATACGGGCCATAGGGACTTGGTGCTGTCGTTTATAGAGGTCCGCAATGGACCAGCATGGCCAGACTATGAGGATGGACCTCCAGACTTCGCCCAAAGAGTCGATTTCCGGGAGCCTACGCAAGTGGTTGTGACCAACGATGAGCGTTCTGAGTCCAAGAGCTACATCCTCTACTTTCCCTACAAAATCCAACAGGTGATCCCGGTTTTGTTGGAAGAAGAACTTGCATTCTATGTGCTTATATCATTTGATGGATTGACGCAGATCATTCGGGCCGAATCCGGAAGCTATGCAGCGCCAGCCATGGAACTCGGCAGTAATGTTATGGCCACACGGCAGAATGGAACCCATTTTTTGCTCCTCACCAGCATGGGGCTCGTCTACAGCTGGAAAATGCCCCGAGCAGCCAAGCAAGAGTACCACATCAAGGCCGTGGTGAAGGGAGTGTCCGTGGCTCCCGTACTCAACAGTGAAGTTGAGGTGCCCACAGTGGCCGAGTCCGATAAGAAGCCTCCCACAGTGTTTGTTGACGATATCAAAAGGATTGAGGTGGACCACAATGGCATACCATACATTGTGTTGGCCAGAACCAATAGTGTGTATGCTTATTCGCAGGACTTGATGGTATGGACGAAAGTGTTGGATCCGTGGTATTTCCATGCATTCGACCAAAAGGACATCGACGACATGAGTTCCAGGAGTCGATATGGGCACTTGCTTAGGATCACGTTCCGTGATAAGCAGGAGCAGATCCAAAAGGGGCACGTGCCCAAGTACCTTTGGGAGAAGAACCCGGAGCTCAAGGCCAGTATGAAGGTCCGGTTCCAGGAGCTCATCAACTGAAAAGAGCAGAGTTCCAGATGATCAACTGAAGCGAGCAGATGTCCAGATAATCAACTGAAGCGAGCAGAGTTCCAGATAATCAACTGAAGCGAGCAGAGTTCCAGAAAATCAACTGAGCAGAGCAGATGTCCAGATAATCAAATAATCAGATACATCCATGTATTCATAATGCTCAATAATAATCCAGATGTAGCATTTATAATTGCCAGGTCTATTGATTAGCACAGTACATGGACCAGATATTATATGTATTCAAATGCATCTTCTACTACTCCAGAAAGGTAGACCCTCTAATTGGCAACAGGGATCTTCTGGCCCATGGTCAGCTTCTCATTTGGAGCATTAACCGGTTTCTCAACCACAGGCTCCGTCCAGTACTTGGCCACAAGCGTGGCTGAAGACAACACATTGTTCACGGCAAACATCCACACAGTAAGCCCCACGCCTCCAGTCACCGTAAAAGGCAAAGCAGCCACCCACTCAATGGGGTACGGCAACACGTTGGCCGGAAAGTAAAACAACACCGTTTTCCGGTACCAGAAGCGAGCAAACCAAATGGGCACCGTGGTAAGCACCATAATAAGCACGCCAATCAACTTGGACACCTGGGCCTTCTCAGCAGAAACACTCTCCACCAAAGCATTGATCTCATTGGAGAGCCGGTCGTACAAGCGATTGAGCTTTGTCCAGCGTGCGTACTGATCTTGCGCGCTGATGGATTTTCTCTCGTTATTGATCTCCACCAACTGCCGTCTTTTCTGCGCTAGCTCTGCAAACTTGGGGTGCCCTGCCCTGGAGGCCACCATAGTATAGAGAATCCAGCCGTGGTCCAGGAGGGTGCTTTTGCCTACGAGTTTGACTGTGTGTTTCAAAATAAGAACAAGCAAGATGGTCACCAAGACGCTGGTTGCTTTTAGATGGAACACCATTGTAAAGTTAGTGTGGTGTGTGTGTGTGTGTGGAGTGGTGAAGTGGTGAAGTGGTAGGTGTAGTGAGTAGTAGGTAAATGGATGTTTCACTGCGAAGGTTGGTCAGTAAAAGCAGAGGAAAACGCGACTCTACCACTGCTCCATACTGGTGCCAGTGCACCATACTGACCATACTAGGTCCATGAATATAGACAACCAGTCGATAAAAATTTCAGTAAAAAGGTTATTATGACAATCACAACTTGACTATATGCAGACTGCAGTATAAACACAATTTTTTACAATAAAATCAACCAATTACTATACAATTGGCCAGTGTAACTAGTCCAGGCTCAGTATATATGGTAGGCACGTGCGGGGCCACGTGACGCACGCCTCCCTGCCATCACAAGCGACAAAAAAAATCCATATCCAATACCTACTCCAGCACTACCCTCCCTGGACTGGCACTGTTCGCTCCACAGTAACCCCAGCCTTATTCTAAGCAATCACACTCACTTATAGCAATAAAATATTCCCGATTTTGGCCGTGTCAATACCCCTTTCATAGCACCCCCACACAGCCCCTCCACAACAATCGCACATCATGTCCAGTGACCCCGAGGACGATTACGTTCCATGGATCCAGTCGTTTTGCGAGGACTTTGGCCACGACTACTTTGTGCCCGTCTCACAGGAATTTATAGAGGACGACTTCAACTTGACCGGCTTGTCGCTGCAGGTGCCCTTCTACCGAGAGGCCCTCTACACCATTTTGGACTACCAGGTGGAGACGTCGGAGGAAGATCCCAATATGCGCCTGGGCTCCACGCGGAGCGGCTCATCCGGCTCCAAATCCAACTTGCCCAACAAGCAATTACTATCACACTCGGCAGAGCTCTTATACGGTCTCATACACGCACGCTACATCATCTCCAAGCCGGGCTTCACGGCCATGGCCAGCAAATTCGAGCGCAGCGACTTCGGCATCTGTTTCCGCGTCAACTGTGACGGCATGCACTTAATTCCCGTGGGGGCCACTGATATCCCGGGCCAGGAGACCGTGCGCTTGTACTGTCCATGCTGCAACGATATCTACGTGCCTCTGAGCTCGCGGTTTTTGAATATTGACGGGGCGTTTTTCGGAACCACGTTCCTGGGTCTTTTGGTGGAGATGTTCCCCGAGATCGAGAACCAGTGCAAGCTTCGCAAGGAGCGTGCTAACAAGGCCAACCTGAGCATACGATTGTTTGGGTTCAAGATCCATGAGTCCAGCGTCACGGGGCCGCGCATGAAGTGGTTGCGCCAGTACCCGGAGCTGGAGGAAGAGAAGAAGGAGTTTGACGAATGTGAGTTGTCGATTCCACTGCTTGGTGACAGCGACGTGGAGCTTGCCGGCTCCGACGAAAGCGACGAGGAGGCTGACTTTGACGATGACAAAACCATGGCCAGCGAGGGCAATTAGTAATTAATACATCGGCGTTCCGGCATCTGCTTGGCCCTCAGTCTACGAAGTCGTACAAAGTTGTACTTGACTGTAACATCCAAAGATTCTACTCGATGGTATATGGAGTACAATGTGCGTACGCATCCTATGATTCTATTGTCTATATTATTTAAGAAACATCCCCATAACTAAGGGAACTTCCAGTGGTCTAGTGAGTCAACATCACCGGCTTTCCTGGTTCCCATTCCTTGATGCCATTAGCTATGTTGACCCAATACTTGATCCGAATGGCCTCGATGATGAAATCATCCCAATTGATATGTTTTTCCGAGAGAATCGCCTGCAACCTTTGTTCCGACTCATTCATGCGCTCGTCATTCTCTTCCGATAAACCCTCCAACTCCGATTCCTGTGTAGCCATCTCCAATGACTCATGTGCATCCAACACGGTCATGAGAAGCGTCTTGTACTCAAGGGAACGCTGTTCACTTTCATTCTGATACTTCAATATCAACATCTTCGACACGTCGTCCTTGGTGATGTCAATATGGTCCGGGTGGTGGAGCTGGATCACGTGCGCGGCCCGAGTATACGGGTTCCGGATGCTAGTATATGCCTTATTGATGAGCGACGAGTTTTTGATTTGAGACGAGTTTTTGGTAAGAGAGTCTTTTGTAAGGGAGTCTTTTGTAAGGGAGTCTTTGCTGGTGCCAGAAGCCTGGCCCGAACTTTCCTGGCCCATCACTATGTCTGGATGGTGTTCACTCTGGAGCTGTCTGAACTCTCTCCGCAACAGCTTTGGGCTGATCAGAAAGGTATCTAGAGGTGGCCCTCCGGCGGGGAAACTTTTGGGAAAAAGGGCAAAGTAGTTTTGAGGGGTTTGTGAATTCCACCGCAGAAAGACCCGCGAAGCCGTCCGGAGACCCACCGGTGTGGTGAACCTGGAAAGAGTGCTCATGGTGAGGAATTAAGAGTTGCGAGAGCGAGGTGTATTGGGGTGTATGCAGGATGCCACCAGCAACAAAATTTTAGTTGCGGCCAGTGGGCTGAGTTATGGCTGTGCAAGAAAATTAGGATGAGGTAAATTTTGGAAGGCGTAAGGGAATAATGGTGAAAGGGATTGGGGATGAAAGGGATGGGGGTGAGAGGGATTGATTGCAAAATGAAGAATAGTGTGGGGTGTGGTGGTCATGTGATTACACTCACGTGTGCACAGCCTCTCAACGTACGTGACTAAAAAACAAGCAGGACGAGTTTTTTAAAGCAAAAAAAACAAGCAGTACCAAAACCAAAGTCCCCAATAATACTCCCAAAGCACCCTAACTTCTCCTACTATTCCCCAGTGCAGGATATACCTACACTCTATAGCTTACATGGACGCGTGGTTGGGCCGCGCACGCCCGTGTGTTGTCCTCATAGCGACGAGGTTTTTTCCACCGTATCGTTAAAGCAGGCCTCTCCCCCAGCCACATTCTGCATCTCCACCTACACCGACCTTGGATCAGCCCACACGATGGATTTCGAAGAAGCTGAAGATATCAACGGCGTCCGTTTTGCGTGGAACTCATTCCCCTCCACCAAGGGCGAAGCTGCCAAAATCGTGATTCCAACCGGTGTTTTGTACACGCCGCTTAAATACAGAGAAGACTTGCCCGTGGCCGCTTACGACCCTTGTTACTGTCAGAATGCCCTGTGCCGGAGCATCTTGAACCCTTACTGTTCCATTGACCCTACGGGCTTTTGGATCTGTCCATTGTGTGGCTCCCGCAGCCAGTTGCCTCCACATTACCAAGGTATTACGCAAGAGAACTTGCCCATTGAATTGAGCCCCAACTCCTCGACCATCGAGTACATTACGGCCAAGCCCGTTAAACTGCCTCCGGTGTTTTTCTTTGTTGTGGACTTGTGCCAGGATGAGGACAACTTGCAGGCTTTGAAGGAGACCTTGGTGATTTCGTTGTCGTACTTGCCTCCGGATGCCTTGGTGGGTTTGATTACTTTCGGCACCATGGTGCAAGTTTACGACTTGGCTTCGCCTTCCGTGAACAGATCCCACATTTTCCGTGGTGACAAGGAATACACCGATAAGCAGATTGCTGATATGTTGAACAAGCCCACGGCCACTCAGCCGGGCCAAATGAACATGGTCAACTCTTTGCATCGCTTCTTCTTGCCTCTCGAGCAAATCGAGTACCAATTGACCAATATCTTGGAGAACTTGTCCGCAGACCCTTGGGCCGTGGCCCACGGTGACAGAGCCTTGCGCTGTACCGGTTCTGCCATCAACGTTGCAAGTAGTCTTCTCGGTACTGCGTTCGCTGGCTTTGGAGCCCGCATCTTCTTGTTCTGTGCCGGTCTGTGTACCTTGAACCCAGGTATGATTGTGGGAAACAAATTGAAGGAACCCATCAGATCGCACTCGGACATTGACAAGGACAATGCCAAGCACTACAAAAAGGCAGTCAAGTTCTACGAATCCATTTCTGCCAGAGCCGTCAAGAACTCTCACACCATCGATCTCTTTGGTGGTTGTTTGGACCAGGTTGGGTTCTTAGAAATGAAGTCTCTTTGCAGCAAGACCGGCGGAGTGTTGCTTTTGAGTGATGCCTTCACCACCTCCATTTTCAAGCAGTCCTTCTTGAAGCTCTTCAACAAGGATGCAGATGATTACTTGCTAATGGGCTTGAATGCCACTTTAGACATCAAGTCTTCCAGGGAATTGAAGGTCAGTGGCTTGATTGGCCATGCCTCGTCCCTCGGAGTCAAGAACAACAGCGTTTCCGACAATGAAGTTGGAATCGGTGGAACATGCCAGTACAGAATCTGTGCGCTTTCCCCTCAACACACTTACGCCATTTTCTTCGACGTGGCCAACGTGTCGCCCTTGCCTCCAAACGCTCAATCTTACATCCAATTCATCACTCATTATCAACACTCTTCTGGAACTTACCGTTTGAGAGTGACTACTGTTTCCAATGTGTTGACTGGAGACGAGCAAGTGTTGGCACAATCGTTTGACCAAGAAGCTGCAGCAGTTTTGATGGCACGTGTGACACTCTTCAAATCTGAGCAAGATGACGGAGCAGATGTGCTCAGATGGATTGACCGGATGTTGATCAAGTTGTGCCAGAAGTTTGCGGACTACAGAAAAGATGTGGAGGAGTCGTTCAGATTACATCCTCAGTTTGCGTTGTACCCCCAATTCATCTACTACTTGAGAAGATCTCAATTCTTGCAAGTTTTCAACAACTCGCCCGACGAAACTGCCTTCTACAGACACGTGTTATTGAACGAGGACACCAACAACTCATTGATTATGATCCAACCAACGTTGACTGCGTTTGGCTTGGAGCTAGAAGAACCGGAGGCCGTTTTGTTGGACTCCGTGTCCATCAAAGACGATCGCATTTTGCTCTTGGATACCTTCTTCCACATCTTAATTTTCCATGGCAGAACCGTGGCTCAATGGCGCAAGGCCGGCTACCAGGACCAAGAGGAATACGCCGACTTCAAGAGATTGTTGAGTGACCCCAAGGTCGAGGCGGGCGAATTATTGATTGATCGTTTCCCATTGCCAAGATTTATCGACACAGAGGAGGGTGGATCGCAGGCCAGATTCTTGTACTCCAAGTTGAATCCAAGTACCTCATACAACTCGCAAGAGATCTCGCGAGGCGCGGTGGTGTTGACCGATGATGTTTCGCTTCAAGTGTTCATGTCTCACTTACAAAAGTTGGTTGTGTCTGGATCCAACTAATAGAACTATGCGTACGCGGACAAATAAAAGTTGCCAATAAATGATATACGATGGTGGAATGCGTAGAAAAGGTTTGGTGGGGGAAAGAGTGGCAGTTCCGGGCCTTCTACGCAGGTGCGTGGCCTTATATCCAGTTCCGACCTATTGACTTAGGTTGTTTCATCCTGCCCAGAAAAAAATATTTTGTTTCCATTTTGGGCTGTATTCAAATTATGTGGTTTCTTTATGAAGATTTCTTTCTGGGAACTGTGAATTTGGTCTGTGTGGGCAGTTATGAGGAGGGCGTGTATTGCACGTGAAAGTCATGTGATCATTCCGGGGTCCAACCCACCAGGTCTTGAATTCCCGTCGAAATATTTATTTCCTGGATAAGGCAGTTTAGCAGAGATCTCTAGAAGGAGATCTTCAATTATACCTTGAATTGCACTTTGAATTGCATTCTAAATTGCATCTTGAATTGCAACGTAGTGCTGGTTACCTCGGAAGTGCACAATAGGTCACTGAGTGACAGAGCACTACAAGGTAATATCCCAACACTTGGTGACCACCAAGTTATTAATTTACCATTGAAAGCAGTTAGCTATATTAAAAAACGAACTATAAAAAAACTAAAAAAAAAATACTAAAAAAAAATAAAAAAGCAGCAGCAGTGTAGTACTACTAGTAGAGGAGTTCTAGTATTAAAGTACCTTTAGTGTAATAGTGTAGTAGTGTCATGGAGTAGTTAAGTAATGCGGTAGTGTAGTAGTGTAGTAGTGTCGTGAAGTAGCTAAGTAGTGTAGTAGTGTAGTGGAGTAGTAGAATAGTGCATTAGTATCTATATAAAAAATACTAAAATTATATCCGAGTAGTCCATAGTCAGTGGAGGTATGGATACATATATTGGCAGTATAGTATCCATTAAGAGTAGAAAGAGAAGATTGGGGAGCTCTATAATCATAGTGAATCTTTTTTTGACTATTTTTTAGTACTCTGCTTCCTTTATCTATTCCCATTAATGTTACAGATTTTGGTGTATGTACCCTAAATCATGATATTCAAGGATATTGTAGTAGATATTCTTACTAGAGCAAACTTAAGCACTAGTAAAGTAATGGAGTGGAAGGGGTAACAAATTTGGACCTTAAGTTTAATTATTTTGATTTCTTGCCTTTCCTTCTTATGTATTAGCACTGACGCACGATGTACAGTAGTATACTAGTAGCCATTATCTATTGGCTCTCCTATACTTCTCTAATTATTTTCTGTGGAGTTTATGCTTCCATATACAGCACAGTAGCACTAAACACTACCTCAAAGAGGCCTTACTAAAGGGTCAATCCAGATAGAGTCCAGTAGTGATAGTAGTAGTAGTAGTAGTGGTAGTAGTGGTGGTGGTGGTGGTGGTGGTGGTTGTTTGCAGCAGGCCCTAGTTAGTGAATTTCCTGGTCATAGCCACGCTCGGTAGATTGATTTTGTAGTGACTGAAGAATATTAAGGGGAACTATTGTGCTAGTTAGGCATTAACCTGGTATTATTCTGTCTACTTTGTCTAGTTCTGTCTATTTTGTCTAATTCTGTCCAGTAGTCTGGTAGTAATAGTGGTCTGTAAGAACCGGTATAAATTGATAGTGATAACGATTGCGGATTCAATGCAAACACTTTCCTAAAACCAACTACTTGGTTAGTTCCATGGGGTAGTTACTTGGTGTTCTTGGTTGGTCAAGGAACACAATACTTATTACACTGGCAGTTGGTGGACTCTAGTAGGAATGCATTATTTAAGTGTTGCAGTGAGTATCATTATACCAAACTATAAATTATTTGGCGGTGGAGAATCTAGATGGGATTTGATCTACACTGAGTCAACTATGGAAGTTGGCTAACTTGCGAAAAGCGGTGGTCGCGAATCTCAATATTCTCATACAAAATGTCTGGACAAAAATTCGGATTTTAGACAACTTTTGTTAGTGCGCATGGAAAACTATGAGCCAAGCAAAGGTGAATTGTGCGCGTGCAATCTTCTGAAAAATAGTCTTCAAGTACCAGTGCAATCCAATAGTGAATGCAATTTCAGAATAGCAGCGTATACACTTCTATTTTAAGAGAGGAATTGATTCTTCTAGTACGGGTTTTTCACTCACTTGCCTTAGTCTATAAATTAACGATTCTCTAGTAAGACATCTCTTATGCACTAGTGTCACCCATTGAGTCAAAAGAAGCACAGCACTATACAATTTTTTTTCTAATTTTTCCACACTATAACTTTTTCTACAATATAACCCCTTATATCCCGACTTTATGAATGCCACCCTAACACACATTCTATGGAAATTAGTGTATAAGAAGTGTAGCTGAGATATAGTGGTGCACCCAGAACTGAGAATCACCTAGAAACGTGGGACTAGGAAATACTCACAAGACGATAAATAGTAAGCACTCATAACCACTAGACCATGGCAGTCTATTTATTTACCAGTTAATAACACTATAACGATAAGCTAGAATACACACTAAATGTTAGATTCTTGAATACGTCTAATACTGGGAGTTATGTTCATTCGTTGATGGATCCCCTATAAGTGGGAATCCGAGTAATTATATAGCTAGCCAGGTAATACCAGAAAGTGAAGCAGGACGGTTAAACGCCATGTCACGAGTTAAGATGAATCGATGAGGCCACGTCACGGGTTATGGTGCCTTGGATGAGTCACTGGCATTCGTAGGCTCGAAAGATACCTCTATGGGTAGTGTGTCTACCCATGGTAGGTCTAACAAGTAAATAGTATAACAGTATAGTAGTTTGTTAGACAGTGTACGCATAGCAGGTATAGTGCGATAGTGTATAACGCTATAGTATTACAGTACTAGTAGCAGTAGTAGTAGTAGTAGTAGTAGCAGTAATAGTAGTAGAGATAGTAGTACTACCAGAGTAGTAGTAGTAGTAGAAGTAGTAGTAGAAGTAGTAGTAGTAATAGAGTAGATTGGTGTAGATTAGAGTAGAGTGACACACTCAAAAAAATGTAATCAATCATTCGACTTTTAGCCTTGTTTAATACAGTGTTTTTCAAAAGTATTCAAACGAGCGCAGCAAAATGTTTCGAACCAAGAAGACAGAATGGTTCAAACCAGCGCGGCAAAATGATTCAAACCACACTCGCAAAATTAGACAAATCAATAATTCAAAAGGGTTCGTACCCCTTCCAGTTCAGTTCCGTCTGTTTTGACCCTTGATTGGTACTGCAAGACTCGCAAATGTAGTAAATATGAGGCAATTCTCCAGAAGACTCCCAAATGTAGTACATATATGGCAATCGTCCAGATTTAAGATTTCGGAATATTGAATTCTAATGAAAGTTGGTGTGAAACATTACGCCATTTGGTTTGAAAGACTGTATGAGGGGGTACGAAACTTTTTGAATCATTGGTTTGTTCAATTTTGCTAGTGTGGTTTGAAACATTTTGGCGCGCTGGTTTGAATAGATTTCAAAAACACTGTACTACCTGGCTATTCTAAAAGAGAGTAGTTGAATAGTTTCTCACGTGACGCATATCACGCGCACTCCATCCATTGCGGCCTATAAATCTATACAAAGCACAATCCACCAGTATGTCTGAAAATCTAGACAAACTCAGTGCAGGTATGTAAGGCATGTTCAGGACAATATTTCCAGTCCTTAAATCAACATAAACTAACCACAGAGGAAATTGCGCTCTATGACCGCCAGATTCGTCTCTGGGGTGCAGACACCCAGATCCGCTTGCAATCAGCCAAGATCCTCGTGATCAACCTCGGCGGTTTGGCCACGGAGATTGTCAAAAACCTTGTTCTTGGAGGAATCAATAGTATTGAGATTTTGGACGACTCTCTGGTCAAAGATGAGGACTTTGCTGCTCAGTTCTTCTTGCCCAACGACGACTCCATCATTGGAACTCCCAAACTCCCCCACGTCCTCTCTGCAATTAAGGAATTGAACACCCGGGTGCACCTTTCCATCAACACCAAAAGTCTTGGTTCATTGCTGGATGAATACTTCAAATCGTTTGACTTGATCATCGCCACTGAGCTCTCCAAGTCCGATTTGCTCCATGTCAACCACTTGAGCCGTACCCACCAGATCCCACTCTATGCTGCTGGCCTCCACGGCATGTTTGGCTACATTTTTACTGATCTAATAAGACACGAGTCCACCAAGGTGTACGATAAAGGCAACCAGGCTCGTGTGGCTGGCTCGGCCATCAACGAAGTCAAGAAAATCGTGTCTGTGACCGAGAAAAACGACGAAGAGACCGTCACCATAGTGGACGAGTACTTTCCTCTTGAAAACATCTTTAGTTCTGCAAAATTGACCCACCAGTTGAACAAGAGACAAATGAAACGTCTTTCTCCGGCCTTGCCTTTGATGTTTGCATTATTCGAGGTGGAAAAACCGGCTTCTCCGCTGGATATTGTGGATAAAACCATTTTGAAACAAAAGGCCTTGGACGTGTGCAAGACGTTTCTGCTTGCTGAATCCGTGATTACGGACGAGTACCTTGAGTACTTTTCCACACAGGCATTTGCTGAGTTCTCGCCAGTTGCTGCTGTTTTGGGCGGAGTATTGGCCCAGGATATCATCCAGTATTTCGGGAAAAAGGACAGTCCAATCAACAACTGCTTGATTTTCGATGCCATACAATCCGAGTTGCCCATCTACTTTCTATAGCCTCTACTTTCTATAGCCTCTATACGACCACTACCATTACCACCGCTACTAAACCACCTCCATTTTTCTCTATAGTCTTCCTCTATATAGTCTTGACATATAGTTCTCAGACTGATTATTTATTAGGCGTGAGCGTTCTTCCCTTTCTCTTCTTCAAGTATGAAGTGTCTCGCAAGTACCTTAAGGTCTCGGAAAGCTTTGCTCTGGCCGCAGCATGGGCCACCTCTACATCCTCGATTTGCTTGATCACCAGAGCCTTTCTTTTCTTGTGAATCTCGTCCTCTTGTCTGGTTTGTTCAAGCGCAGATTCGATTTGAGCATTTAATTTGGTGATTTCCTGCATGATGTCGTGGATCTGGGTGTCGCTCTGCTTTATGGACTCTTCACAGTTGCTGACCTCTTTGGTCATGTAATTCTTCTCGTCTCCCTTGACCTGAAGCAGCAGCAAGGCATTCGCCACCTCGTTCTGAAGGGCCCATATTTTGTGTTGGTTCTGGATGAAGAGAGCCTTGGCTGAGTCTTCTACCACACCGAAAACTTGCACAAAGTTGGTGATTTCGTTCTCGAGCTTGCTTTGCTTCTCCTTCAACTCGTCGTTTTCCTGCATGCGCTTCTGCATCTTCTTCAGCGTCACCTGTAGCCTCTGCTCGGCGAAATCCACCTCCTCCATGATCCCGGCCAACACCTTTCTAATTTCCTCCACTCTTCTGCCAAAGCCTTTGGAGTGGCTCTGGAACTCTTCGTAGCACTCGTACTCCTCCTTAATGTTCATGAGCTCCATGTACTCTGCATTCAACTCTGTGATGAGAAGGTGAGTAAGATGCGACGGAGTCTCCGACTTGATGGTAGCTGCATGATGGTTGTAGATACCGCTGATGGTGTTGTAGTCGTTTTTCAAGGGGTTGGTGACGTAGTCCAGCTGGAGACGCTTGGACTCGTAGTAGGTCTTGCGCTTCTTGGTGCTGGAGAACTCCGACGAGTCGTAGGGAGTGTAATGGTACCCCACCTCGGTCAATAAAGAGCGCTCCACATCTTTGGCGGAGAACTTGGGGAGCTTGGGAAGCTCCGGAAGGGGCCACGCTGGAAACGACGGCAGCGGTGCCGAGTCAAACACATAGTCAAAGAACGTATGTGACAAGTACGTGAGGTTCTGATTATAAATAGGGAACAAGTCCGGAGGCAAGTAGCCCACCTGGTCACGCAAGCACACAATGGACGAGATCAATTTGTACAAGTAGCTGGGGTCGTTCTTGAACAGCTCATAGTGTGCAAGACAATGTTCAATGGAGTAAGTGGGAATCAACTTGAGCACCACCGCACCAGGAGAGCCAGGCGCATGGTTCTGGTGGCGGAGTTTCGAGTAGAACGGCAGCAGCGAGTCCATATGGCTATCCATGTGGATCAACACATCGAGCTTGACCGGGTCCAAGTCGTAGTCTTTGCGAGTGAGCACGGAGTCACTAGGAATCAAGTGGATATAGGTCAAGCGAGGGTTTTTGGCGCCGGCCTTGGCCGATTTGGTGGAGTCTCGCTTGACGTGGTTTCCAGCATAACGTTGGATGACCTTGGGTCCATAGCAGCCCAAAATAAGAGCTTCAGTCAAGTCAAACATGCGATGCTCATTCTTCATGACTATACCCACATGCTTATAGCCGGCCAGGGCGTTGTTCCGGATAATAACGTTGATGAGTTTCTCCAACACGTTGAACTTGCCGCTCGTATCGGCGAGCTTGGTCGGGAGGTCTCTGAGGCCCAAGTTCTTGGGCATGTAATGTTGGATGAGGAGGTAAGGGTGCGTCAGCACTAGCATGCAGTTGCTGGCACAGATTTCCAACGACTTGCGAATGAGTTCCGTGGTGTCGTGGGTCTCGCAGT
This sequence comes from Metschnikowia sp. 01-655c1, assembly GCA_002370185.1. Lineage (NCBI taxonomy): Eukaryota > Fungi > Ascomycota > Pichiomycetes > Serinales > Metschnikowiaceae > Metschnikowia > Metschnikowia sp. 01-655c1. The sequence continues at coordinate 297,224 of NKZO01002028.1, forward strand.
ACTTGAGGATGTCGGGGTAGTGGAGCGACACGATTTGGTCCGTGAGTTCTTTCTGGAACTCGAACATGGGCGTGGCCAACATGTACTCTCCGGAGGTGTTGATGTGGTCTAAATGCAAGTCCACGATGGGAGGTTCGGGTGTACCGTCTAGAATGCTGGTCAAGTCCATTTTTGCAGCCTTGTGTCTATTGCTGGTGATGTGTAGTTGGTATTGTGTAGTTGTTGTGATTTTTGGTGTTGGTCTATTTCTCCCTTGTCGTTCTCGGGCTGGCTTGGACTGAGGACGGGACTATGGGATGTCGGAGAATATGGAGTATTTATATATTGCGGTGTGTTTGTGTTTGTGTTTGCTTTTGTGTTTGTGTTTGTGTATGCAGATGTGAATGGGGATCCGTGGATGTGGCGAACGGAAGAAAGAGGATGTGGATGGAGTGAATTGTGGTGCCTTGCTTTTGGTGTGGATGGAGATTGATAGTGACGGATAAGAGATGCGCGCGACTGGCTGAAAGGTTGCAGTAAAGCGTCTGGTGAGAAAATGTGGAAATTCCGATGGGGATTTTTTGGGTTAGAAAATTTGAATCTTGTTAAGTTTTCGCTAAGGGCGGTTATGGGTATTTGTGTTGTGTTTTTGGGGGGAGATTTTTGCGTTTACGTATTTTATTTTCTGGCCTTTGTTTTTGGCCGCTTGCTGTGGATGTTTGCATGTGCTTCCCTATATGGCGCTGGTCTTCGAGTCGGACTTATGAGCATCCATCCCATGGCATTGTGCTGTCCGCGGTGGGTGTCACCTTGCATTGTGCTAGCCGCTCTGGGCCACTGGCCATTGTGTAATTAGCTTTGGGTATCACTATCCATTGTGGCGGGCGCTGTGGGTACCGCTTTGCATTGTCTTATTAGCTTTAAAAGTCAGCTGCCATTGTCTTGCTGACTTGACCTTCCCACTGCTATTATGCCGCTGCGCTATTGTCCGTTCTATTGTCTCATTAGAATCCACTTTGTTAGTGTGTCTTCTGGAATGACACCCTGGACTCCTTCCTGATTGTAGTGCATACCACTCGCATATGGGGCCATCTCCAGACCCACCTCTTCACCGTAGACTTACGGTTCCTGAAGCCTTCATTCCATCCACTAGACCATTTCCCACCTCCACTAAGCTTCAATCCACTAATATTCAGTCCACTGAAGCTTTATCCACTGAAGCCATTATTTTCGGCTTACAGCGACTCTCACACCATTGTTCCCCACGTGCGGATGTTCCGGTCCCACCCGCTACTCACAATGCTCTCGCCTGACATACTTATATCACAGCTCATCACTTTATCGGTGTGGCCACGCAATGTCTTGGTCAACACCCAGTTGTCACTGGACCACACCTTGATGGTTCCATCATAAGACAGACTGACTAAAAGGGTGCCGCATATATCTAAAACCTGTGGGTGCTGGTCATTCTCGTCCGTTACAGGCTGTGCCAATTTGGAAGTGTTCGTGCCTCTCACAAACCTCACGTCACTCACAAGCTTGGAGTGTGCTGGTATGGTGAACAGCTCACGATCGGGCTTTCTCAAGTCCCATATTTTGATGGAGTTGTCTCCACTTCCAGTGGCCAAATGGTACCCGTTTGTAGACCAATCCATGGAATATATTCCCTGCAGATGGCCTTGGAGAGAAGCAATGGTTCGGCCACTGCGCAAATCCCAGATCCGGCTGACTGCATCAAGCCCTCCTGTGCCCAATAAACTGCCATCAGGGTGGAAGCTGCATGCAAATACTTCTTTTGCATGACCCTCCTGCTCAAGCAATTCCTTTTCAGGCCGTTGAGTGTCCCACAATTTCCAGACCTGGTCAAACGACGTGGTGCAGAAGTAATCTCCACTGGGATGCGAGGCCACGTGGGCGATGCGGGCGTCGTGGGCGTTTCGTAGCGTGAAAGAAGGCTTCATTTCTTTTTCTCCATCTGTAAGGTTCCATATATTGATTGTGCCGTCTCCACAGCCAGATGTAAGCACTTGGTCGTGCACGGGATTCCACAGGAAGGTTGTTTTTTCCAGATGAAAACCTGGTGCCAGCTTGGATACTTGCTTGAGCTCCAGAGCAGCACACCCCTTGAAAATATAGATTCCTCCATCCCACGATGAGCATGCAGTAGTGTTTTCAGCGGAGTTGATGCGTACACAGCCCACTGCCCGGGTGTTTCCCTGCACATTGTAGGAGCCAAGCAACTCGTATTTCGAAACAATGTGGCCAATGCTTCTCCTGTGTCTAAGCACTTTGGTAAAGTCCACGCTACTTGCAAGGGCCTTCTGGCGGGCATTTCGCGCCGTAGCCTTCCCAATCAGGTATTCAAGAATACGTTTTCGGGCAGTTAGAAGGTCCTCGGACCCGGGAGTATAGAATTCTTCTTCTTCTTCATCTTCTTCATTGGCCAGCACCATTTCGTCGTCGCTTTCGTCGTCGCTTTCGTCGTCGTATTTCTCGTCCAATTCTGTGTGCTTTAGCTCGTCTGATACCTGTATGAGACGGGCCCGCCTATCTGCCTTTGATTCGTCCACAAGAGCCTCGGGGTGGCCTAGCCGGGCCAATTTTGCACGCACGTCATCGTCGTTGGTAGGAACAGACGAAAAGACGGGGGCCAACGGTGTTTTATCGTTGACAATGGGTGCAAAGGAAGAAGCCATTATGGAGCAGAAAGAGAGTGCGATGGAGACTAGTAGGGTCAGTCACGTGCGCACCCGGTCCGGTTCTTATACTACATCACCCAGTCCACCGGGAGTTCTGTATTATCATAGCCTAGTAAATAATTTGAGTGACCAGTAGTCAGGCATCGTAAATGCTTTTTGAAGTACTAGGACCATTACTCCATGGTCATTCTCAGTATCACTCTCAGTATCAGTACTCTCAGTAGTTCTCAGTACTCTCAGTAGTTCTCAGTACTCTCAGTAGTTCTCAGTACTCTCAGTAGTTCTCAGTACTCTCAGTAGTTCTCAGTACTCTCAGTAGTTCTCAGTACTCTCAGTAGTTCTCAGTACTCTCAGTAGTTCTCAGTACTCTCAGTAGTTCTCAGTACTCTCAGTAGTTCTCAGTACTCTCAGTAGTTCTCAGTACTCTCAGTAGTTCTCAGTACTCTCAGTAGTTCTCAGTACTCTCAGTAGTTCTCAGTACTCTCAGTAGTTCTCAGTACTCTCAGTAGTTCTCAGTACTCTCAGTAGTTCTCAGTACTCTCAGTAGTTCTCAGTACTCTCAGTAGTTCTCAGTACTCTCAGTAGTTCTCAGTACTCTCAGTAGTTCTCAGTACTCTCAGTAGTTCTCAGTACTCTCAGTAGTTCTCAGTACTCTCAGTAGTTCTCAGTACTCTCAGTAGTTCTCAGTACTCTCAGTAGTTCTCAGTACTCTCAGTAGTTCTCAGTACTCTCAGTAGTTCTCAGTACTCTCAGTAGTTCTCAGTACTCTCAGTAGTTCTCAGTACTCTCAGTAGTTCTCAGTACTCTCAGTAGTTCTCAGTACTCTCAGTAGTTCTCAGTACTCTCAGTAGTTCTCAGTACTCTCAGTAGTTCTCAGTACTCTCAGTAGTTCTCAGTACTTAATGCTTCCCAGTAGTCCACTCACAATCTTCACTCCTCACCGGAGTGAAGATTGCAGATTAGTGGTTCGTCTCAACTACCCTCTTGGCATAACTAGCAAAGTCCTCAGTCTCATTCACTCGCTCATCAAGGTCCGGCTGACAAAACACCGCCAAAGTGCTCCGAGAAATTCCCGGTTGATTGGTTCCCTTGACATAATGAGGTACAGCGCGTAAAGATCCCTTGGAGATTTCCTGGAGCGTGGAGCCACTTTGGAAGGCCAAGCAGTCCGATGGAATGTTCATCTTTACAATGTTTCCATGGCGGTCGCGAATGTAGAGACCTGCGTCTTTATCTGGGGTGCACTCAAGAGGCCCATTCGCATCCATGAATAATGCGCTGGTGAGCCCAGTAAGACACGAATGGTCCACGTGCTCGCCACACCACGAATCATGTTGCGTTTTGGGGGCCTGGCCGTCTGCATAGTAGTGCAAGAGCCGGGCCTTGGTGCACGTGGACGTGCGGGTGATGCGCTCCAAAAAGCCCTTCTGGTACTCGGCGAACGTGGACGCAATATACTGGTCACAGCTACGAGCCACCTGGGACCCAATATCCACAATCATTTTGCACAATTTTTTGCAGTCAGCCTCAAAGGTATGGAGCCCCAGGAGGCTGCTTCGGGGCCATACATTTGGCTCCGTGTACATTTTGAAGTCGGGGTACTTCTCCACTATATGCCGTGCTGGAGCTTCCAAAGTACTGTCCTGGCAAAACGCACAGTTGATGTAAAACGAGCCCTTGTTAAAATCAGGAAGTCCAGAGTTGGGGAATTTTTCTCTTCCGCGGGACCAGCCCGTGAGCCACATGGCCTCGCTGCGCTCCAAGGGTTCGAGTTCCGAGCCTGGCAAATTGGCTATTATGGACATGCTGCTGAGGACTCTGGTGCGGAGCTCTTTGAAGGGCTCAGGAAGTCCACTCACAATGAGAATGCCTAGGGAGTTGGGGCCAAAGGCCTTTTCCAAGATTTGGGGGGTCAAGCCTTTTTGGAGTTGCTTCACGGTCGCGGTAACTGCACTCATTGGTTGAAATTGGATTTGAGTGTTGATTTGGGAGTTGATTTGGGAGTTGATTTGGGGTTGATTTGGGTGGGTTTTGGGGTGCGTCTGGGGACAGATGGTGGACAGATGGTACTCCGAAAAGGGCGTGCACCTGCGTGAACTCATCTCAGCTGATCGGGTCACGTGCCCGCACGGCTCACTCCGCATGCATTGATTTTCAGAAGGTGTGGAGCGTATGTTTCTGGAATTCGTGGATGGTCCTGAAAATACGTCTTTCCCGTGGCTTTTCTTTGCGGAACTTCATCTTGGTGCCCATGGAGAATCGTTTTTTGGAGTCTCGTGGCTCGCCGGGTCCAAGTGTCAAGATCAAAGCTGAGCGATCCGGTGATTTGACTGCGAATCTGACCCCAAAAAACGCCCTAAACTCCGCCAACGTTAGCTGCTCCACTATACCTTCGTCTATGGCCTCTTCACACCCTTTGCTCCCGAAATTGTAGGCTTTTCGGATAATCTGGTCCAATGCACACCAGTGCCGATGGAAAGAAGCATCTTGCGTCTGGTTCTCAGATCCTTGGAGCGGCTTGATGCTTCCAAAAAGACTGGATGGGTTGATATCTTCCTCCAGTTCATCTGCAAGTGCTTGTAGAAACGGCTTCTTGACACTGGTTTCAAAAACTGCTTCGTTCATTTGGTTGAGACTGGCCTCTAGGTCTCCCATATATGCTTCCATCTGCTCTACCACATGGCCCGTCAGGTGCTTGGTGGTGGGAATGGTAATATGCAAGCCAAAGTTGTTTCGGAACACTTTCATCCCCGTGGAGATGGTGTAGGCCAAGTCCCGCTTATCTCTGAGGTTATGGTATGCCGAGGCCTGGATCATCTGCTGGAGCACTTTGGAGAGAGTATAAGAGTACCGGTTGCTTCGCTGTGCTATTTGCACATAATACAAAACCACAGCCACCGGGTCGGTTTCATCGTTGGGCAATTCATACTCGTAGTATGCTCCATTGCCCAATGAGATCGACGAATCAAGCAGTCGCTCCGGGAAATCAGGCCTGCTGGGCTGCATAGATCGACAATTCCGAGCAACCGTACCGATTTGGGCCTCGGAAAAGTCTCCACTCATGAGGATTTGAGTGAAGTTCTGACATTCCAGCAAAAGAAGCGAGAGTTCTTGGAGTGAGCCTGCATCCAACATCTCAAGGGTCTGGATCCGTTGTTCTGGCAGCACTATGCCCTGCTCCAAAAGCTGGTAGATCATCACGTGCACTTGCTTGATTCCCTTTTCATGGATATACTCCTCGAACTTGCGTCGGAGATAAACCCGAGCCGACTTGAGTTCGTTGTAGTGGCACGTGTGGTCGGAGAAGCTGAATATTTCTCGGAGAGCAGTCTCAAGGATATATGTGACGATAGAGGATCTTCCTCCCACGGTGATCAAAAGAGAAGGTTCTCCATGGATATTGGCGTAGATTCCCCAGGAAGATCCAAAAAGCTCGAGGTTGTAGAAGCGGCTTTTTAAGCGTTGGCCTGTGATCGCAGCCATGACCTCAATGAGGACCAAGGACTCTGCATTTTTTCGAAACGTCCGGAAATCAATGTAGATGGAAGCCAGTGATCGGTGAACAAATGGGGTTTGGACAATCCACACTTCTTGAGTTGGTGTCTGCAGGTGTAAGATGGGAGTTTCTGGCGCACTAGAAATATGGCGATATTTGGCAGAAGAAATGATGGTTTGGAACTCCAAAAGATCGGGAATTTCCTGGCGTAAATCTCCAATTGGATATGCCACACACATATTCGAACCTACGTCCGAGTTTGCGTAGTGCGTGTTGTCGAACGGGCATTGGAACTTGACATACTCGAAATCAAAGTAGGGATCCTGTACCAACTCAAGGTTTTGACGGAACTGCAGGAGTGCTTTTGGGTTGGAGTCGCAGATCTGAATTTTGAGCAGTGACCTGTCAAAAAACTTGCCCAAAAAGAACTTAAAGCTTTGTTGGGCTAGACATGACGGGTCCCAGTCTCCACGGAGAAACCCCAGGCCCATCTGGAGGTTCTCTGCATACAGAGCCACCTCTTCGCCGTCTTCCTCACCCAGACTGGTCATGAAAAGGTACTCATCAATCTCCACGTACTCATGAGCTACACGGCTCCATGTAGACTCGGCCAAATTCCCCATGACTTCCTCGATATAGTGGAATACAACTGCCAACAAGTCTTTGAGCCTGTACATGCCAATCTCGGTGCATTCGAAAGCAAGAATAAAGAACGTATCGTCCCGAGACACCTTCTGCGTATATGCATATAAGCGTTCGATGTAGTGTTTGGAGTATCTCAAGTAATGGCACAAGGAGGTGCAGGACTCGTCACCCAATACATATGTCAAGATGCTTTGCACGGTAGCAGGCACTTTAAGCGAGCCTTTTCTCATGGAATAGCAGAGTCTGATTTTGCGAGTCCCACATTTGATGAACATGCAGTTAGCGTCTGCCTCCAGAAAAATATCATTTTGTAAAGGCTTTAGCTCAGGACATGCCACATAAGGAAGGTCTCCATATGCACATAGAAGGGCTTTCCGAAGGTGGTTGATGGACTGGGGACCCTTGATCACGAGTGCACTATTGGCCGGTAAGAAAGAACGGGCATGGTGGTCGGAGATCATACGCTTCAAGCCCAGAACACCGGCCAATGTGGCCTTGTTACCCGTGGAAAAGCGGCTGAACGGGTGTTGGCTACTGGTCAAGAGACGCAAGCCGTGCCAGAGCATTTTTTCCATATCGGACTTGTTCATATTATGCTCATCGTCCACGAAACCAATCTGCTTGGTCACCATGGAGCTGGAGATGCGAGGACTTTTCAATAAACTGGCAAACATCGGGAGAGCCAGGTCCAATAAGAACTGTTCCTTTCCCGCCAGTTCATGAGCAAACGTAGAGATTTCAAAGCCAAAGGTGGTCTGGTCCGCACCGGTAGAAGCACTAAAAGAACCACCACAAGCCATAAGCATATTCTGGAGCTGTACCAGTTTGTCTCCCACACACACTATATGTTCACAGAGATGGACCAAGCCCATAACCTTCTGGTCCAGGTACGAGCCAGCTCCGATGGCCATCGCTGCCGAGATTATATGCGAAGAAGCATCGTTGATGAGTATACACTTCAAGCCAGACGAGAGCTCAAGGCATTCGTACTCCCGGGCCGCATGCAGTGCCGGCAAGGCGATTTGTGGCCGCCAGCTCTTGTGCCTGCTGAAAGAAAATGGCATGGTAACGTTTTGTTTGGTGGTGTAGCCATTTAACGTAGGAGCGCCGGACAAATGGCCCCAACGGAAACTGATTGCCTGTTTGGGCCATGACAATGGGTACATGAAGGAAAGTCAAAAAAGGGGACCGGGCCGGCCCCTGCCTTTTACACCAGACTACATAATAAAGACCAGATCCAAAGAAAAGTTACCGGATTGTCGCATGTGTCCAGAGATGCCATCAGCCGCGTCCTCATCTCATAAGTATGTATCGCAGCCATGCCACCAATACCCATATTAATATACTATACACCCATAGCCCTACACGCTACAATTCCATTTACGTTCCATTCGTATTTCCCATTTTGTATTACCAGGTGCTGCCTTAAAGTTTCTCTATTTTTTTTTTTTTTTTTTTTTTCCCTTTTCGTATTTTTTTGTGAGTCTATATTACCTGGAGTGGTCTCATAATCTGGTGCTGCGGGTGCAGGTTCAGAGCATGTGAAGACCATGGTTGATTTCGCCAAGAACATTGCAGTGCAGGTAGGGAGAGATGGAGAAAATATCTGTGAGCCAGACATTGTTTTTCGGAGAAATCGGGGGAAAAAGGCGGTTATAATTACAATAGGTGTGGACTATTGTATTAGACTCTTATTGTTAGACCCACTGTAATGCACACAGTAAGCCATAGCCATTAGTTTCAGCCTCACAAAAAAAAACTGAATACCTTTCTTCTTTATTGTATCAATAAAAAGACCATATCAGAACTTCATAAAGCCCAAACTTTGATAACCCCCGCTAATGTGGCAGGTGGTGGTAGTGGCTTGTGTTGGATGCAGGAGCTCACTGAGAAAGTAATTCATTCAGTAGTAAAAGTACTGGGTCCTCGTGGATTCATCCTTGGTATTTTGAGTATACTTTGTTCAAGATCCCTCTTGACGTTTTCTGATCCAGAAGACATTACGCTAACAATATACTCAGTATACGGTCGTAAGAGGTACAAGTTAAATGACCTTGGAGAGGGGGAATATGAAGGAATATTCTCTTTTGGAAACGATGTTGAGGTCGTGCAAGTTCCAAGTAATTCTTGGTGAAACTGGGTAAACCAGTTGGGCTCCAATGGTCAGCTGACCAGGGAATTGAGAGTAAATACTCCTCATATCCACCACTTTCTATAACAGTAACTTCATTAATAGACTCTAGGTTCTCAATTCGTACTCATCCAAAGGAATAACACACTAAAACGGTAATACTATATGAGGTAAACTCAATAAGGGTGTTTTTTTGGCATTTTGTTATATGCAGGAGCGAAGTTTATAGAACTATAATTTTGGTCCCTATGATTTCTGTGATTCGGTAAGCTAATTTTTAAATCTTCACTGGAGTTGGTAGAAGATTATTAGGAATCATATTGGAGTTTCACTCTGGTTACTCTGTGTGACTTGTAGTAATCTCTGCGACAGGCCTACAGTACAGCTTTACGGTCACAAAAGTGCCATAGACTAGTAATTAGAAGCTTCTTAACGTCGTAGTAATAGTTTTAGTAGTATAAAAGAAGACTAACTAAAGCTAATATTTCTCAAGTAGTACCCATGCTCAGGGTTATATGGATTATGTTTATTACCTCAACTGATTATGATCAGATAGTTATTGTTAGATCCACTATAGGTAGGACATTACCTATAGAAATCATTATGAAGCCTACGATGTCCGATCTCAACATTGGCCACGGCAAATGCCGTATCACGGCGTTCGGCCGTCTTGGCACTTCCGGCATCGGTGGTCCTTTTGGAATATTCTGGAACAAGTCTCACCATTGTTCTAGTGGAGAGTTTTTCGGGTAACACGTTTCTCTCAAAGTTATATAAGCCACTTCGGTTCCTCTCTTGAGGAACCATCAATGAATACAAGTTTAGGTAACATACGTTATAAAGAACACAACAGGATCTAGTTGATAATTGATTTACTGTAGTTGGAGAAGATTCTATGTCTAGGCTCTCCATCTACAGTGTTTCCATGGATTGGGAAATCTTTGCTGCGTGGCCGATTCTGAGCTTTGACTGAGTCCCTCACCATAGGAGTTTACCGAGTCCCTCACCAATATGAGTTTACTGTAAGTCCTCATGTAAGACCATGAGCTTGGGGTCCATAGAATCCGTCACCACACATCACTATACTCTAGTCTAGCCTACTATACTCTAGCCTACTATACTACACTGGCAAATACATACTACACTGGTGAATACATATTACACTGGCAAATACATACTACACTGATGAATACATACCATACGCTAGCAAGATAACTAATCCATACAATCAATGAAGACTGTTTGATCTTATTTGTAGCATCACACTGGAGACTATTGCATTGCTTGCTTACTACCGAAATTATACTGTACCACTACTAATGAAAACTACTACTATGGACTACTACTTGAAACTAATTACTACAATACCACCACTCGACTACTCTCATTCAAATACTACTGAGCTACTATTGAAGTATTACTATAAATACTATTTGGAGTAGTATTCTGAATATATACTTCACTTACAAAATCACCAACTCCGAAGTTTTCAACCACTACCTCAACCAGTATTACTGAGTCTGTTAGATCCACTATAGGCAGGGCTCTATTATAGAAGTATTCGAAGCGTAAGCCGTCTGATCTTAACAATGGTCATTACAAACGGCCATTAAGCTAGAACAATCACCGCTTATATCTGATGAAGAGTTTTTCGAAGCCACATTTTCTCTCAAAACACTTGATAAGCTGCTCAGATTCATCCCTTGAAGGAATTATCAACGAATATAGTAACGATAGGTATCAAACGTGCTAACAAGAATCTAACAGAACCTTCCCTGTTCCACTATTGATGACTCTATCCTATTCACTAAAGTACTACTTGATCAATACTACTAGTTTGTATTAGAGTATCATAGAAGACTTATGTTAGATTCTGGTTACGTCAGGTACTCTGTTTACTATGTTCATTCGCCGATGATTCCTCCGAGGGAGGAATTCCTCCGAGGGAGGAATCTGAGGTACTTATATAGTAGTAAGAAAAGGGACGCGATGTGATGAAATGACGTCATCGGTCATTCATTGACGAATGCGGGAGCAACTGCATTCGGTCGCAAAGAGACGAGTAACAAAAGAGACGAGTAACAAAAGAGACGAGTAACAAAAGAGACGAGTAGTCTGACTCGGAGGCGAGTAGCTGAATAATCGACTTTCGTAGGCTCTAAATATACCGATGGGTAGTGTGTCTACCCATGGCGGTTCTAACAACTTAGGTAACACTACAATTATCATCATAACTACCATAACTACCATAACTTTCATGAACATTATACCAGATATTTCTGAAACCATTCAAGTCCTAACTTTTTGTGAGGTTTGAATAACTTATATACTACTAATTACACTACCACCACTGTACCACTATACTACCATATTCTACATGCTGCTACACCACTAACTACTATATACTACACACTGCTATACCACTAACTACCATATTCTACACACTGTTATATTAATATATTGCTTTTCCACTACACCATTGCACCACTTCTTCTGTTACAACAACTTGAAAGTATTTCCAATAATCTTTGCCCTGACTATTGCTCCTTAGTACTGTATCCGTCCTTTAAAGCATGAGTAGTAATTCATATATGGTGCTGAGTCAGAAATAGATGAAACTACCAATAAAGTCTTTTATAATTAATACTAAATTTTCCCCAATTATCATCAATGATTCTTACTAAAGTATTCCCAGTACTACTGAGTGTTACTGAGTGCCATTGGGCTGGCCGCACTGCGACGACGTCACGCACTCATAGATCTACATGAACCCTCACCAATGGGATCGGCCCAACTAGTCCTGTGATCCAGATCACCGTTCCAAATCCCGATCCTTCATTATCATCTACTCTAAATCACCTACTCCAACTTACCTATTTTTTTTTTTTCTGACTTTCTTGGCTAATCACACTGTAATTCCACGCTCTGATCGAGAAGATGTGTGGCTCATAACCATTGGATCACCTGACCCGCCCATCCCAACCTGAAACCTACGGACCGCACCATTGGAGTTCCGGAATTACCATCTACCATATTGAAAGTCCTAACCGCGTGTTCCTAACCACTCCTAACCACTTCTAACCCTTAACTACCAGCACCAGATTATTCCTGCTGTGTGGCCGTGGATGCATGGAAAGAGGCTAGGATGTAGGAGTCCGGTATGCGCTTATCGGGAGGCTTGCATGTAAGCGGGTTCGGGTGATCATGTGGCCTGCATGCACACATGCGCAATCGTCTTTAATCACTCCGCCCCATGTTTTCCCCTAAACCCCTCCTATATACTACAGAACCCCAAATCCACCAAAACCCCACCTCTTACTAATCCCGCTTTAGAAACATATAAATAATCCCACCAAAGCCCAAAACTGACCCTATTATATATACACCCCCTTAATCTCCCCATATACTTTCCTTCCGCCCCCCCCTTTCCTCCTCGACTTGCCCAATAACCACACTTGCCCAACACAGCCAGACTCGCCTTGTCCATAGAAACCGTTGACCTCAAGCCACCCAAAACAACACAGCTACATATTTAGACTGCTCATAGCCCCGTCCTCGATCACATGCTAACAAAGACCCCACCATGGCTAATCCTTACATGTATAATAGTTACCAGTACTCGCCCTCGCTGCCCAACTCACAGCTAAACACCTCACCCACGTTTGTCAACGCCCAGTATAATGGGTTATCGTCGGCCTCGTCTTCGACCTCCTCCTCCAGCTACAACTATGCGTTGCACAACCCCCGCTTGAGGTATTATCTCTCCAAGTCGTTTGATGCCGAGGACGACCTTGAGTTTTGCCCCGATATCCCGGACTACCTCAACGGGTGTGGCTCGTTAAAGAAATTCAACCCCTATACTGCGCTGGTGTTTTCGCCCACGGCTTTGGTGGACCTGGATACTTCTTCCTTGGGCCTGAGCGTGACCCAGGCGCCTCTGACCCCAAGAATCAGGAAGCCTATTGAGATCGTCAATCCTCATACCAAGGTCCGCACCGGCTCTCCCATGACCAAATAATCTTTTGGAACCATGGGTCACGACTTATAAGCATGGTTCTCATGCATCACGAATTGGGTTGCACTTCTGTATATTATAACGGACATTATTCGAGGCCTCCGTAGACACCAGATTAATTTAAACTTGTTTGACTTTAAAATTATCGGTTCTAAATTCTAGCTCTCGGTTGGCCATGTCTGATTGGGCAGCTGATTAAGCAGGTGGAGAGCACATGCGCGAAGCCCATGCGTCATAGTATTAGACCCCGCAGCCCAGTAACCACAGTAACCCCAGTAACTCTACTCCATTAAAACCTTATACCAGAGAGTTCGATATCTACTAAACTCCTCTTCAAGTCCTTTTTGTCTACTTCTATGGCTACCATTGAGAAAAGAAGTTAGGTTGAAGATACTGGAGTTACCCAACTGTATATATTCCTGTATAGAGCATGGGGTCAAAGCAGAAGACTGAGCCAAGTCTATGACCTACCAAATGTCTATGCCTACATTACTGAAACAAGGGTGTTGGGGTCTTTGAGTCTCTCCAAATGACAGACTTACTTATAGCCAAGACACGACTTTCACAGGGTCAAGTGCTCGACAATTACTATGCCCGCAGCATGACGTCACTGGTGCCCGCATTGTAGTGTAGAGTATATATAGAGAGCGAATGCCCAGAGGTTTATTCCCCAACATATGGCTAAACATGTACGAGTATAGCATGTTCTATCTTAACATATGATTTTGACACTTTTACTCATTTTTGAAATCATCAATAGTTCCAATTTAGTATCACGCATAGTCTATAGAGATACCTTGCATACTATAGAGCATTCAATGCATACAATGCATGCCTAAAAGCTTATCAGCACATCACAATAGTCTTAATTAAAGATCTACACTCTTGTAACAGAGATCTAAGTTGAAGTAAATTCTACTTTTCAAGTGGTGTAGTGCTTTCAAGTGAGTGTGCCTTGTCATATGTGGGGCTGTAGTGTTATATACCGTACCTTTGTAGGAATCGACCAAACCCATTTGATGAATTGTTGGAAATACCAGATCAGGATGCATGGGTTAGAAACGCGAAATTAGTAGAGAATCTAGGGGATCACTTAGCTTCTCACGTATAATGGCTATACATCTTTAGCTTAGTACACCCATCAAGACCTTAACAGTTGTTGACCACTTAACCACACAAAACTTAACTAATACTAATTTAATCCTAGCACTAACAATGATTCTATCAAAATAACACAAGTCTACATGCATAGTCATGTTCCATAAATCTTCATCTAGACCTCTATCTAAGTCTTCTCTTTTCCTCTGTGAGCAGAACATTTAGCAGTAAATTGCTAGTCTTATTCTTATCTACTTTCTGTGTGTATTAGTGATTTTCTGGAATAGGATATGCGTTCCCTTATATACCAATTTAACTAGTACTGGTAGTAGCTTGTTACTGGTACTAATTAGTATCTTCTCATCCAGTACGAATTAGTACTTTTTTCAACTTGTGTTTTAGTATATACTAATACACAGGGATATATAAGTTGTACCTTACAAGACCAAAGTGCTAAGATGGGGCCTCTGCTCCTCTTATACTATTTTGCTCGTCAAAGGACAGCACATGCCTATTGTCCTGGGTCCACACAGCCCTATTGTCCAACAATAGTCTGCAGGTCCTATTCATCTCGGGTATGTACGTGTCTCACATGTCTACATACAACATATCCATGAAGTACCCTGCATCCATACTTGCTAGGTTCTCGTTGACAACTTTTTTGAGTAGCACATATTAGTACTTTTTTGAGTAGCACTAATTAGTACCAGTTTCAACTAGTACTATTGCCCACTCACACTGGCCATAATCAGTACGTAGTCTTGGTGCTTAGTCTTAGTACTTACTCTTACTACTTAGTCTTACTACTTAGTACTTAGTCTTAGTCTTTCCAGTCTTTATTATATTCCGCAACTCGGTGTTGCTGCGTGGATGACACCAGGAGAGCCACAATCAGGCTACAAAGCTGCAACGAGGATGCAAGGATGGTAATGAATTGTTAGATTCTTGTTTGCACATTTGATACCTAATCGTTACTATATTCGTTTTGATTCCCCAAGGAGACCATGTTCAAGTATTCTAAAGGGAAGCAACTGAAAAGGTCTAGACCTGACGAATTGGCTCAAGAAATTGGGTAGGAGAAATTGGGTAGAGAAACCAAAACCAGAAACTCGATCCCATTAGTCACGAGTCTGGCAAGCTAGGCTTATTTAAAGTGAAACCGACCGTATATATCGGCCTGGTTGTGCCGATCCGCGTAACCGGCTAGCTGATGGTCAGGGCACGTGAGCTTAATCCCTTTATGGGTAGTGCTCTGCCCATATTGGATCTAACGAATTGTACATAGTATTAAAAAGTTTATCAAAGAGACTCTTGTAACTACCAGATCAAACAGTAAAATCCATGCTCTCCATTATATATATCCATAGGAATCCTCAGTCTAGTTTACCATTCACTGAAGTAATATATTGAATGAAGTAGATTCAGAAAATGCACTTAACGTACCAGTTTACTACACTGTTTTTCGAAACTATACAAACCAGCGCGGCAAAATGTTTAAAACCACACTAGCAAAATTAAAACAAACCGATAATTTAAAAACTTTTGTACTTATGACTTAAATATTGCTAAGGATCAAGGATTTGAAATGAACTGTTTATATGAAGTCTTTATTAAATATTAAAAACAGTAACTTTTCTCATTATTGGATTGTTCAATTTTGCTAGTGTGGTTTGAAACATTTTGCCGCGCTGGTTTGTATAGATTTGAAAAACACTGTACAAGTACATTGTGTAGTCTCTAACACTAAATGGTTATGGTCAATAAAGAGTCTATAAGATTTATAGTGTCTGTGAAAGACCAAAGTGTCAGGGAATACTATATAGGTGGATTAGTATAGTTTTAATATTACCGATCTTTTTTCAAGTAATTTTAAGCGGGTTTAAACGGATTTAAACGGATTTAAACGGATTTCTTAGGGATTTGTAAATAAAAAATCGGTGCCGGTATCATGCTCATATCATTGGCATTCTATATTGGGCATGTAGACTGTTATGTCAGATCCACCATGGGTAGTGATCTACCTATGGAGGTATTATGAAGTCTCTTTGCCCGATACTAACTAGGGCGATTACGAACGCCGTGCTACGGCGTTCGACCATCAAAAATGTTGGGCTGTTTTCGAAGATGCCAGAACAATCATCACTATTGTTCTGGTGAAGAGTTTTCACAGCCACGTTTCTCTTCAATTGTTATATAAATAGCACAGATTCCTCTTTCTGATGAATCATCAACGAACAAAATAGATAACTTAGTACATAACGTTCAACAAGAATCTAACATGTTAGTACAGGCTTAGTATACAGTAAACCTAGCATTATTAATATATTCAGTATATATGTATTTGAGTAAGTGCTATGATATACCAACAAAACCTTGTAATTTTCTGGTGAAATGAATTTCTCCTGTGTTTTTAATTCCTCAGAGGTCAATTCGGGTGGTGCTTTTTAGATGGAAATGAGAGGGAGTGTGCGAAACTGTAAAGACCAGCATGAAAGGCTAAAGGTGCAACTCTACCTAGGACCACTATAGAGTAACTAAAAAACAAGTAAAGCCATTTATCGTCATGAAATTGTACTGGAAAGAACTTCTGTATATGGGATGTTTTATAGAGGAATTCACCAAAATTTAATTGTACCAGAACTACTAGAACATTTATACAGAGTACAGAGTATAGAGTATAGAGTACAGAGTACAGAGTACAGGAAACAGGAAACAGGATACAGATAACCAGAATTACTAGAGCCAGAATTTTATTCTTAAATAGCCATATTTAGTACTTCTTAATCTGTAGGCTTGTGATATAAAGAATTAGAATATACGTGGATGAATAAGGGATGAATATGGGGAATGTGGGGAGAGTAGGGTTGGGTACAGGAAGACCCTGCGAACCAGCGAGGTTCTCCAGATCTAGTGGCCTGACTAGCGCCCATATACATACATTGCATACACTACATACATTACATACACTACATACACTACATACCAAGATATGCGAATCTCCATTACTACCAGAGCCATAACAGCCATTCCCACATTACTACCATTTAATTTCCATTTCCATGGTGCTTTTGTTCAGACACGTGGCCTAGTTAATAGGGCTTGGAGGGCTGGGGTTGCACAGGACTCACAACCAGGCACATAAAGGTCGCGTAAATCTTTTCCACCCAATCTCTAGGCACGAAACCCCCCTTCGAAGATTTAGGTCAGCCTCCGAAAATACGCGTCACCCTCCAAAGATTCAGATCTGGAAACACAGTAGTTGGTTGAAAATGGACCTATATTTCTCGGCATATACTCTCGGCCTATAGTCCTCGAGGTATAATCCTCGGTTTAAGCTTGCATCTAGTATTTAAGCTTAGATGTAGTAATATATAGGCTTGTTTCTTCCAGTGGGAGATGTAAGGCCAGGTTTCCCACCTGAAATTCGTTACTTGGCCTCATGTAAATCGTGCTTTACCCAAAACCTAGAAATACGGCTTTCTTATCTAGGAAAATGGAGATAAGGCCAAAGTACAATTGAACGGAATATTCACGGAATATACTGGAGACCAGAATCACCGCGAACAAGGTGGGTGCGAGCAAGTTGCAAGCAGGTGCGCAGCCGGATCAGGCAGGTCGAAACCTCGATATCGCATTCACTCTCCGCATTCGGCAGGTCCATCACGCCCAGCCGATTTCAAAGCGATTTCAAAGTGCCTTGTCCCTTTACCCCAGAGCCTATATAAGAACGACCTTCTCCCTCCAGTCGCTTTTCTCCTCCAGTCGCTTTTCCCCTCCCCACTCAATTATGTCTCTTCACCCCTTTGACTCTGCTACTGACTCCGAAATCAGATTGGCCTCCAAGCTCGTCAAGAATGCCTACCCCGCCTCCGCCGAGGTGCACTTTGTTCAGATTGACAGATTGGATCCTCCAAAGAAAGACATGAAGAGATACTTGGAGCTCGAAAGAGCTGGCGGCAAGTTGTTCTCTATCCCAAGAGTCTTCTACGCCTACTACTACACCAACACCACTACCTTCAACAAGGCTCTTGTGAATGTTAGTGCTGGCCACATCATTACCAAGACTCAGTTGCCAAAGGGCGTGGTGGGTCCCTTCTTGCCAGACGACATGATGATCTGGGAAGACTACTGTAACAATTACCCCGAAGTTATTGCAGAGATTGAGAAGTTGAAGTTGCCAAAGGGTTTCACGGTCAGAAACGACCCATGGATCTATGCCACCGACGATGCCAACGAGACCAGACCTTTGGTGCAATTCTTCATGTATGTGTTGGCCAACGATGGGCATCCCGAATCCAACCACTACTCGTTGCCATTGAAGTTCTCACCTGTGTTCGAGGCCTACACGAAAAAGTTTGTCAGAATCGACTTCTTGCCTGGTGGATACGATGCCACCACCACGGCTACTGCTCCTTGGCACCAGGTGCCGGGTGTGGAGTACCACCCAGACTTGAACGGCGAGACCATCATGAGAGTGCCAAAACCTCTTATTGTGGAACAACCAGAGGGTGCTTCTTTCACTACCGAGGGTTCCAAGGTCAAGTGGCTCGGATGGGAGTTCCGTGTGGCCACTAATGCCCGAGAAGGTTTTGCCGTGTACGATGCTTGGTTTAAGGGAAGACAAATCTTGTACAGACTCTCGTTGTCTGAGATGACGGTGCCTTACGGAGACCCAAGAGCTCCATACCACAGAAAACAGGCCTTCGACTTGGGTGACTGTGGCTTTGGTGTCAATGGTAACCCCTTGAAGCTTGGATGCGACTGTCTTGGAGTCATTAAGTATATGGACGGAAGAACCATCAATTCTGCAGGAGAGCCCAAGGTCATTCCAAATACTGTTTGTATGCACGAGCAGGATGCCGGTATCTTGTACAAGCACATGAACTACCGGACGGAACACGCAGTCATTGCCAGAAAGAGAGAGTTTGTGGTGCAGACCATTGCTACCGTGGCCAACTACGAGTACATCATCAACTTGAAGTTCACAAACGACGGTATTATCGACATCGAGGTGCGTGCCACCGGTATCTTGTCCACCATGCCTATTGACGAAGGTGTGACTGTTCCATGGGGCACTGTGGTTGGTCCTAACGTTATGGCTGCATACCACCAGCACATTCTTTCGTTTAGAATCGATCCGGCCATCGATGGCCACAACAACTCGGTTCTTTACGAAGACACCGAGATCATGCCAAAGGATGAGTTGAACCCATACGGTACCGGTTTCATCACCAAGAAATCTTACTTGGACAACGCAGGCTATGTTGAGCAATCTCCTTTCACCAACAGAACCTACAAGATTGTCAACGAGAAGAAGATCAACCCAATCTCCAAGCTGCCTGTGGGATACAAGATTATGATGCCAGCCAAGCAGATGCTTTTGGCCGACAAGGAGTCGTTCAACGCCAAGAGAGCACTTTACGCTACACAGCAACTCTGGGTGACCAAGTACCACGACCACCAGCTTTTCGCAGCGGGCGAGTTCACCAACCAGTCCAAGGACGACACCGGTCTTGCCGAGTGGGTCAAGGACAAGGAGCCAGTCAGAGACGAAGATATTGTGGTTTGGGCCACCATGGGCTTCACACACATTCCTAAGGTGGAGGACTTCCCAGTGATGCCAGTGGAAACACACAACATCCACCTCTCTCCTGCCAACTTTTTCGAGAGAAACCCAGCTTTGGACTACCCCCAATCGGTTAATTCTTTCAACAAGTCCTCGTTGCAACAAGAGGGTGTTTTGAAGAACAACACCAGCACTTGCTGCAGCAAGACCAACCTTTAGAGATATGGATTTATAGACTGAATATTAATGGACTGGACTCACTTGAGGTCTTTCGTAAGTGAATGTAGGATCACTTCTAGTGGGTAAGATTAGAACCAAGTACGTGAAAATAGAGGTTATTCTTTTTCTACTAGCTTTATGCAATCTCCAATGGCCCCAAAACTAAGAAAGTTTTGATAATAGAGAGAGAGTGAGTTTAGAGCGGAATGTATAATGCCAGCCTCTTCATGTCTTGGATTATTAGGGAGGAGATCTCCTCTCACTGCAGTCAACCATCACTACTCCATTAATTATACTCTAGTACCTTAGAACACTATGGAGCCTATGAAAGTAACTGCAGTGAGCAATTAAAAAGGGGTTGGGACAATGACTTATGAAATATAGGGAAAATGGATATTCGGTTAATTAAAACACAATAGAGCTACATGTACAGCCACGAGTACGTAAGCAGAAATATCATATATAGAAAGTGTAAGGAAGAAGACACTGGACATAGATGTAGATGTAGGCTTGGAAATATAGTCAGAGATTAATGGAGATTAATGGAGAAACGTTTTAGAGGTTATTGTAAAATGTAGAGGTTATTGTAGAGACTTTTTTGAGGTCATTGTGGAGATCATGTAGAGTATTTATAGGAGCAGGCTTTATAATGAGGGTGCACAGATGGTACTGCGAATGCCCGTGAAGGTGCACTTAGACTCAAGCAATAAGTAAGTGTATAGCAATTGGAAGATATGACCCTTTTTTCAAAATACTTATTCAAACTTATTCAGACTAGCATGGCCAATGATTTTCTCTTAAATAATACTAATAGTGACTATAGTGTCATAAGGTAGAAGGATATTTTTGTGTATTATTTTTATATTTAGTACAATCCATTGTATTGTGTCCCCCCCCCCCCCCCCCCCCCCCCCACTGGATCCACTTAAAGTTTTCTTATAATAAAAAGCAATAATAGTTGATCCTGCATATAAACAACCCCTATTACTTCATTTTTGGCCCAAGCTCATCTTTTGGTGAGTGGAGAAATGTAATTGCTTTAGTATATTGTTGAAATGCTCGAGTCTATTTCGCAGTCATTCCACACCGCAGTTACTCCATCTCCGCAGTCACTCACCCCGCAGTCATTTACTACTCGCAATGGCACAATTCAATCTGCCGTCAATTTATTTGGCACTTGATTTATTTGACACTCGATTTCGTTCTTTTCGGTTATTCTTTACTACTGAGATAATTAGATTGTTCTATTCAGGATTTATATAGTATCCATTGTTCCATATATTATTGTCTTAATCCATTGTCTACTTTATTGTTGTTATATCTTGGTGTACACTGTGGATCTATAATTCATAATTTATTCAGTAGAGTGGTCCACCCAATTCGAAGTCCAAAACAGAGAGACAGATAAAACAACTTTTTTTCTTGTAAACATACCTCCTCGACTTCCATCTATGGCTCTTGGGTCTGAGACTGGTAATACAATAGTGCAGTATAGTACATCATACAATGCGCACCCACTATAACCGCAGTACCAAGCCACATAACTTCTATTTCTATTGTGTAAAGCTAATCACTCAGGCTAATTGGTTCTTGGCTTTTATTGCTCACAAAGAGGCCGTATTTTTTTTTTTTTTTTTTTTTTTTTGAATAATAATCTGGCTTCTGGGAGGGGACTGACGTGCATTGAGGTGCTGCTGAGCCTTTCTAACCCAATATACGATACTAAGAGTTTCATGTGATCTATACCTGAACTTAAGTATTAATTGAGGTTTCCCTAGAAATAGAAACCCTATACCTCTGTACTATATACTACTTACTTTTCATATTATAGGGTGCTCAGGCTTCATCTCTATCTCTCTGGTAACTTCTCCGTCCATTTTCATTAGCTGTATGATAGTTTATTAGTCTCTTTTGATGATTCTTTAACTATACCCTTGTTTTTTTATTTACACTTTTGCTACAGAAGTAAATTTTTGTCTGGTATTATCTCAGTAGCAGCTGATTATTCACAATGGAACTATACATAATCGATAGATCAGCTAGTAGAATACACTCCAAGCTAATTGTAAGTAATAACTTAGGGGCCTGGCCAATTGACAATTTGACACCCTATTATTAGAATTTGAATGAGCATCCTGAATTGGTTGGTCAGATTATTGACAACTAATATGCATTCATCGCCGGATGCTTTTGTCCAAAACACTCTTGTCCAATGAGTTGTCCAGTATTTGTCCAATGGGTTGTCCAGTATTTGTCCAATGTTTAGGTAATCATCGCCTGATCACTTAGTTGAAACTCTAATATTTCTTGGAGGTAGTGTATAGTCAATGGATACTTTATCTGCACAACTATTCATGCACATATTGACCTAAAAAAAACACCATGGCCACTTTCTTCCTTTCAATTGTTTTTTTCTAAAAAGTCATATACAATGATTTAGAACATCTATAAAGTACCAATAGATTTGACACTGGTGAAATAGTGGACTGATTTGGGTGGACTGCACCCGTGCACCTTTGACATGGACCGTACTGCACACAACTCGGCCAGCCGCGCCCGGACTGCACCCGAGCTGGTATATAACCTCGCGTGATTCTGGAGCCAGCTTCCTACTCCACGCCAAAAGTCACTACTCTACAGAGCAAATACTGCAACAGGTTTCATATCATCCACACATCGTCCCGCAATCATACTGTATCTGAAACCACCCTCAAGCAACCGCAACATGCTAGAAACAGCGCCAGGTATGTTCTTCGCATTCCCCTTCTTTCTTCCCAACTATACTAACCTCTAGAAGTCATTTACGACATCTCCGACAAGCCCAACACACGCAGCCGGTTCAGCTGGGTCAAGCGGCTAGTCCAGGGGCAAAATAGAAACACCGTGGCAGGCATGCGTGGGCCTCCACATCAACACAATATTGAACTGCGCCAGCAGATTAAACACCAGCAGAACGGACAACAAAACGGACAACAAAACGGACAACAGAATGGACAACAGAATGGGGCCCAAAATGGACATCAGAACGG
Organism: Metschnikowia sp. 01-655c1; assembly: GCA_002370185.1. NCBI lineage: Eukaryota > Fungi > Ascomycota > Pichiomycetes > Serinales > Metschnikowiaceae > Metschnikowia > Metschnikowia sp. 01-655c1. The sequence goes on from NKZO01002028.1 coordinate 320,101, forward strand.
AACCCAAAGTGGACATAATGGAACCCAGAATGGAACCCAGAATGGACATCAGAATGGACATCAGAATGGACATCACAATGGACATCACAATGGAAACCAGGCCTCTGGACAACACCGCCATCCTGAACGCCATTCTGGACGCCACACTGAGCGCCATTCTGAACGTAATGGTCATCAGACTGAACGTCAGAATGGCCAACCAAACACTGAACGCCAGAACGGAGACAACCAGGCACAACAGAATGGACAGAACCAGGGAGAGAACCAGAACGAACAGCAGAACACTGAGCACCATCTCAACACTGAACATGGACAGAGCCACAAGTTTGGCCCCACGAAACGTACTCACGAGTTTAGCGACGAGGAGTCAGTATCCATGCTATCTGACAACGTCAGCACGACGCCTTTGAAGCTGGTGATTTCTCACACTTCCACTACAAACCCACCGTCGGTTTTGAGTGGGGACGTTGCGCACGAGAGTGTTTCTGCCGTCGCCTCTACAGCCGAAACATCTCTTGCCCCCAGTGGTTATTTATCAGTGACTCCAAGCACACCAGGCCAAGGACGCATTGACCGAGAGCGCGAGAGAGAGCGCGATAGCGAGTCGATTGTAACTCTTGCAAGTTCATCCCGCAGAGCCCGAAGACGCAGTTTGGACGATAACTGTAGTTTGGCCGGCATTGCTCCGTCCAGTATCATGGAGCGGCTTCTGGTGCATGCACCAGCGCCACCACCAGATGCAGACTCTATCGACTAATAGTGAGTCATTAGAGAGTCAGGACCAGAGGTTCCGATGATCAAAGGTCAGAGATCTGGTTGGTGATCTGGTTGGTGATCAATGGTTGGAGGTTTGAGGGTTAGAAGTCAAAGGTTAAGAAGTTTAGATAGATTTACTAGAGATGGGATGGCGAAAAGGACCAGTGTTGACCAGGGGTCAGTGTTGACCAGTGACCAGTGACCAGTGTTTGGTCATATCGGTTAGAGTGTGGTCATCTCGGTCAGTGTGGTTAATATGGCCAGTGTGGCTAATATGGCCAGTTTTCAGCTTGGCTGAAACTTCGACATGCTGGGACATTATCAGGAAGACTTTGGCGCGCGATGTCAACGGACATTACGGATGCGGGGACACGGACGCGTAAAGATGTATAAACCCAGTGTTCCATGCCAGCATGTATGCAGAATAGAAATGGATCATGATAGGAGGTCGATAGAGTGTAGACGAAGGGAGGCGTAGAGTATGGAGATTAGAGTATGGGGTGTGGGGTACAAAAAGTATAGGTATATAGAACAGAAGAAAACTATGGAGAGAACAGTAGAAGTTATGGAGTATAAGTTATAGAGTATGATAGTGAGAGAATGAGAGCGAGTGATAGCATATGAGAGCGAGTGATAGCATAAAAGTACAGTGTGGAATTTAGATAAAGACAATATTAGAGTATAGATCTTATATATTGAAGAGAAATTTAGTGGAGTCAATAAATTAGAGTATTACTGGAGTCAATAAATTAGAGTATTACTGGAGTTAATAAACTAGAGTATTACTTTACTGGAGTGGGGAGTGGTGGAGTGGGGCAGGGGATTAATCGGAATGCGTATGACAGAGGCTGGTATGAGGAAGGGGGGGAGGTGCGGTCAAAAGCCCAACATGCCCGCACGGAACCACGCTCGGCCTGATTCACCGCGCAATGTATAGCGCCTAAGCTCGATAAGACTCGAAGGCATGGATGTCAGAACAATAGAGCGAGATACCAAAAAAAAGGGGAAAAAAGGATAAAGAGCCACACAACAGATGACCAAACAAAATAAATGAAATAAAACGTAAAGTAAGTGATTGAGTGGAATAGAATAAATGTTAATGATTTTTTTATAAAACAGGGTTCTATAAATGTAAATGATTTTTTTATAAAGTAGGGTTCTATAAATGTGTATTATCTTAGGGGTATCAATGGAAACGTAGTGGTGTATTCTGGTGTATTTTGGAGGTAGGTGTTGGTGTAATATTGGTGGTGATTTTTTATATTTTTTGTGTAATTTTTGAGTATTCTCGGTACATTTTTTGTAATTTTGGTGTATTCTCGGTACACTTTTTGTAAGTTTTTTATGTATTTTTTGTGTATTTTTTGTGTATCTTTTATGTATTTTTGATGTGTTTTTTTCATATATTTGGCGTTTTTTTGGTTGGTGAATTTCGGTGGCTGGTGTATTTATGGTGGTGGTGGTAGTGGAGTGAGTGCTATTTATATGCTAATGAGTGTGAGGAGCGTAAAGAGCGTAAGGAGTAGAGTGGGAGAGTGTGGAAGAGAGTGGGAGAGTGGGAGAGTGCATTAAAGAAGAGAAGAGAGTAAAGTGGAATAATGATAGCGCGCTGGTGCGCGATGGCATCTGTTGGGTGCCGTCTGCGAGCATTGTCTTGGGAAGGGCTCGAGTATGCATGGAATGAGGTGGGAGACAATGGAGAAAAAATAGAGTTGAATGGTCGGAGTCAGAGTCACCCTCAGGGTTCCATATTTAGATCTCCAAGGGTCGTTATAACATTTGGTTCGCCATGTTCTTTCCATAGCCATATTCATGGTCACGTATCATAGTCTATATACTAGTATATTCTATTACTGTAGTCATTAGTCATAGTTGGTGTTCATTGTTAGTGGTGATTTTGTTAGTGGTGATAAGGTGATGAGGTGATGAGGTGAGGCAAGTCTCTGTAGGTCTCAGTTGGTTGACCACAAATAATTCGGTGGTTAGGTAGTGTTTTCTTGATAAGTGTCGGACTTGGCATCCGCAGTTTCTGACTAACCATTAGTCAGGCCAATGAGATGCTTAGTAATATTACAAAGTCTTGGTAGATAAAACAAAAGTTAAACTGCGGAGAAAATGTATCACGTGCTGATCTCGGGCATGCTAACCCCCGCATCGGGCTTCATTTCCCTCCAAACACTAGAAATCAAACTTTACTTCCTAATATAGATCAGTCTGGGTGCTGAATGTTCCTTTCGGGCCTCCTAGCAATTGCGCGTTCTTCTGGATGAAGCCCGAAACGCGATTCGGACTCTGATTGCAGCGCGCGACTGCACATACCTCGAAAAAACTTCCCACATGCTGCACTAATTGCTCCGTGCCGGCTTGCCCGTGGGGTGTGATTTAGTGGAAATCCGCTTCAAAAAGGGGAGCCAAAGGGGAGATACATAGAGACCTCGGGAAAAATACATTTTAGTTTGTGTGCAGGTCCCCGGTTTCCCCTCTTTTCCTTCCCAAAATCTCTTTCCTGCCGGTTTACCCCCCACAACCCCGGTTGCCGCCCCATGATTGCCCCACCCTGCGATCATGCATGACGAGGTGACTATATGCCGCATCCCTGCACACGGAGCGCATGCACTTGCAGCTGCAGAAACCCAAAATTCTGGAAAACCAGGCCACCAACCACTATTTAAGTATCCACACCTCCCCTACTCCTGGGCACGCGCCACGCCTTTTTTTTAGTCAGTGTGTGGGTTCATTGCATTTTTGCTTTGTGTCTTTTCATTTCTTGTTTGGCCTGTCCCGCGGTCTTCTCAACGACGCAAAAGCTCGATTGCTTTTGTTTTTTTTGTCTCCTTTTCACCTAGTGTGTCTTCCGTTTTCTTCCATTCACCTTCCATTTCCCCTTTCATTCATCCCCATTCATCCCCCTTCATCCCATCCCTTTTACCCCCTTTACTTCCACCCTCCTTACAATGACTACTATTACTTTGGCCGTGGAAAATCACTTCCCCCCTGATGTTGCCCCTGCGTCCTCGCAATCCTCGCTATCTCACAAATCCGTTCCCTGTTCCAGGCTGGCTCCCGGAACCTTGGCCGACATTTCCTCCATCTACCTGTCTTCGTTGCCGGACCTAATCCCTTTGAAAAAGGCCCCTGCCGTTCCGCTCTCTTTGGCGGAATTGCCCAAGGATGACTCGGCCTTGTCGGTGCTGTGGGTCCGCCCTGCTCAGTCTGTGACGCCACACTCCCAGTCATTGACTTTTCCTCAAACACTGCTCAAGAAGTTGGAAATGTCCTCGGAGAAGTTGACAATGCCTTCTAAAAAGTTGGAATTGCCCTCGGAAATGCTGCCATCTGAAATGCTGCCATTACCTGTGGAAACACTGCCCTTGCCCGTGGTCCCAATGGAGCCCGGCTCTCCTGATGTACTGCCCACGGACCTCACCAAACCCTTCATTGCCGAAGCAAAGCCAGTACCGGATGCGGTTTTAGTCGAAAGCCCTGCTGACAAGCCCCGTGCTATTTCTGAGGGTGCCATCCGCACTCCGTTGAAGAAGTTGAAACTGTCGTTGAAGCTACCCCATCTTTCCAGAGTGCAGTCTGCGTCTCTGCTTTCGCCCAAATCTGTCAAGTTTGCTTCTAGACTTGAGAATGTCAAGATGTTCGACGGTAAGGACTCGCCCTCCTCGGTCTCCCTCCAGAACACGCCGTCTGGCTCCCCCAACTCATCATCCAGCTTTGTCAACGACTATTTCTCAATTCCTCGGTCTTTTGGTGACTTGATGTTATCCGACTCGGAGTCCGAATCCGATGACGAGGTTGCCCAAGAAATGCTGTACAGAATCAATAGCTCCAACTTTGTGGCTCCCAAAAACATCTACGATAAGAAGAAACATGCAGTGTACCTCCAAAAAGCTCTGCTTTCTGCTGACAAGAAGTCGCTTGTTCTCATTGTCATGTGCCAAAACATTGCTTTTGAAAAAGCACTCTCCTTGAAGTTGACCTTCAACGACTGGAAAAGCCAGTTGATCTTCAATAACGCTGTGTATGTGAGCCTGTTTGCATCCGCTAACTTTGACCAGTTCAAATTCACAATTCCCCTCACACATTTGCCATCGGCCATCAACCCCCAATTCTGCATCAAGTACACTGTTAACCATTCCACCTACTGGGACAACAACGACGGGCGCAACTACCACTTCTCGCTTTCGGCCGTGGCCAAAGCTAAGGCTAGCTCCAGAGATAAAATTGCCTTGAAGGCAAGTTCCAAAGACACCTTTTCCTATAAACCACCCACATTCTCCCAAACGGCGTCCTTCCATTTAGACCTGGACATCAACACCCCCAAATCAGAACCTGCAGGCAGGAACGACCGCTCCACCAATGCAGACATCCAGGAACTTGTCAACAAACTCCAGTCGGTGAAGGAGTCCACCGAGAGCTTGCCAGTTTTGGCAAGACCCATGTTGCTGCGTTCCACTTCGTTGCAACCTGAACCAAGGCCGCTTTCTTCCAGAAGCAGCTCCTTGCAGACGTTGAGGCCTAGGTACTCCAAGTCTTACAAGAGCAAGACGGCGGAGCCTGAGTCTCCACTTGGAAATAAGGGCTCGGACAGAAACTCACAAAGCGTCGACACCAGTCCAGTTCCAATGAGTGTTTCCGATGCTGCATTGCTGCAGTTGAGCAGCACGAACACTAAGAACTACGTGACCAAGCCTGTGGACGACTTGAAGCCTTTAGAAATCGGGTCGATGTCGTACGCAGACTTGCTTCAAAAGTACTGTTTCAATGGAGCTCAGAACAGCTCTCAATCGGCAGTGTCGTCGCCCTTTGAGTCCATGGCAAGTTCGCGCAATAGCTCCAAAACCTCTATGAACTCTGAATACGGAGGGCATATCTCGCCTTTCCAGTATTCGTCGGGTGCATTTTACATCTAGGATATTCGACCCATTGAGCTTTCGTAGAGCTATCTGTCATTGTCAACATCCGCCGGAGATGTTACATCCAATTAGAGATGCTCCAACATGTTGATGTTGGCCTTGACAGTCCGCACAAGCATCTCAGCTACTTCACTTGATTAGTGAAAATATTAGCTGAGTGAATGATTTCTTGCTAGACACGTGACTAACGGCCTTTGGCCATAAGTCACCTTTATAATGTTTGTTAGAGAAGAATCCACATCTTCAGCCTTTAGTTTCATGTCTGATGGCATATATGTAGTCCTCCACTTCTTATGTAGTCCTCCACTACATACATAAGTTTATACACCTTTTGCTTAGTTCTAGCTCTAGTCACAGCTCCATTAGCCATACTAAACAACATAAATACTCAGATTGAGATATGTATTTCAAGTCCCACTGAGGACTCCATATAAGACTACAGCTATCCCAGAAAGTAAACTCAGTTCTCCATGTCAAGTCATCTCTAATTTTGCTAATACTAATTCAGGTTTCGACTTGTATTAATTTCCATTAAATCCACAACACTAGTTTCTAGTATTTGTAGTGTTATTTGTAGTGTTCTTCCTGGTACTATTTGTATCAAATAGTGTACAAGAATATGGTATACAAGAATGCAGTGTAGTTATATATCGTATAGAACTGTAGAGAGTCTTTCATTGGGGAAGGTACACAGCGTAGAGATTATGAAGTACCATGTGAAACTAGTATTTACCATAGAAAGCATTTTACTGTGGAAGATTTTACTGTGGAAAATATTATTTAGTGTAGAATATACTATAGGAATTCAGCAAAAAGGATAGTTAAGACTGCAGTGTACATCAATTACCAAAATAGAGCTGATACATAGTTTAGAGAGTATACTCTAGAGTGTATATAGAGTGTATTATGTGGTGTAGAAGGTATCACACTGTAGAAAGTATATTGTAGAAGGTATATCGTAGAAAGTATACCGTAGAAAGTATACTGTAGAAAGTATATTGTAGAGTGTATAGTGTGCAATAATAGACAGTAAACAAGATTATCCACTCAAATATTGTAGTATCTCTGGTATCCACTGTCTCTTGTGGTATACTCCTCCAGACTTACAGTGCTGTTTCTTAATACACCCTACTGTACTCACTCCCTCATACCCTCAGTGATTTAAGCTTGTTTGGTTGTATTGATCGTCTTCAACTGATGGATACACACTATAAGTATTATAATATATATATATGTGTGTGTGTCATTAGCTTAGGTCGATCTAGGTATAGTAGTGGTAGTGTATACAACCCATACAGAAAGTCTTGAAGTAGAGTAGGAATATGAGCAAGTCAAAGTACATTTGCATTAAAGTAAATCAAGTTGCTACTTAGATAACATTGATTAGATACCCTAAATTTCCAAAATCTCTTTTATCTTCGTTGTTGAACGCTTTTGGTGATGTCTATTGAGATACTAAGCCTGAACTGAGGGCTGGACTGGGTGGAGTTATGGATATTACAAACTCTCGACTGTGGCTAAATTCCCTAAATTTCTCCTTCCAAAATCTCAATTTACTTCAAGTATATTTTTCAGATCGGGGAAAAAAGGGTGCTTTTGCATGGGGCTTTTATACCTTGGGGTGGTTTGGTGTACGGGTCTAAGTATAGATTGTGCGGCCGGCGCTCTCAATCTCCGTACACCACTTTTGCAGCAATTCAGTCAACCAATCACCGTACTGATGACAGTTGACAGAGAGATATTTCTGTATTTGGTGCATCAAATCAGTTCTGCTAAAATATGTATACATTAGGCTTGATTTTGGGAGAAGGGCCAGAATACTCAGATATCGTGTGCGAAAGTCAGACTTTCATCGTAGAGTATACATGAAATGGATGATATTTTCCAAGAACCCTTGGGCTTAGTTAAACACTAAAAAGGATAAAAGCCCATTTTTTATGGGGTATAAAATTTACCGATGTTCGATTCTACAGTAGACTCATAAGTCAGTATAGAATGAGCCAGTACATAATAACTACATGCACTAAAGAGTCATTAACAATGACTCCAAAAAAATTTTCTTGATGGGAATTAGAGAGTGACACTAAAAATAGTAAATTAAACAGTAAATTATCTTCATCTACATAACAGTCTTGAAACCTATCGAGAAAAAGCATTAGGTGAAGTCCTTATTGTTCAGTCCTTGAAGTCTCATGCCCCAAGCTCAAATACTATATACAGATCAATGGCCACTCTACGATAAAATCTCTTAGATTCATTCTGACCCATTTTCAAATCAGCCAGGTATATTTGTGCTATAATTATTTTTAGACATATAGTGTGGTGAATGTGGATTTGGGTCTGGTATGGTGAGCAGCGTTTTCAGCCAGTCGCGCAAGGTGAGCCACACAACAAGCCATAGCAGGAGCCATAGCAGGAGCCATAGCAGAAGCCTTTGCAAGTGTACTACACAGGACCAGTTCACTATACAGGACCAGTCCATTATATATAAGTATATCTGGAAGAATCCAAAATTGTTTAAGCCTTCAATTTTCCTACTTGATATTTTCATGAATTCATAATGTGTACATCTAATCCATGACGAGATGTATGTGCGCGACCACAGCATACTACTGAAGAATATAGCTAAACCATCCTCTCATACTACTTGTAAACTACTAAAGATGGCTTCTGTATACATAAGGCATTTCTATATGAATTGGCGAGATAAAAGTGATTTTCACCTTTGAAGTAAAAGGAATAGAGGAGGTGCTGTTGTCTAAAGTGGTAGTCTCTGAAGTACTAGTGTCTGACGTACTTGTGTCTGAAGTACTAGTGTCTGAAGTACTTGTGTATCTGAGATTCAGTACCCTAAAACCTTATACAAATAAAATTTCTTGTGCATTCTGCTTAGAGACAGAAGAGTTATCCCGGGATATTACTATTGACCATATTCATTATTGAAAGACTGGATCTGGTGAACCTATTCCCAGCCTAATCACCTATCTCATATACTCTCGGCTCCATCCACTCTCCACTCCCATACATCTCGCAAACCAAATATCTTTAGGCTCATACACCTCACATACCATATTTAGCCCCAATATCCTGTTAACTCAAGCAATACTATATATAAATAAAAATCTAGGATGTGGTTTGGAATAGCCACGGACACATTGGGAAACGGAATCCTGCACACCGCACTCACCCCGCGATACACCAGGCTCACCGTCCAATCTTGTCCAACTACAATGTCTTTTGGATCCAGAGCTGCAGAGAGACTCGCCAACAAAATCGTACTCATCACCGGGGCTTCTTCTGGAATCGGTGCTGCCACGGCCCACGAGTTTGCGGCCGCCGCTCAAGGAAACATCAAGTTGATCTTGACTGCTCGGCGTGAGAGCAAGTTATCCGAATTGGCCTCGGAGTTGAGCAATGCTTATAAGCCAATTCAGGTGCACACGGCCAAACTCGACGTTTCAGACGCCGCCTCCATCAAGCCCTTTTTCAGCAATTTGCCTCGCGAATTCTCCGATATCGATGTGTTGATCAATAATGCCGGAAAAGCGCTCGGAAAGGAAACCGTTGGCGAGATCACCGACGAGGACCTCCAGGGAATGATGCAAACCAATGTCATAGGCTTGATCAACATGACGCAGGCGGCATTGCCCATTTTCAAGGCCAAAAACAGCGGAGATATCGTCAACATTGGCTCTATTGCTGGCCGCGAGGCTTACCCGGGAGGAAGTGTGTACTGTGCATCAAAGGCAGCAGTCAACTTCTTCACCCACTCGTTGCGGAAGGAATTGATCAATACCCGCATCCGTGTGATGGAGGTGGACCCGGGGGCAGTGGAGACGGAGTTCAGTTTGGTGCGTTTCCATGGTGACGATGCTGCGGCCAAGAAGGTCTATGAGGGCACCACGCCTTTGACTGCATCTGACATTGCGGAGATTATTGTGTTTGGGGTATCAAGAAAGCAAAACACCGTAATTGCAGAGACGTTGGTGTTTCCAAGCCACCAGGCAGGCGCCTCTCACGTGTACCGGAGAGAATAGATGTTCGGAATTATTGGCGACGAGTCAACGAAGAACCTTAGAAACTGAGCTGTTCCAAGGTCTTGCCTAATTTGGCGGCTCCATCTGCACTCCCTTCAAGCGTTATCTTGGCGCGGTTCATCTCAAGACCCGCTAGAAGCAAGCACGCCTTGCACACCTTATTGGAAGTGATGTAACCACACTTTTCGCAGGTATTACCGTCCTTTTTCTGCAACGCCACGGATCCATCGGGAAGGATTTCCTGCTCATCGTTCTTGACGTTTCGTTTATACTTCTTGGTGACCTTTTTCTTTTTGTTGGCCAAAACAAGATGTTCCCCCGAATAAATTATGTCCATGATACAAGAAGGCCGAATAGCACCCAAGCCCTTGAGAAGCTCACGCGCAGTGCCTCGAAATGCCTCGGGTGCATACGTGCACTCGGTGGAAAAGTAGTCGAGTTTCTTGTAGTGTGCATAGAGCACGATTTCCTTCTGGTACGAGTATTTGAACGGCTTGGACCGTTTGATGGGCAGCCCAGCACTCTGTGTGAGGATCGACGTCAGACTCTCCAACCGTGCAGTATCACCTCGTAAGATATTCATAAGAACCGTTTCAGCCATATCATCTGCATTATGGCCTGTGACCACATGGTTGATGCCCAACTTGGCAGCACCTCGGTCAAGGGCCTGTCTTCTTAGAACACCACAGTATGTACAGCTGCTCCGGATCCCGGCACAGGACACGATCTCGTCCATCAGCCAGTTGTAGAGGTCTTTATACAGGACGATCTCCAAGTCCATATCATATTGCTTTTGGTTACGCTTGACCGTAGCCAACGAGTCATCTCGGTAACCTTTGATGCCTTCATCGATGGAGAGAAGCACTAGCTCAAGCCCATAGTCGTAGCGTTCATTGAGGGTTTTGAGCACTGACGCAAGCACCGTGGAGTCTTTTCCTCCAGAGGCTCCGATAGCCACGCGATCGCCCCTTTGGAAGAGGTTTGCGGAGACAATAGTATTATGAATTTCAGTTTCAAACACAACGTAGAAACACTCCTTGCACACTTTCTGGAGGTTTTTGGGGCGCTTGACCACTGCCTTGCGCCCATGGCAGAGCTCACAGAGCGAGCTTACCTTAAGCGGCCGATCCTTTCTTTCCATGGTAGTCAAAATATTTATTCTATGAGTATTTGTCTGGGGTAAGTCCAGAATAGTGAGGTTTCGAGTCTCGTGAAGGCGGTTGAGTGGCTGAAGTATGTGGAGCTGAGTGTAAGTGTGATGTAGTGAGTTAGCATGAGGCTGATGAGATGCGCATCCGTACACCAGGTGATTGCATAACACCATTGCAAAGGCCTTTCAGATGAATAGTATAGATGATGGAGAGTATAGATTATTATAGGTATATAGACAGTGTATAGTAGAGTCTGTTGCTGAGTTTTTGTTTTGTTTATTATTGTGGAGTGAGGTATTGAAGGGCCAGAAATCACTATACTGTCAGGTACTATCTGTAGAGACCAACAATACTAGAGGTATATCATAATATAGATGTGTTAAAAAATGGTCGTTATAAAAGTCTCTATCTAGGAATCCTATGGCTATACTACAATTCTATGGTTATATTACAATGACACGATGGTGTACTGATGAACTGGGGAGTATGTGAAGTGTGCTTGAATAGCTGCGAATTCCTGGCTGGTGAGTATGGTTCCTACACTAGAAAGTGCGGTGAGCAGACAGTACGGACAGTACCCATACTATCCACATAATAGAAGTACCAGAAGGCAACCAACAACACACATCCAAATATTCATATTAAAAAAATCATAAGCCAGAACTAGAATTAGTTACTAAGACACAGAACTAGAATTAGTCACTTAGTCACAGAAAGATCACTTCATAGGATCAGAATCTAAATGTTATAAATGAGTATCTATCATTGAGTTAAGGTCAATGGCATTGTAGGAGACTACAGGTTGCTTTTCGTGTGATTTTCGCAGGCTTTTTTTATTATCTGAAGACTGCCTTATTCCATGGCCAACTTCCGCGCACTTTTCGTGCTTCTCTTCGCACCTTTCCTGTCCTTTCTCTACTCTGCAAATCTTGAAGTTAAAGGAATAGTATCAATAGGATGACTAGTACAATGGGAACTACACCAACTGATATAGAAGAGAGTCTTCACCTTACTTGAAGGAATTCTTGAGTAACAAACAAATCCTGCTTCCTGAATACAATATAGTATTGAAGCCATTATATCAACAGCTTACTTCTCTACTTCGCGAACACTAAGCTCTTGGTAGACAGCCAAACATACCAATGTATAAGGTGTGAGTGATTGTGATGTCCTTTTTTCATTCTATTTATTTTTTCATTCTATTTATTTTTTCGTTCCATTTTTTTTATTTTATTTTTTTTTTATTTTAACTGTTACAATCTTGATCCGTTTTTATGTTAGAGATAAAAAATAGTCCCTTATAAGTTAGTACAGTGTGGTTAATTGAAATTGTAGTTCAGTGTGAGTGCGCAATTTTATTACAATAATGTCAATTGTGAGTTAAGTGTATGTGTGTAAGTAGTAGAGGTGTTCAGTAAAAATTGAAATGATACGAATTAGTGCATTTCAAAAAGTTTAATGAACTAGATTTGACTAAGCATAGAAATCCATCATTATACAAGAAATCTACAAGAAATTTGCTGCTTTGTATTGGTGTGAAATTGGTTGGGCTTAGGTGACCAACTGGCTGGTCTTAATCCTTTTCGCACACATCTACCTTCTTTTTCCTCAGACCATACTTAACAGCCTCACCAACAGCCTCACCAACAGCCTGACCAACAGCCTGGATACAGTAGCCTAATTATAAAAACCTGACTATAACAGCCTCGCTTATCAGAGAATTGTTCTGAATATGTTAATATAGATTTAAATGATGATTCCGCTGCCTATATATAATTTGGTCATCATGCTTCTGTTCCAGTAGAATAGTAGTCTAGAGCATAGAGTCAAGGATCGAATTAATTCATTCTTTCATACATCTAATCCTAACAGCTACCGTACAGCATCTCCTCTTCCTCTTTTTCTTTGTTTTCTTGTAATAAATTCCGCTCGCGTTATGAGCCCTGAAGTTCTCGATCTTTAACAGTGTATCAAGATATAAATGATGAAAACAACCCAAATTCATTATTCAATTCAAAGTCTACACAGATCTATTAAACATTGGATTTGAGACATGACCGTCTCTCATGCTATAAACTTCAGCCTGAACTCAACTCAAGCAGTCACTTGAAACTCATCGTTGTTGGTGTTGATATTGGCATATCTAAACTTGCTGTTCTCTTCCTGTAAGATCTCCTTTTGCTCCTTTTGCTCCTTCTGCTGCTGTTGTTGCTGTTGCATTACTTGCTTTCTGAAGTGGCCGTTGGATGACGTTTGCTCGTTCTTCTCGTTCAACATGCCCACCTTCTCGTTCATCACGATGGCCAACTCTTGCAATCTGCTTCTTTGGGGTGCATCCGTAGAGAAGTTGATGAAGTTGTTGGTCAAAGATCCTTGGAACTCTCCTCCATCAAGCATCTTCTCAATGATACCGGTAACAACACTTTGTTCGAGCTGGAACATGGTGGCCAACTTCTCCACCGACAACTTGGTGAAAATCGACTGGTACGTGAAGATGTAGGTTCTCAAGCCCTCCATCTGCAACTGGTACTTCAACATCAGCAACAAGGCATTGGTGTCGGGCACCAACTTCCAGATCTTTATGGATGACAATAATTCGTATGACTTGGTCCAGTTTCCTCTCTGCAAGTACTTGGAAGCATAGATCAAGTGGTCTTTGATGCTCTCAGGAGGTCCCGTGAAGTACTGTCTGTCGTGGAACTCCAATTTGCTCTTGAATGACTTGATATTCGTCTTGCGTTTCGAGTCTTTGCCCGAGTTGGAGGCGGCGGCCAATGCTGGGATCTCAATCAACATGGAAGCCGTCATGAACACACAGTCCAACAACTCCAAGTTGATGTGCATGTGGAATGGGTACAACTTCTGCTTTTCAGCTGCAGTGACCTGACTGGGATACTTGTTGACGAAACCTTGGCCCAACAACTCCTTAACTCTCTGGGAGTTGACAATCTCGTTCAAGATCTGGTGGGACTCCTCGATCTCACCGCTCTTGAAAGCTGCCAATCCCAATTGCACCAACGCTCTGTTGTATAACACCTGAACGGACGAATCAAGTTGGTGGATATGGCTGTATAGGTGCGAGTCCAAGAAGATCTCTCTAGCCTCGGCGTACTTGTCGTTCACAGCAAGGTAGTATGTGTAGGATAACAACGCGGTTGTTTTGTAGATGGGGGCTTCCTGCTTGAACAAGAAGTCCCGCAAGGTGGAGATGACCTTCTGGGGTTCGGAGCCCTTGGTGATCAACTCGGAGTTCTCAAGTCCCGATCCGCTCCACACGTTTTCCCAAGCAGCCTTCTCCACGATCTCGATCAATTGCGCAGGCTTGAAGTAGACGTGGTCCAATCTTCTCAAGACAATTCTGGCCAAGTGCTCGGTGTCGCCCGAAACAGACTGCACGTACACTTGGGCACGAACAATCAAGTTGTAGAGGTCGGACTCGCCCTTCAACCGTTCGATATATTCTGTGGAGTGGGGGTCGGTGTTCTGCAAGTACTTGGCAAACTCGTCGTCCAAGCGTTCCAACACAGAGGAAATGGAGCCCTGCACCACCTTGACTCCGCTGGCGTTGGCAACGGGTTCCACGTCGATATCGTCTGTAGGGGCACCGGTTTCGGAGACTTGGTAAGAGGAGAAGTTCTTCTCCAAAAGCTCCAAGAAATCAGCGGTATCGGACTCGTTGCTCTTCCACAACTTGACGGGCATGAAGGCCAGGTTGGAGCCAGCATCGAACCGCACGGAAAGCAACATCTGGTAGACGGAGATGAGCTCGAAAACGGAGCCGGACTCCTTTGTTTCAGCAAGCAAGTTCTCCAAAATAGAAACCTGCTCGAGCTTGTCAATGTTTTTCTTACCTCTTGTCTCAGCAATGTTCCTCAAGGTGGTGAACACAGGGCTCATGACACGGGCCGTTCCGGAAACGGTACCGACCACGGCCTCTTTGCTGTCCTTCTTCTCCTGAGGAGCAATCTGGACGGGCTCCTCGGAATCGAAGGCCTCAGGGTTCTCTTTGTAGAGGTCCATGTAAGGCTTGAACTCCTTGGTCTGCTTCTTGACCCTCTGTTTCAATGTGTTCAAGGCTCTGCTTTGGTCAGCAGGCAATTTTCTCTTGTCCTTATCGCTGGAAGTGTCGTTGATGGACTCGTCGAGCTGGGCCAACAATTTGTAGTAGAAGTTGGGGATGCCGATCTTCTGCTGGTTGACTCTGACCAACAGCTTTCCCAAACGGTCAAACTCAGTGAGAACACCGCTCCAGTTCTCCACGTTCTTGGCATTGAAAATAGCATCAACAGACTCACGGATATCATCCAAAAGCTTCTCCTTGGCAGACTTGACCACCTTGCGGCCCTCGTCCTCGCTATCGGAATCCAGATCACGGCCGCCTTTCAAAAAGTCTTTTTTCAAGAAGTACGAGGGGCCAACGCCACTGTAGTCGGAGTCGGAATCATCTTCCGAGTCCAGGTCGTCGTTGTCGAATTCACTATCGGTGGAGAATTCTTCGGAGGAAGAGATCAATTCCTCCTCGGTGCTCAACAAGTCTTCCTCGGACGACGAGGACTCAGAGTTGTAACCTGAGGCAAAAAATCTCGACATGATGGGATGAGAGTTTTTGGGGGGGGGATGCTAAGTATGGGGTCACTAGCGTGTAAAAATGGTGGTTTTGGCAAAATTTTCAGTAGCCCGGTGTGCACGCGCGCTGGGCTCTGGTGCGCGCACGTACACCGGCACTGGTGTTTTGCATCTTCTACAGTGCAACTGCTGGTGTAGTGTTAAACATGGGTATTTGTACATTACTGTGTTTTGGTAGTATTAGCAATGTCTTTGTTGGTAATACTGGTTTTGACATTGCTGAGTAATTTTCATCACGATGGCGTATACTAGTCATGGATCGGCGTGCGTATCATACGTGTAGTATATAGTAGTGATGGGTAGTGATGGGTAGTGATGGGTAGATGGCTGCACGTGGCTATGGTTGGTGTTGGGTATGGAGACTTGGAATTGCTTATTACTAGGACTCATAAACCAATTTAATGCCGGGAAATTGAGTTTAATACCTGTAATCTCGATACCCTTGTTTTTCACCATGGTCAGCATTGGACAGTCTGGAATGATTGAGTAGTGGACTGCTCAGTTTATTGGTCAATTCATTTTAGAACACTGGAATTGTCTTCATTGAACACTCTCCAGACTAGTATGTGTAGTAGACACTTTGACGAAAGTCTTCCCATAAGCATAAGACCAGGAGCACACATACTATGGACAGTATGGTCATAGTAGTCTTGGTATAGACACAGTATAGACTGGTGTAAACTCAGTATAGACTCGACTTGGTTTATAATAGTGTCACTTTGGCTATACTAGCTAGCACTGACTAACACTGATTTGAGCTGGTAGACTAGTACTAGTGCTAAGAACTTAGACTGGGGGTAAGTACTGATACACTCAGGAGTAGTACTGAGTACTATTGTTGATACACTCAGTAGTAGTACTGAGTACTTGATACACTCAGTTTAGTAGTGCTGAGTGCTATTGCTGATACTCAGTACCAAGTACGAGACACCAATATAGGTTCTGGATACTGAGTAAGTATTGAGTATGCGATCCCTGAGTACCGAGTCATTAGATTTAATGTCAACGTGTACTATAATGAATAGAAGTTTGCACTGTATAAGCATAGACGCTATCTTCATACTTCACTTCATTCTCCAGTTCCCTCAAATTATGATCTGTCAAGGTGGACATCCACAGTAGTGTGCATGACACTAGCATTAGACGTCAAGTGTAGCCAAGAGATTCTTTTTTCCTCAGTCCTCAATCTTCTCACTCTTGGCCACGGCCTTTTGTCGTTAATTTGTATCAGTGTAGGACCGCACCCGTGAGAACTTAAAGTCCTTTTCGTTTTTCAAGGAGAAATCCACCACCTCTCCCTCGCGATCCTCAAACCCAGGACTCTTTTTCCACACCGCATAAAAATTCTGCCACCGGAGCTTGCAGTGCCTCAGAATCGTGCCCAAGTTTTTGATCTCAAAATTATAGTGGAACGTATAGTATGGCACAGATCCCTCATGCACCGTCACATGCACCTTGGCATCTGTAGACACCGTCCAAGTGCCCCTATGGATACGGTGTGGCTCGTCCAGGGGGTCAATACGACTAAGGTCCCTCAGCTCGAAATTAGCCACTAGTCGCCTTAGTTTATTTTCCCTCAGGAGCTGCGGAACCACCTTGTGTGGCTCGAGCCGTGTAAGTGCCGCCACACACTCGCCTCCGGGGTAGAACCGCAAGTAGCGGTAGTAGGTAACCAGACGCACGGGATTGTTCAAGCTGGACGAGAGCTCGGACCGGCCTCCCTCACTATAGTAGTTGACCACACTAATATAGCAGCCGTGGGTCTTAATGAAAGGCCGATTGTGGATCATTTTCTTCCAGGAATTGTCGTATTGCGGCAACACGTGCACGGGGTCCAACGGCACGGGTTTCTCTGCACCAATAAAGCCCACATTCTCCTCATACACTTGTCTTGGGTATATCAAGTAGCACATATGACGCCATACTTCAGTACTGGCAAAGGCCAAGTAGGCATTCCGCTTGCACGTGACGCCAAAGCGGAACCAGGCCTCGGGGTCTTCGGCCAATAGAATCTTCATGATATGGATCCAGATTTCCTTGGGGAGTCGTATTAGCGGCGAAACAGGCACAATGTCGTTTTTCTGCGCCAACATCCCTGCAAACCGAACACTCAAGTCTTCAAGGCGGTTCCCGTCACTATCCTCGGCTCCCGGGGGCAAGGCCTCTGCATCTTCAAACGACAGTAGAAGCACATCTACATTTATAGCTTTGAGAAGAGTCTCATCGACTTTTCGAGCAGCGTTTTTGCCGTTTTTGGCCCGGAGGTTCTCGATGTTCTCCGGCACTTTCTGGCTCCGGTACACCAAGTCTATCAGCTCGTTGAGCTTGAATGCCTCACGGTAGAGGTTGACAGCATCGGACATGAGGCCACGTTGCTCTTTTTCGGTTGCCTTTTCAAAGAGCAACAAAGCCCGGGCGTTCCGGTCGGGAGCCACTGCTGTTTCGCTCATTTGGGCTGTGGAGATTGGTGTGGGTGGAGTGGTGTAGGTGGGGTCGCTTTCTCACCCAGTGCAATGTGAGAGTGGGACATCTGCACTGATAGGACTGCAGACTGCCTTATCACTGCAACCTCTCCATCACCATATAACACCAACTCTTTTTCGCTACCTTTACTTTTTCAAAATTACTATGTGATACTTTTGATTTGGCTTTATTTTTATACTGAGCATATTCTTTTTTTTTTTTTGGCTAGCTGAATCACTGTGGTGGACCAGTTACTAGCCTGCGACCTCTAAGTAGGTCTATGGAAGTACCAGTAAGATCCACCACACTATAGTAAATACTTGGAGTACCCACTTTGTCATTAATCCAAACCCAAATCAGACTATAAGAACTGGGTGATATCCTGACAAAAGTTCTTGGAGAGCCAGCCTGGCTACTTGCCCAGTTGGACTATCACCACCTTAATAAAGGGTACAATGCTGAAGTCAACATATTGACCAAATTGGGGAGGTTATTAAGGGGTATTTGAAGGAGCAGGATCACTACTAACAGAATGAATGTGCACAAGAACCAGAACATTGGTGGGCAGAATCTAATGTAGTCTGTACTGAGTCTGAAGAGTCTGAAGAGTCTGAACTGGGGCAGAACTGAGGCAGAACTGAGTCCAGTACTAAATTACTGGAAGTGGAAGGACAGGAGGAACAAGGTTAGTTATATCATAGGGCCGAGGTTGAAATTCTGGTAGAGTAGAGTAGAGTAGAGTAGTAGAGTAGAGGAGAAATATTAATACCAATTCCGATACTAATCCTAAGAACAGTGACAATGCCTTCAATGTAGTTTCTGTTTTGTCAGATCCTTCTTCGCCCACAACTTCAGCTTGTTGTGGCAGGTCTGCGTATCCAGCTTTTTTGACCCTAGACATGAGCTTATACAGATACGTACTTTCACTGAGGCCATAAAATAGGTAAACTGTATAGGGTAGAGACTATGTACTGTCTAATAACCAGGTAAAAAATTAGGTAGACTATCTGGACTATCTGGACTATCTGGACTATCTGGACTATCTGGCTATCTAGACGATGTAGAGTTATCTGCACTATGTAGACTCTGTAGTGACTATCTAGACTAAGACTTTTACAGACGAACAATGACTATGCAGTTATGTAGACTAAGAGTTATGTAGACTAATACAGACAACATATACTATAGACTAGACTATGTAGGTGTAGTCACTGAGTAAGACTTAAACAGCTATGTAGATTAAGCTATGGATTATGGAGATAAGACAGACTAGTACAGAGGTAGACTATATAGCTATGTGCTCGGGACTATGGGACAGAATAGACTATGTAGACTAGACCCATTAGATCTTTTAGACCAGCCATTAGGATATATAGAGTACTGGGTCAACACATTATTGTTTAAATAACCACAGGACTACTCTTACAAAGCTCTTATACTCTTCACCACTCATATTGACTATGAATTATAATTTACTAGCCCACTACTCTAAGTAGGACTGCACTAGACTGTTTACTAGGCCTGTTATTATAGGCCTACATGAGTCTGGTAGCCAGTGTTTGTCACTAATACGAGAAACTAGCACAGTCCACATTGGACTAGTGCATCAATGTTGGCACTAGACTGAGTCCGTTACGAACACTGGGCTTGAGCATGTCCTTGTTTAAAACACAATTGGACTCGAAAGGTTGGGTATGAATACCAAAAATTGGCTCAGAACAACACCACTCCAAGACCACTACCCTCGTCACTGACATTCTGCGACTCGTCAATTCCTCCGTGGATCTTCTTGGCCTTGTAGTTGAACAAGTAGTAGTTGAGTATACCATCACCCCGGCCAAACTTGGCATCTTTGATGAAGAGAGGGTTATCCTGGGACGTCAAAGCGTTGAACACATCCACGTTGTATTGCTTGGACGTGATAAGAGCATCGGTCACCAACGCATTCAACCGCTTCTTGTATGTGGCCTTGTCCTCCTTGTAGCTATTGGTGGCATAGTAGAACAAGTAGGCAATGCCCAACTCACTGTGGGACTTGTTCCCCAACACCGTGAAGGGAAGCAAGTAGTAGGAGAAGAAGTCCAGGATGGAGCCATCGTCCTGTTCCACCACATACGACTTGATCACACGGTTTTCCACCGAGCTTCCCTGGGCAGGGTCCAAGAGCCAGTGCTCCAACTCATGTTTTTCAAAAACCTGCACCATATCAAACTTCTCCTGGTACTCGTGCAACAAGTCAAACACCTGGTCCAAGTCCTTGCGCTCCATGGGCCGGAGTCCACGCGTAAGCGTAGCACTAGGCAACGCGTAGTGAGCCACCATGCCAGCCTTGGTCTGATTGGCCGGCAAGTGAGAGAACCCCACGTCGTAAAGTTTGGACCAGTTCAACGGACGGTGGGTGTATCTGCACGACGAAAGAGGCGAGGGCAACACCACGCCAGCAGTGTACAAGGCCTGCCAGATATCCTGTTTGTTGACTCTTCTTGTGATCTCCTTGATCAACACCGGAGCCAAGCGCTTGCTGCGCAACTTCTTATGGATACACAAGAAGTTGATTTCCACGGAGGGAATCATGTTTCCGGATTTGGTCAACTTCAATTGCACGGGCACAGCCGCAATGAAAGCCACCAACTTGTTCAGGCTCTTGACACGCACACCCACGTGCCAATCCTTGCGCCAGCCAGGCGGCTTCAAGGCCCACTTCAAAAACTCGTGGGAGTACTTGAAGCGGAAGGTGGCGTCCTGGTCCTCCACGTAGTTCTCACACAAGAGAGTATACACTTCATCAAGCTGGTCGGTCTGGTCAATGTCTACAGTGGACCACTCGAAATCACTCAACAATGGCAACGGCTTGTCGGGCACATCGGCCGGGGTCTTGGAGCTATCGATGGGCCCCTCGGACTCCACCACCTCATTGAGCGCCGGCACCGGCTGCGTCTTCCAGAACTTGTAGTCTTCCATCTGCTTCTCCTGAGACTCACTGAGCGCCTCGCCCATGGAGATGAGTTTTAAGAGGTCTTCGATGGTTTTGGGGGGCATCTCGAGTACTGCTGGTTCGCGCTGTTTCTGGTTTCTAATATCACTTCACTTCCATTCACGCACTCCACCACACACTCCAATCCACTCACATTCCAATCCACTCACATTCCAATCCACTCACACTCCAATCCACTCACTCACTCACTCACTCACTATACCTGCTACGCTACGCACTCTTTCATACATAACACCAATACTCACTACTACTCAATTTTCTCACTACTCCACACACTTTACCACACACCATTTTACAACACACCATTTTACAACACACCTTACAACACACCACTTTACAACACACCACTTTACAACACACCTTACAACACACCTTGCAACACTACACTAGCACTTTCTCCCATAGTCCATACCTCGTACCTAACTCGACTATTACATAACCAACAGCCTAACAGACAGAATGGTGCTTAACAAGTCGAAATGGGACCATAAGGCCAAGGTCCAGTACCTTCGCAAACACAACCTAATGAAACCCAAGGCGAAGCCCGAGCCGCAACGCAAGTGGTCGGCCAAGAAACTGGCGGGGCTCGAAGAGAACTTATGGTTGCAGCAGATCCGGAATGGCGAAGCGGACGACGACGACGAAGAGTGGACTGCGACTGATGACGTGATTCTTAACCATTTCTACCCGAACATCTCTGAAGATAACATTCTGGAGCACGAGAAGAGAAAGCTCAAGACGCAGATCATTGGCATGATTCGCAGCCAAGTCGAGAGCCTGAAAGAGGGAGAGGGAGAGGGGAAAAGTGCGGATGGAGATGGCGAAGAAGTTGATGGAATTTACTTGGGAACACGGCCTGCGGTACAGGACCGCTTGGAAACGCTGGATTCTGAGCTTGAACCGCTTGAAATCGCTGATCTAGAAACCAAACTCGATGAGTTTATTATTTCCGATTTTGGCCTGCAAAAACCACGGTCCCTTCTAAAACAGAATCTCTCGGGGAACCTCTTGGAGGAGTATGGTATGCAGGATTACCTGTCTACTGTGAAAGACCATGATTATACTGTACCCACGGCGCCGCGGGCTCCTAACCTCGACCATTACAGTGCGGACGAATTACATGGGTTCAAAATCGGACAAAGCTTGGATGATTTGAAGCAAAAACCCGTACATCCACAGCCCCGGCTGCTTAATGCTGAAGAATTGGAGGAACATGCGGAACGGGCCAGGAAGTCCCAGGATGCTCGTTTCCATGACCAGCTCAAGAAGAAGTTCGGCATGACTGCAGATAAGCCTCCTAAGTATCTTGAAATCAATAACTTCAACCCTGACGATGCCAGGCAAATGTCGTTTTTGAACAAGAAATTATCACACGTCCTGCACCCAGACCCCGTTTCCTCCCAGGACTTGGACGACTTGCTTGGCTATACACAGGACGAGCTGGCGGCCTATATCCAGGACGAAACGAAAATCCCATCCACCAATCCCCTTGAGCTACTCGACCAATTGCAAGCAAGTGATTTGGGCTCCAAAATGAGTGTACTGAAACCAAAGGTAGAGACCGGGGCGCTACATGCAGAACCCTCAGAGCAAAAGTTTCTTGATGATTTACTAGGTCTTTAAAAACGCTAAATGGTGGCTTTATTTGGGAAGGTATTGTTTTTATTCTGATTCTGATCTGATTCCAATCTGATTTGAGCCTGAATAGTCGGGCGATTTGGGGTCTGGTTTGGTGGATTGGAGATGGAGCCCATGGCTCCTGCATATGCGCACCCGAAAGATTTTAACCCATCGCGAAATTCATCTCCATCACGAATACCATAATGATCTCTTCCAGTTGCTGGGTCCCCCGGGGCTTCGCCGCAGAGTTCCCCGAAAAATACGAACTTGATGATGCAGAGATGGAGAGAATTACTCAAATGGCTAAGCTTGAGCTTAGTGATGCCAAGGAAGACTTGGCTGAGGCCCAAAACAACCTGAACGCTCTCAAATCCCAGAACGATATCGATGATGACTTGAAGGAATATAATCTTGAAAGTTACGACGATGATGAAGAGGATCTGACTGGACAAAGCGTGGCTTTTATTCCGGGATTATCGGAAGAGGTGCAATTCCATGCTGGAGAGGATGGTAATGACCCTTACCTTACGCTTCCCAGCAATTACGAGGAGCAGGAGGACAAGAAGGAGTTGCAGATTTACCCCACGGATAACTTGGTGTTGGCCACTAGAACCGAGGACGACGTGCTGTACTTGGACGTGTATGTCTACGATGACGGAGCAGGAGCACCTGCAGGAAGTGTGGAAGAAGAAGGTGACAAGTTGGATCCGGATGTGGCCAATGGCATGACCAGAGAGTCCAACTTGTATGTGCACCACGACTTGATGCTTCCTTCTTTCCCCTTGTGTGTGGAGTGGATCAACTATAGACCCAACACCGAGAACCTGCAGGACAACGTGGGCAACTTTGCAGCCATTGCTACATTTGAGCCTCAGATTGAAATCTGGAACTTGGATTCGCTCGATAAGGCGTTCCCCGACCTCATTTTGGGCGAGGCACCATCGCAGAACTCGTTCCAGAACTTATCCAAGAAGAAGAAGAAGTCCAAGTCCAAAACCAAGAGTCACGTGCTCACCCACCATACAGACGCCGTTTTGTCGTTATCCCACAACAAAATCCACCGCAATGTTTTGGCTTCCACTTCCGCAGACACTACAGTCAAGCTCTGGGACTTGACCACAGGAACAGTGGTGAAGTCTTTCGATAAAATCCACGAGGGTAAGATCGTCAGTACGTCACAATGGCATCCTCTGGAAGAGGGCATTTTGTTGACCGGAGGTTACAACGGAGCATGTGCCATTTCCGATGTCAGAATATCGGACGAGGCACAAATGACCAAGTCTTATTACGTTGGATCCGGACAAGAGGTGGAGAGTGTACGGTGGGGAGCACAGCCCGAGATCTTCTACTGTGCTACCGATAATGGTAATGTGTACTGCTTCGACGTGCGTGTGCAAGACAAGCCATTGTGGACACTCCATGCCCATGATGGAAGCATCTCGTCCTTGGACGTCAACCCCAACATCCCAGGAATGCTTGTGACGGCGGCCATGAACGAAAAACAAATCAAGTTGTGGCGGTGCCCCAGCGATGGGAAGGGCGGGCCCACAATGGTGTTGTCGCGTGACTTTGACGTTGGAAACGTGCTTTCCACCTCGTTCGCTTCCGACTACGAGGTAGCAGGAAACTTGGTTGTGGGAGGTACTGCAGGCACGCTCAAGATGTGGGATTGTCTTAGTAACCGGTCAGTGCGGGCATCGTTCCAGAAGGAGTTGCAAGAGCTCCAGCAGAATGCTCGTGCCCAGGCCGCTAGTGTGGGAGCAGCATCGCGGATTGCCAGAAAATACCAGGGACAAAGCTCCGAGACGTTGATGAGTGTGGAGGCAGGAAAAATGGAAGATGACTCGGATTCCGACGGTGAGGATATGGGTGAAGCCGGCGACGACGACGACGAGGAAGATATTTGAGCTGCAGCGAAGTGCAGGTTCATAGAGCATACACAATAATCGAAAGGTGATACAAGGAAAGTAGTAGTACTACACTACACTATAATACTAGATACCACCAGAATATGTTTAAATTTTGTTGGATTTAGATACGCAAATATCCACAGAGCATTCTCTGATATCTTATTGAAGACAGATATAAGGCTCTTTTGCAACTTGCATCACATGACTATCACTAGTACACATCAGAATTATTAAACAGTAGACTAAGCAGACAGAGAGTGATCAGACATGAGAGTGATCAGACATGAGAGTAATTAGCAGAAGACTAACCGTAGCCGAAGTCATAGTAAGCAGTAGTATGAACAGCCAATGAGCTTCCTTTCTGGTAACTACTAGTAGTATGTATTTTAGATGGTTCCAACAGAATAAGAGTACAAGAGAATAAGAGTCCAAGAGAATAAGAGTCCACGAAAATAAGAGTAAAGATAATAAAAGTAAAGATAATAAAAGTAAAGATGATAAAAGTAAAGATACTTGCCATTTAGTAGTATTCACTAGTGAAAGTACCGTTAAGTAGCTGTTTTCCATAGGTCATCATAGTATTACACACCAGCAGATCAGAGACCAATTATCTTCATAATTATATAAGCCGTTCAGATTCCTCTCTAAAAAATCATCAACGAATATAGTAACGTTTAGGTACTGAATGTAATAAATAGAGCAGTAGAAGTGTTAGAGTATAGTAGTCATAGTTAAATTTAAAATGACAATTTTATACCTCACCATAATTCCCATACTACTTCTTTTGACCTTGATCAGGAAGATTCATATCGACTATTCCTCTGTTAAACATCAGAACAACAAAAAAACGACTAAACAATACAACTTTTGCTCGTGCTAAATGAAAATACTAAACTTAGGGTAATCTAGTAAATGTGTCATCTTTCATGTAAAAACATGGCGCTACACATTCTCTACGAACAGATCAGTAGAAGTGTTAGAGTATAGTAGTATGGTGAATAATCAGTGTACAATAATGTAGTACTATAGTTCTCAAGTGTAGTTCTAGTGTAGTTCTAGTGTAGTTCTAGTGTAGTTCTAGTGTAGTTCTAGTGTAGTTCGAGTGTAGTTCGAGTGTAGTTATAGTGTAGTTCTATGGTGTAGTTCTATGGTGTAGTTCTATGGTGTAGTTCTATAGTGTAGTACTATAAATAGTAGACTTGACTGTTTTCTAGCTCGCATCTATGAAGCCATCTCTACAATGGAGGCCAGGATTCCTAAACTACACACTTTACTAGACCCATTTACTAGACCCATTTATTAGACACTCACTAGACCCATTTACTAGACTCATTTACTAGACTCATATCCAGACTATACTCTTCATCTCCAAGTATAATCACCATATTCTTACTATTCATCCTCCAGGTCCCTCCATTACCCTAGTGCCCATACCTATGTTCATTACCTATGTTTCATTACCTATGTTCATTACCTATGTTCATTACCTATGTTCATTATCTATGTTCATTACCTATGTTTCATTACCTAGGACCAGGACCTATGTTCCAGGACCTATGTTCCAGTGCTCTATACATATAGTACAATACATGTCCTAGTTATGACTTGCAGTGGTAGTAATCAATACCCAGCACTCTACAGCAGCATCCGTCGCATCCAATCTTTAAGCACTGACTTATCGCAAACTTTTCGCAGCACCAATCCATTCGCAGTCAATATTATGTATTCACATCATTCGCAGTCAACATTATGTATTCACATCATTCGCAGCACCAGTTCATGGTTCGCAGTATTTCCCAATATTCAGCCGCAGCACCAGATTGTATCCACATTTGAATATGTTTCGCAACCTAATACATTCACTATTACCATTCTCATTCTATCCATAAATCACCTCTACACAAACCTCACAAACCTCACAAACCTACACATGAAAATCAACTGACTTAATTTTACCTAATTTCTTAACCACTTTAATTAACTTATTTAACTCACCCAATTCCAATATTAGTTCTAGTACTAGGTCTATAGTAGGTCTAATACTCTAGTAGGTGTACACCGGGTTCTGATCCCACCTTTCCAATACACAAGACTAGTTCCCATATTTTCGTATTATTACCCGAAGAACCCTTAGTACTCCCAAAATTCTCTATCCCCCACTTTTCCCGTTTCCAGTCGTTATTCTCTTTCTGTTTTCACGTTGATCCACGTTTCCACCTTCTACTTGGTGTACGGGCTCGCGCATGGCTAAGAATCTCAGCACCTCTAGTCTACACGAGCAACATGCCCCGGTTGGAAGAGTGGGAGATCAAAAAGTACTGGGAAATCTTCCAGGGCTTGAAGCCCGAAAACAACAAGTTGACCGGCGATAAGGTGCAGCCCGTGTTGAAAAACCTGCGCTTGAAGGATGCCCAGTTATCGCAGATCTGGGACTTGGCCGACGTGGACTCCGACGGCAAGTTGGATTTTGAGGAGTTTTGTATTACCATGCGCTTGATCTTTGATTTGGTCAATGGCAAGTCCACTGATGTTCCTTCGGAGTTGCCCTCGTGGTTAATTCCTCAATCCAAGGCCCATTTGATCCAGGCCAATAAGGCCGTGGCCACTGGCTCCAATAACAACTCCGGCTACTCGTCGTCCGATGTGGACGAGGAATTGGCCCTTTCCGACGACTTTGACTGGTACATTTCGCCCACGGACAAGGCCACCTACGAGACCATCTACAACTCCAATAGTGATCAATATGGCCGAGTCCGTTTTGAGTCCTTGGAGGAGTTGTACCAGACGTTGCGCAAGGTGCCTAGATCGGACATATCGTCTGCATGGAACCTTGTGAACCCCAAGTCTTTCGAGACCATCGATAAGGACCAGGTGCTTATCTTATTGCACATTTTGAACCAACGGGAAAACGGCAAGCGTGTGCCGCGGGGCGTGCCTGCGCTGTTACGGGCAACTTTCTCCAAGGAGGTGCCCAGCTACGACTTGAGCGCTCCAAATAAGACCATTGCTGAGCCTAGTGCCAACGATAAGAAAGCCTTTGGTACCAGTTACTTGACCAAGATCGGCCAGGGCAACCAGCCGCAAAAGAAGGGCACAGATTTCTCTGTGACTGAAGGCACGGATTGGGAGGAGGTTCGCTTGCGCCGGGAATTGGCTGATTTGGAGAAAGCCTTGGACAAGGCTCAAAACGAGGCCTCAAGCTCGAGTGCGGATGAGCTGGCGCTCTTGAAGCATGAGTTCCAGCAATTGTTGAAGTATAAGCAGGAGGAGCTAGTCAGCTCTCAAACTAGAGGGGATGGTGCCAGCATTACCGACTTGAAGAACGACGTGGGGTTGATCTCTAGCCAGGTGCAGATATTGGAGGAGTTTTTGGCCGAGAAGGAGCGGGACTTGGCCAATTTGCGTCAGCAGCTCTCCAGCGAGTCGTGAATAGTCGGTATTGTTCGTGAGTACATAAAAGTTGGAGACAGTCGAGGTCTATAGTCCAAGAATAATAACTAGAGTATGTGAGGATATCAGTAAGAGTTATAGTAGTGTATGAGTCAATAGTGTGATAGTATGGTATAAGACACACAACAATATATGGGTCACTAATAGTAGGAGTTATGATTTACTAAGTAGAGTTAGTTAACAATAGAAAGTCATAGTAAGGGTCACATTCATGATTGTCTATAGTAAATACTACAGTAGTCTAGTATAATGGAGCAGTACTCTAAACGGTGTGTATAGTTAATAGTGTAGTGTGTGTATGTGGTCTATGCAATTACTTCTTTTCCTCGTCCGTAGGCTCAGGCTCTGGGGTAGGCAACTTGAACGACTCCGGAGTAAAGTCCTTACCCTCACCCACCTGTTCCCATACAGGAGAGCCGACGGTGAAGTTTCTCCATGCCTGGGTCAACTCCAAAGGCTCGTAAATCACACGCTTCTTCTCCTCATCATATCTGACCTCGGTGTATCCGGTGGTGGGGAAGTCCTTTCTCAAAGGATGGCCCTCGAAACCGTAGTCGGTCATGATTCTTCTCAAGTCAGGGTGGCCCTCGAAAAACACTCCAAACAAGTCGTACACCTCTCTCTCGTACCAGTTGGCACCCTCGTAGATGGGCACCACCGAAGGCACGCTGCTGGTTTCAGAGGCATAGGTCTTGACTCTGATTCTCGAGTTGTGACGCACACTCAATAAGTTGTAGACCACCTCAAACCGGTTGGACCTCGAAGGGTAGTCCACAGCCGTGACATCCATACAACTCTTGAACTGCGAGGCCGTGTGGTTCTTCAAGTACAACAACACGATACGGAGCGCACTGGGAGCCACGTAAAGCGTCAACTCATCCTTCCACACGGAAAACTGCTGGATGTATTTGGGCAAGCACGACATGGTGTAAGTTCCGAACTTGTGCAACTCCTCAGAAACCTCCTTGTATTTGTCTGCCGGGTTAACGAGAGGCACCTCAATGGGCATGTTGGATTTCCTAGGCAACGAGTTTAAGTCCACCAAGGGCTCCTCCTCTTGTCTGAGACGGAGGGACTGGGATAAGAGCCTGGGGGCTGTACGCAACGTGCTCGCACGCATGGCGGCCATGGGGGCCCTTCTGGCGAGTCTAGCGGTGGAGGCTAACATTATGGCTGGAGAAGGAGGATTGATAGAAGTGGAGGTTGATTTTTTTGAAGCGCACGTGAGTAATTGTGCGACTACCATTGGATACCTGCCTTCTCCATTGGTTCGCGTGCGACACCAGTACCCCGGCTCCACCGCACTATATTATATAGATACACCATCAATAGATCTCCATCCATCCCATAACGTTTTGGCGTCTCATATACATCACATATACATCTTGGTATCTTATTGGCATCTTATTGGCATCTCATATACATCTCATTGACATCTCATTGACATCTCATTGACATCTCATGACACATCTCCAGATTATGTATTGGTATCATTTTTATATCATGAAATGGATATTGTTTTTGATCATGATATAGTGGTGTAGTATGTTGTGGTGTGGCGTGGTCTAGTGTGATGTTTTTTAATGAGATTTGATGGATGTATATGGAAGGCTCAGTGCGCACTACTTGGAGTAGATCAATGAGAAATCTGGCCTAGTGCAGTGGTGTATTAAGATGGTGAATCTGGTATATATTCTAGATCTACTACTAACTAATAGTCACTGTCCTGAATACTTGCTATTGACAATTTATTACTTACTATTCATTACTTATAACTTATTACTAACTACTACTACTAACTACTACCACTCTCAGTACCATTATCTACTGGGCGTAATCTATGTATAGTACATGCTCTATGTTCTGAGTTAGCAAATGTCAGTCCTCTGATCAATTCCTCCATGCACCCGTAGAGAAGCTGCAGGATTTAGTCCATGAATAATGTGTATACTTGTTCCATGGTAGGAGTTGGTAGTACGGATAGTTTCTGCTTACATGAAACTCACCTTTATAGTCCAGATCTAGTCCAACAATTCATTTCATACTACATGTATTGGGGTGTAACTTAGTGTACTATAGTGTACAGTGTGAATAGGATGTATAGTATACAACAGTGTGATTAGTACGATCTAGTAGTCCATTAAGCTAGTACAGACTAGTATAGCCATTTTAAGCTGGAACAGTCTAGTATAGCCTATTATGGAAGCACAAGATCTAGTCCGAAAAGAAATCTGCTTTATGATCCTTTATCGGATTTGATCATATATGCGTATACGCTTATTTATGTATGTCTATTATCTTCTTCGCTTCAACTTATCATTACATTCCTTCTTTTCTGGCTATAGTAGAAGTACACGTGGTGAAGGATCTACTGCCAAGGTATTGTTTCTATAGAGTATATTGTTGACTATTCATTTAAGCTACGCAGCAGACCAGTCGATTCATTAGTGCAAGCATACTCCAAGACTATTACTCCAAGACTATTACTCCATGATTATTACTCCAAGACTATTACTCCATGATTATTACTCCAAGACTATTACTCCATGATTATTACTCCAAGACTATTACTCCATGATTATTACTCCAAGACTATTACTCCATGATTATTACTCCAAGACTATTACTCCATGATTATTACTCCAAGACTATTACTCCATGATTATTACTCCAAGACTATTACTCCATGATTATTACTCCAAGACTATTACTCCATGATTATTACTCCAAGACTATTACTCCATGATTATTACTCCAAGACTATTACTCCATGATTATTACTCCAAGACTATTACTCCATGATTATTACTCCAAGACTATTACTCCATGATTATTACTCCAAGACTATTACTCCATGATTATTACTCCAAGACTATTACTCCATGATTATTACTCCAAGACTATTACTCCATGATTATTACTCCAAGACTATTACTCCATGATTATTACTCCAAGACTATTACTCCATGATTATTACTCCAAGACTATTACTCCATGATTATTACTCCAAGACTATTACTCCATGATTATTACTCCAAGACTATTACTCCATGATTATTACTCCAAGACTATTACTCCATGATTATTACTCCAAGACTATTACTCCATGATTATTACTCCAAGACTATTACTCCATGATTATTACTCCAAGACTATTACTCCATGATTATTACTCCAAGATTATTGGCCAAAATGCCATTGACACTTGACTTATTGTAACACACGTTTGACCATACTTCAAGTGGATTCTGGCGATTGGACTCAAACACCTAGTAAAAGGAGAATGTCTACTGAAAAAGAATTATCAGGGAGCTTTAGAGAAGTTCTTGTGGACACATACCAATATTCTACCATACTTTTGGATACATTTCTGATCAGATAGTTGGTCTAGAGTTGTGGTCAAAAAAGAACTCTAGAAGTGATTTATACTAGTCGAGGTAATACGCCTTGTAGCTGGAAATTGGAAGTTGCAGAGACAGCTTTGTGGAGAACAACTCGGTCTTCTACTCTGCTGTGCTTGGATTGGAAATCTTGTCAATTGCATTTTCCCACGGTTCAATATTATCAGGAGTTATATCCTCATGGTGGGCTTTGACTTTCCGATAAGCCACTGGGCACGGGTTTTCGTGGCATCAATGTAGGAGACCAACTCACAATAAGCTGTGATACCGTAAGGAGTGGTAGAGTCCACAGCCTTTTGAATTGGATTCTCAAGAATTGTAATAGTGAGTTTCATATAGTATAGTATATTGGTATAGTTTGTAGTAGATACTGGTGTGTAGTATTGTATTAGACTGATATTTGTTATTAAATACATAGTGTTAGATTCTGGTTACGTCCAGTACTCTGTTTTAGTGTGTTTTGTATGTTTATTCGTCGATGATTCCTCAAGGAGGAACCATCGCACCTTATATAGACTGGTCCGGCGTAGAGGAATGGAGGTCGTATTGAGGGCCGAAGGCCGCTCAACATCTGATCGACCAGTGCAGGGTTTCAGCATCCACATGGGTAGTACACTACCCATGGTGGGTCTAACATCCCCCCAAGCCTGGACTGTCGTTCAGTTAATCAGGAAACGGGTGGCAGTGTAGAAAAGAAGAGCTCAGGCCAAGTGTATGGGTAAGGACCTGTTGAAGCGTTTGATAGAGTGAGGTACTCTTGAAGGACGCCTGTGGGGTAGTGAACAGCAGTGAGCGGTGGTTAATCTTAAAAGTAAGAAGGTCCGCTAAGGCGAGAGACTTCGGCATTGGTTTCGTGGTTTCAGGTCTTGGACGGAAACTTGGGATGATGCAGGGCCGATATGTCTTCGTGACAAGTTGTTTGACGGAGTAGTCAGGTTCACTAAAGGGCTCAGTTGAGTGGAGCTGCAATGCGTAAATAGTTGAGTGGAGTTGCAATGCGTAAATAGTTGAGTGGAGTTGCAATGCGTAGATTATTGAGTGGAGTTGCAATGCGCAGATAATTGTATCTGTCATAATTCCTTTGCAAGCCGAAGGAGTTCGGTCCGTTGATCGGGTTTGGATCCGTAGATGCTTGACTTGAGTAGAGTTATAATCCGAAGATTTCTGTGTAGGTCGAAGTGCAAGGTAATTTGGACGGGTTAGAATGTGTAAGCAAGCCGTAGGCGTGGGCTTGGGGACATTAATCCCATTGTGTTTAAAGTGTCCACTTGGTGGGCATAATGGTTGATGTTGACGCCAGGACTCCTCCCCGCGGCCAGTTGGAGCACCCTTCGGGTCATGACCTAAGGTGTAAGGGGTGAGAGGCGGGGGTAGGGACGTAGCAGGGTCAGGAACTGCATAGGCAGTTAAGGTACTGTGTGGTGTCGCAGGAAGTTGGTGATCTTCAGGATGCGTGGAGAGTTCAAGCGAGGTCGCTGGTGTGAGTGGTGGAAAGGAAGCAGTAGGTTGGTGATCCTTGTAGGAGTGAGAATGGTTCGTGGCAGCCGTCAGTGGAGTAGGAGAAAAATGCGCTGGTGCCGCCTGGGTGATGTGATGTTTCCGAGGGTGGGCAGAGCGGAGAAAGTGACGTTTAACACGGGGACCATTAGAGGGTCGGCCCGGAAGGATACGGAAAAGGTTCCAGAAATGGTTGTCAAGATGCTGGAAGAACGTGTAGTAGGTAGGGTGGGCGTCGTAACAAGGGCGAAAGATCTGTGCAACAGCGGGTTTGGAGAAAGCGCCTGAAGTAAGGAGAAATTCGAGGACCTGAGAGAAGGAAGGTTCAAGGTAAGGTAAACAATCAAGGTGTCTA